>JAWNOS010000609.1:0-16377 GCA_035045845.1 Drosophila buzzatii | reverse complement strand
ATTCAGTTTGAGTTGGAAATGTAGACAAGTTGAGTCTGAGTCAGCAACTGAGACTTAGATTGACATTGAGACTGAGTCAAAGACTGGGACTGGGACAGACTGAGATTGAGACTAAGACTGACACAGACTGAGACTGAGACTGGGTCAGAGACTGAGACTGAGATTGAAACTGAGACTGAGACTGAGACATACTGAGACTGAGACAGACTGAGACTGAGACTGAGTCAGAGACTGAGACTGAGACTGAGACTAGACTGAGACAGACTGAGACAGACACTGAGACTGAGACAGACTGAGACTGACACTGAGATTGAAACTGAGATTGAAACTGAGATTGAGACTGAAACTGAGACTGAGAAAAACTGAGACTGGGATTGAAACTGAGACAGACTGAGACTGAGATTGAGACTGACTCAGAGACTGAGACTGACTGAGACTGAGTCAGAGACTTAGACTGAGTCAGAGACTGAGATTGAGACTGAGATTGAAACTGAGATTGAAACTGAGATTGAGACTGAAACTGAGACTGAGACAGACTGAGACTGGGATTGAAACTCAGACTGAGACTAAGATTGAAACTGAGACAGAATGAGACTGAGACTGAGATTGAAACTGAGACTGAAATTGAGTCAGAGACTGGGACTGGGACTGATACTGAGACTGAGATTGAAACTGAGTCAGACTGAGACTGAGACTGAGACAGACTGAGACTGAGATTGAAACTGAGACAGACTAAGACTGAGTCAGAGACTGAGGCTGAGGCTGAGGCTGAGGCTGAGGCTGAGGCTGAGTCAGAGACTGAGACTGAGACAGACCGAGACTGAGACTGAGACTGAAGCGGAAAATTGAGAGTAAAATTTAAACTACAGCTCAATAATATTTACTCACTCAACGAGAAACCCATAGATAAATCAGAGTATTTTTATTTATATTTATCATAATCATGGATTATTATTATTATATTATTACTGCGCTTATATAAGACAAAAAAAAAATATATTCATTTATACAAATATATATATGCAAGCGTGTCCGATTAAATGTAACTAATTTTCTGAGAATCTGGCAAGATTCCCATGCTCCACATTCAACAGAACAATGACAAAACATATCAAAAATATATATGTACACAATTACATTTAAGGGTAAGCGTAGACTTATTCGAGGCACAGGTAACCCAGCTGTTCATAAATATAAAACAAAGTAGTACATTAACAAGCTATCATTATGTCATGCAAATGCTCAGCGGTGCGTATGCGCAACGCTTAACTAAAGCGCATTCAATTCGTCTTGGCTCAAGTGGCTGGGGCAAAACAATAGCACAAACTCCCAGGCGGCCACAAATAGAGACACCTTAGAAGCGTAAAGGTTGCGAAGGGGCTGACGATTGAGCGTGGCCATAATTCATGATTATGCAAAAAAGGTCAACAGCTTTGACTGGCGTCAAGGGACAGTGTGGGACACCTCACTGCTCTCACTCTCCTCTCTCTCTCTTTTTCTCTCCTTTTTTTTTATTACGTGCCTGTCGCGTTTGGCAAATTAAATTAAATGTCCGATTTTGTTGCTGCTAAAAAGGGATGCAGGCTTATTGTTGCCTTGCCTTATGCTGATATTTTTATGCTGCTCTTTCCTTTGCTTCTTCTTCTTTTTTTATGGGCTACAGGCTTGACGGACCCCAAGACCCAAGCAGACAGGCAAATTAATCAAACCAAACTGCCAAAGGATCAACAAGAGAATGATGAGACAGACCGTTGGGCAAACAGTGGGCATTGAAGCTAGCAGTTGGGCTGGGGTTGGATAGCGCTTAGGTGACACACTCTTCACGCGCAGTTTGTTGTTAAACGAGCTCGAAGAAAAAATTTAAATTGAAAATAGCTGAAAAACTGATTTATAAAGTCAGCTAGTCCATCAACATAGCAGCTGGTTTTAGCTCCATTTAGAAATAATTAAAATTGCATAAAAAAGGCTATTAAATCTATTGAAACTATTATTTTTTATTTTCCACTTTATCTCTCTCACAATTTATTCTCTCTATCTTTATTTTCTAGCTCTATGCCGGCGACAAGATGAAACGCAGCAGCACTCAAACAGCGACCACGCCCACAAATCGACAATTCTGGCTATCGTCGCTTATTTTACTTTTAGCCGGCAGCAGTCAGAGCCGCGCTCAATGTCCCTGGCAACGTGACTTGCCCGATCTACAGACGAGCTGCATCTGTGCCTATAATCTGGGACGAGAGCTGAGCGTACAATGCGATCAGGTGAGCATTTTAGAATTTTAATGTAAACAAGCAATTGATGGTGATTTAAATACAGCAAATAATTTAATAATCACTTAAAATAATCGATAGCATCAAAATATTAAATTAAATTACAGAAATATTTTGACTGTAATAATTATTGAAAACCTATTAAAGAATTATTTAATTTTTAAATTGTTTTTTTTAAAAAGATTAATCATAAAATTATAATTAGTTTCATTTAGAAATAATTAAAATTGCATAAAAAAAAGTTATAAAATCTATTGAAATTATTTTTTTTTAAATGTATTATTTATTTTAAAAAATTTTAATTATAATTTTAAATTACACTGCAATAATTATTAGATTTATTTAATATTATTTTCTCAATCAACAAATTTTAATTACACTGTAATAATTATTAGATTTTATTTCAATTTATTTAATATTATTTGCTCAATCAGAAATTTTTAATTATATTGTAATAATTATTAGGAACCAATTAAAAAATTATTTAATATATAATTGTTTCAAAAAAAAAAAAAAAAAAAAAAAAAAAAAAAAACCATTTATTATATAATTTCCAGGTAATTTTTTTTTTAGATAACATTTTATATTTTTTTTTCTCAACCAAAAATTTTTAATTAGACTGTAATAATTATTAAAAAATTATTTTTAAAAATTATTTTAATATCATTATCATTATAAAATAAATCCTTTTAGTTTCCCATTGAAAAAAAGAAGAAAACCATTTAATTTACAATAAATTCAAGTAGTTAAATAATGTCAATCTCTAGCTAAAGCCCAATTCGCTTCTAATATATATCACAGTAAATATCAAAAACAATTATTTTCTCTCAATTTCAGGTCGAGTTCTCGCAATTGCTGGACGCAATGAACAAATATGCGAAACTGAAGCCCGTCGATTTGCTGTACGTGAACAATGCGACCATTGAGGAGCTGCCAGATGAGATCTTCAGCAACTTGAGTTTGCATAATGTGCAGCTGTCTAGCTGCGGCATCAAGCGCATTTCGAATGGTGCCTTCAAGGGGCAGGAGTCGGTGCTTAAGAATCTCAATTTGCAGGATAATCTGCTGACTGAGGTGCCCGTTCAGGCGTTTCGAGTGCTCAGCAAGCTCAATCTACTCGATCTATCGCGCAATCAGCTCTCCACAATACCTGACGATGCATTTGCCGGCTTGAATAAGCTCTCCACCCTCAAGCTGAACGATAACAATGTGACTCTGGCAGCAAATGCTTTTCGTGGCCTCGAGCAGAGTTTGAAGAATTTGAATTTGAAGGGCACCAGGCAACGTCGTGTGCCCGAGTGCATTAGAGGACTAAAGAGCTTGGCTTTTCTGGACTTGTCCCAGAATGGCATCAAGGAGTTGCCCGGCGCTGCTGGCATACGCGTTTTCGATGGCCTAGACTCTCTAACGGCACTAAATATGGAACGTAATCTCATCCAGAGCATTGCCGAAACGGCATTCGCTGGTGTACGTAAAACCCTCAGCTCACTTAGTTTACTCAACAATTTGCTGTCGGAGTTTCCCATTGGCGCTGTGCACTCGCTGAAGGAATTGCGCGTGCTGGACATTGGTTTCAATTTGCTCACCACACTGCCGGAGGCGGCTTTTCGTGGCAATCCAAGCATTACACTATTGGCCCTCGACGGCAATCCACTCAGCACGGTACCGGAGGGTGCCTTTGCCCATTTGAATGCCACGCTGCGTGGCCTGTCCTTGGGCGGACGTTTTCTGCACTGTGATTGCAAGCTGCGCTGGGTGGCCGAATGGATACGTAACGGTGATTTACAGGTGAGTTGACTCTTGTTAACTCTTCATTTCCATTGACGTCAGCATGGCACCAATCCTCAATTAGGTCACCTCACGCGAGCGCAATCCCCAATTCTGTGGCACACCGCCACGTTTTCGTGATCGCGGCTTCTACTCCATACAGCCGGAGGAGTTGAGCTGTCCAGAAATAGCCGATGCCGCTATCCGCGGCCCTGTTGGCCTGGCCGATAATCTAAAGCCCACATTTCCCTCCTCACCTGACTCTGTGGAGTTTGAAACGGGCTCAAGCACAGGCACTGGCATTGCGGCTGCAGCACCTACTGCCAGCACCACACAGCCAACCACCACAACCACTTTGTCCACGACAACAACAACAACAACAACAATAAGAACAACAACAGCAGCGCCTACAACTGGCAGCAGCTCCAGCACAGCAGGCAGCACGGTAAGTCAGAGAAATTTAACTATTTCTAGTTCATATATAGAGCTGGCTGGCAACCGGTATAGCAGCTACTGTTTCTACTAGAACTTTCAAAACCAAAAGCCATTACTGAACATATTTCATCAATAGTATCTATTGATATTAACTAACGACAGCAGCAACCATTGTCAATGGATTTGCAACTTTTATTATGCAAATCTGAAATCGCACTACATAAGAATATAAATTTAAGCCACGAAAATTCCTGTTGCTCTTTCCCTGTTGACTACATTTCTAACGGCTCTTTCGCCCACACACAACAGACTCGTCCAGCGACCACAGCTGCAACGAAGGCTACCAAAGTGTTGCCCACCGTGGGCGTTAATGGCACTGGCAGCGTCCAAGCGACAGCCATTTCCTCGACAAGCAGCAGCAGCGGCAGTGGCAGCTCCTCCTCCACCTTGCATACGAGCACAGGTAAACAGGCGCCGGGCTGGCGTCAGGGCGCTAATGCGAATGCGAATGGCAGTCAGCATAAGCCGCAACGACCGCCACTTGTGCTTGGCTATCCGCCGCAGCGTGGCACGCGGATCGACGATGTCAACGAGGTGCAGGTGAAGCATGCCTTCCGCCAGGACAACTCTGTTATCATTCAATGGGACTCGGAGACGGCTAACATACTCGGCTTTCGTGTCGTCTATCGCCTGTTTGGCGAGAAGGCCTTCAAGCAGGGACCTCCACTGGAGGCTAGCGAGCGTGAGTTTAAGATCAAGAATGTGCCCGCCCAGGAGTGCATCATTGTGTGCGTCATATCGCTGGAGGAGCTGCATGTCACACCTGAAACGGTGCCCTATCAGCAGTGCCGCGAGGTGCGCACTGTTGCCTCGCAAACCTCGAACATGGATAAGATAACGATTGCAGCAAGTGCCGCCATTTGTGGCACAATCATTGTCGCTGTGATTGTCTTCATTGCAGCCAGCAGGTGAGTGGGTGGGCGCTTCTCACACATAATACCTTTTTATTTTTAAAGCTTTATGCTATCTACAGCTCATTAACAATGACAACTCTCTCCTCTCCCACCTCTCTCTCTATCGTAGGCGCTCGCGCAAACTGCAAAACAACCAGCAAAAGAGTCCGCTGCCAATTGGAGGCCTGCCCGTTAATTGTTGCGGTCCAACCGGTTCGCCAGGACCACTTGGCTCCATTGCCACGCTATCGGCATTTAACAATCACAAGGTGAGTTTAGTTGCCAATTGGCCATAAAAAAAATAAAATAAAAACTGCTCAACAAGCCACGACTGAGCAATGCTCGCTCGAAATATGTATAGAGTCGCTGAGCAAAAATCAAAATAACAATTTTTCAAGCTAAATTTTAGTAATTTAGTTAAAATTACTTTAGAAATTTAGTTGAAAAAATAAAATTTAATAAAATATTGAACCATGCTGGGCTACAATATAGAAAGAGTTTTTGAAGCAAAACAAATGCAGCAATAAAGAAATTTAGCTTTGCGAGAGCTTCACATATCAACTTCTAAGCTATAGCTATAAATATGCAAATGTTATTAACTATTGAGCCTTATATAAATATATAAAAAAAATACATTTGTTGCACACTTTAGCAAAATGACAGCAGCAAATTGTTAAGATTTTTCCGTCACAAAATGTCTTTTCCTTTTCTTAGCAATATATGAATACTTTGGAGTAGCCAAACAACCATAGCTATATACTATAAGTTAATTGAGAGATTTAAATGCATTATTATTATATTATTATATACCATTTTTGAACTTGAGAGTTATCTGAAAAATATTGGAGCTTCGTGGCTGATTCCAAAATAGAAAAGTTTTCTCACTAACCTTCAATAAACACTAAATAAAAAAATATAATAAAATAAATAAAATTAACATAAATAAACATCAACATAAGTTAAGTTAATCATAAATTTACGTAGACAATTTTTTAATATAAAAATAAATTCAAACTTTAGACAACAAAACAGCAATCCCAATCGACTTTAGCTATATAAGCATAAAATATATAGCTGAATTGTCACACTTCCACTCTGGCTCGCTCTCTCTCTATTTCTCTCTCTCTCTCTCTCTCTCTCTCTCTCTCTCTCTCTCTCTCTTTTTCCCTCTCTCTCTCTCTATTTTTCTACAATTTTTCCCACAAAAACCAATATACTCTCGCTTCTGGCATTGAACAAGCAACAATAGTATAGACAGTTGAGCCTTGGGCTGCTGTTAAATTGGCCTCTGACTCGGAAATGGCCGCAATTGAAGCCAACAATTTTTTTCCCATTTTATTTATGGTTCAACAAATTAAACGGAGGCTGGGCAAAAAAAAAAATAGAATGAAAATGAAAATAAATAAATAAAAAAAAACAGGTCAGGCTATCTTTTTCGGACTATTTTTTGCCGTTAGTTGGCAGCAAAATATTTAGTTGACTTTAAAGTGGATTTGAATTTATGTAGCTGCCGATGTCGACATCGTCGCTGCTTCGAGAGAGAGAGAGAGAACGAGAGAGTGAGAGAGAGAGAGAGAAAGACAAATCATTTATTGAGCAGATTCTTTTATAGCTGTTTTATAGCTGTTATAAAGCTAGCGCACAAAATTTATATAAGTGTAGATTCAAGTGTAAAATAAAACTAATAGTCAAATAAATATGATTTAACAATTTTTAGAGCTTGAGTTTTATAATCGAATCGAAGTGGAAAGCACTAAAATATTTATTAAATTTTTAAATGTTGAATCTTAAATTTCATGATTTAATTAACCTTAAAAAAATTTTAAACAATTTTTTAAAATATATATATTTACTAACATGTGTGTACGAAAGCCTTTAGATTTTTAAGCAAAAGCCAAATAGATTATTTTTTATAAGATAAAACTCATAATTACTTTTTTATACATATTTAAATATATTTTTGTCATATTTATATTTATATAAAAATATAAATTGCTATCATACAGTATATAGTTTAATATATGATATAATATATATATTTATTGCTATAGCTATATATGTTTAATAAATACATACAAAATATCTGGAATAGTTTTTGCAAATAAATTTAGAAGCTATTTAAAAAGAACGACAAAGCAATTCTATGCATGATAATTAAAAATATAAGACTAAAATGTATATCATAAAAGCAGCAAATTAAAAAAAATATATATATATAAATTTGTGAAATTAAAGTTTATTGATTAAAACTGAACTTAATATAAATGCCGCTAAATTCCATAAAATTCTGTTGGCATGCATAATATATACATAGTATAAGCTCAAGCATACTTTAGAATATGTATAATAATAATTTTTATCTCTACTTCACTTCAGGAATGGGATCAAGTATCAGCATACAGTGGACGCTCGATACCGCGACCACGCATCTATCCCGTCGAACAGCCTGATGATATGCGCAGCCATTTCTCTGGCATGCCAGGCAAGGTGGCCAAATCAAGGTGGGTATAAATATGTATAATAAATATATATTTACATATTATGCATATTTAATATATAAAGTTCAGCTTTTATCATTGTCGCACAATTATTTGCTTTTGATTTACTTTTATTTATATATGTCGGAGTTTCGTCTCCATCCAATTCCATTATTGGTTCCTCAGCAGCGCGTGCCTTGCGTTTTCTCTGCCCGGACATAATGCAACCTTTCTCTTCGCCGTTCTCAATATTAATGCGCGCCTTTTTAATGCGCGTCACTTCTCTTCCTCTTTACTCATTCAAAGTGGACACATCCCACGCTCAATACAAATACAATTTGCCATAAACTATTCTTATCTCGCTCTGTTGCATTGTCGGCAGAGACTACGCAAAACAGAAAGATCTGTTGGGCTCGCATGATTTTGTAAGACAGACACACATGAGGGAAAGGGATAGAAATCAATAACGGTAAAACAATATTTTGGTTCTCTTTCGTTTTCTTTACTAGAGATGATACATGACGTCAGAGATGATAAAAGATTTATTAAGTACAAAGTTATCGGTGGTACACAATAACAAAATAATAAAATAGTAAAGAAATAAAAAATATCGATCCGACACGGCCATCCTGACCTTCACACGTCCTCGTGTGTTAAAAACTTTTATTTATTTATTTTATTTTATTTATTTATTCTTTTTTTTTAACAGATCATGTCAAGCTTAATTATGAAAGCAATAGGGTCAATTAACAAATCAATATTCATAGGTCAATTTAATTAGAAAATTTTCTTTTTAATATGATCTCACTGGTGACGGAAATAATCAACAACCTTTCAGCATCCATTAGACAGAAGATTCCCAAGTTACATCCAGTACATCCAACATGACGGATTTTACCATAGTGATGCCACCAGACATCTCGCAAGTCAACACATTAACTCGTGTACCTACCAGCACTGGCAACCCTACACTACGGCGTTACCGAAGCTGAATGTACGGATCTTCACATTGAAGTCCATCAATGTTACTACAATTCGTCTATGACGTCTCTTTCAACGTCTCAGTTGGAATCCACCAACTTTTTCAGCGTCCTAGTTGGAATCCACCAACTATCTCACGACGTCTCTTTCAACGTCTTAGTTGGAATCCACCAACTATCCCATGACGTCTCTTTCAACGTCTTAGTTGGAGTCCACCAACTTTCTCATGACGTCTCTTTCAACGTCTTAGTTGGAATCCACCAATTTTCTCATGACGTCTCTTTCAACGTCTTAGTTGGAATCCACCAACTATCTCATGACGTCTCTTTCAACGTCTTCACTTTCATCCCCACTGTACACGTTTAACTCTCTGGGAATCTCTTCTTCTGGCATGCTTCTCAAGGCTTCATGCGGATACTTATAAATTCGCTTTTTTTTTTACTAAGGATTTTAAAGTATATCGATCTCCATCTAATACCTCTGTCACCAGGAATGGGCCTTTAAATCTTTGATCTAATTTTGTCACCAGACCACCCTTCTTCATTTCTAAGCAAGACATAATCGCCAATTTTGAATGTGTTAAATTTAGATTTAATCTTGTCGGATCATTTCTTATCATTTGTATATCTCATTTTATTTTCTTTCATTTATTTTATGTTATTTTATTTTTTTTTATTTTATTTTTTTTTTTTTTTATCAAAATGCATGTCAATGCTCTTACAAATACTGATAAAGCCAACTCACACTCACTCTCACACTTTTTGCAAGAATAACTGTTTAGAGTAAATAATATGAAAACACACACACACACACTAACAGAAATTTCAGGAATATGCTCAATCTACATTTGTGTATGCCTTGCGTGTGTTTATGCGTGTGTTTATGCTTGCCATTTCATTTCATCAGCAAATTGCTTTTTGCTCGTCATTCGCCTTAGAGATGTGCTAATTGAGACGAAAACTTTCAAATGAGAGCAAATTAAGAAAAAGAAAAAGACGACCTTGAGTTTGTTTTTGTATAAACTGCAGCCAAATACACATTTCTATTGATACGATATAGTGTGGCTTCTTCATCTCATTCAATTGTAAATGCCCACTTTTGTCAAATCATATTTTTATGTTAATTTCTCCTCTTAACAATTTCTTTCGCCGCAATACTAAGACGATATGACCTCCGATGCACAGTCTTATAAGAATCAATGAAATTAATTTACATCTCACCTGTACTAACCTGTTGTCTTGGGAACCCATCTATGAATGCTTGTGAAAACTCGCTCAAGATTTTCAAGACGCGTCTTATCTGTACCGCACAACTCTGTATCGATAAACTGTCACGGAAGATTCTGTCTTAAAGTGTTGTCTTAAAGTATTGGTTATTTTAATACCAAAGTTATGGGTTAGAATTTTTCAGACAGTTATTATGTCGTACTTAATATAGCTATTAAGGACTACGTGAAAAAGAACCTCAAGAGAATATTCATTAATAATTACTTTTGACAAAATTTGTAAAGTGCTGATTATTGCACTCCGATCCCCATAAGGCGACAACATTATTGTTTCATGTGTCAGAAAGTCACTACGCCACAGATTCCTTTACTAGTGAGCACTCAGATCCAGAATAAAAAAAAGAGAATGGGTATGACTCACCAGATTATCGATTATATCGGCCAATTGACACAAGTTTACCCATTTCTCGTTTGCTTTAATTGAGATATGATCAATGAATTTATTCCTTTTGTCCAGTACAAGCCGATGCAATATGGCCAGGGGTTCCACACTTGAAGCATGTAATAGCCTTACTCTTCACATCCGAACTGGAATTGGATCCTTGCAGAGGTTTGACGTTGCTCTTCCTTGATCGACAGTCAACAAATTTGTGTCCCAGTTTTCCGCAGAAGGGGCATTTAATGGGAGTATGCAATCGCTGTCTCTTATTGGTCGAGTTTTCCTCAGCTGAACGATCTTTTTTTTTGAAAAAATCAAAAGATCTCAGCTCGTTCTGAAACTCGTTACGAGTTTTTACGTTGGCCGTATAAACGGTGCGCTGTAGTCTGCTATCGACATGAGCAGCATGCGCCAACACAACTGACATGGCAATTTGTTCATGCGTCAGGGATTTCCATTTTGCCATGAGCTTGGTTATTAAACGGCTCGCGAAGAGAGATATGGATTCGCCTTCATTTGGTCTGCAACTTAATGCGTTAAAAACCGTAGCTGCTGGCGTTTCATTTCCTTGGAACTGTTGTAAAAACAATTCCTTGAAGTCGCTCCACGTCATGCCATGAAAACAAATTTGTGACAGCCAGCTCGAAGCGTCACCTTCAAGTGATTTACTAAGCGCAATGAGTAAAGCGCTACCATCCAAGGGATTTTCTGCCAGGATGAGGTCCACCGTAGAACACCATGCAGCTGCATTATCATCCGTGGAATCGGGCTTGAATTTTGGCAATATAATTGTTTTTTGTTTGCCCGACGTTGATTGCGCTTCTTTGAACGCATTTATAGCATCCATGAAATGCCGATGTTGGATTTCCAGCAATGCAGTGAAACGATCTTCTCCTGTTGATTGGTGTGGAGGAGATCCCACTTCTGATGTCGGAGTTTCGTCTCCATCCAATTCCATTATTGGTTCCTCAGCAGCGCGTGCCTTGCGTTTTCTCTGCCCGGACATAATGCAACCTTTCTCTTCGCCGTTCTCAATATTAATGCGCGCCTTTTTAATGCGCGTCACTTCTCTTCCTCTTTACTCATTCAAAGTGGACACATCCCACGCTCAATACAAATACAATTTGCCATAAACTATTCTTATCTCGCTCTGTTGCATTGTCGGCAGAGACTACGCAAAACAGAAAGATCTGTTGGGCTCGCATGATTTTGTAAGACAGACACACATGAGGGAAAGGGATAGAAATCAATAACGGTAAAACAATATTTTGGTTCTCTTTCGTTTTCTTTACTAGAGATGATACATGACGTCAGAGATGATAAAAGATTTATTAAGTACAAAGTTATCGGTGGTACACAATAACAAAATAATAAAATAGTAAAGAAATAAAAAATATCGATCCGACATATATATATTTATTTTTATTTTTAATTTCATATTTCATGTGTTTGTTTGTCATGCCACACACACACACACACACATACATACACACACCTGCCACTCGCATACACACACAACAACGACAACAGCAGATCCATAGCCGATGGTCAGTCGCAGCACAGTTTTTCAAACAATTCGCATCGCGGCTATTTGGGCAGCGCATTTCCCACTAACCTGGTCAATTCACGCCCGGAGCTGCGTCAATCTCGTCAATCCTTGGCCGCTGCCTCGGAGCGCATGTCACGCGCCTCCTACGCCGGCTCCATACACGGCGGCGGCGGTGGCGGTGGAGCGGGTGTGGGCGGCATGGGTGTTGGCGTTGCTGGCGGCAGTCTGATGGGCATGAGCGGTTTGGTTGGGCCCGGCGGCCCCGCGAGCATTGCATCCAGCAATGCAAGACGTTCGCGTCCGCGTTCCAGATCACGCGATCAACTGAATAACACGCACATACATAACCATCGACCGGGAAGTCGGTAAGTAGAACGCAACACACACACACACACACACGCACATATAACTGACTCTAAGTAGATAATCCAGCTGCAACAAACACACTCACACACACTCAAAACAAACATTCTGCGATAACTGTCAACAACATTTTCGCTAATTACAAACGTCACACTTTCAATTTTTTTTCTGTCTATTTCGAAAGTTTCAAGTTTTTATCATTATCTCTGATTATTTTTATGTGTGCTATTAAATTAATTTTTTATTAACAATAAACACGCTTCGCCCTCACTCTGTAAGTCTCGCCTCTTTATGACTAAAATACCATAGAATACATTGATGATCTATTGATGATTCAGCTCTTTGTTATTTTCAGCGAAAGTGAATTGGAGATAAAACAAAAATATTTTAACCCACATACATAAATCTTAAGAGTAAAATGAAAAAAACCGAAATTTATTGAAATTAATCAAGTTTATTAAATAATAAAATATTTCGGTATATAAATGAGATCATTTATATGAGCTAAATAGGGGTACTCTCTCTGATATTTATTTAAAGTTTCTATACTAAATTAGAAATTGTAAATTATATTTATTTAAATTTTGGGTAGTCGCTGAGATATATATATAATTTGTTCATGCTAAATGTTGATAAATTTTGGATTATAGCTACTCAAAATTATTATATTTCAAAATATGTTAAATCAAGGATATTCCAAGATATGTGAAATCAAGAGTATTCCAAGATGTCATCAAGTTACTAATAAGTGCAGCTAGTTATTTCATTTGGGAATATTCTAAGATATACAATTCAATATACAAATATTTTCAGTCAATTAGATTAGGGTTATTCCCTGAACTGAATATAGATTTTGATAGGTAGTATAACAATAATTAATTAATAATTAGAAGTAGCTAATTAAATTAGAGATATTCTTTGATTCAAGAAAAATATTTAATTTCCTCTAATTCCAGTACTTGAATAGTTGAAACTATATAAATTTTATGCAAATATATCAATATAAAAATTATTCAAATATATGTTTTTAGCATACTTTATCCACATTTAGTCTACTTTAAAAAAAAAAAACCTCAAACATAATTGAATACTCCAAGTCTTAAATGAAAGCTTACAACAAAGAAATTGTTCAACAAGCTCAAACAGCTTGAATTGAATGCCTATTCAATCAACGCCCCGCGAAACGCCCTCCTACACAGACCGTACAGCAATTCATTTAATAATAATCGAACACAACTAACTGTTAATTCAATTCATAATTATTTACGATGTTTTGCTTTGCTTTTGCTCAATATGGCAAATTTGTTACGTCCATTATATTTAATTTCAATGCAAGTCAATACGTTTCGATGCGAATCGTTTCAATTCGCTTCTTTTTTTTTTGGCTAAAACAAGTCATTAACCGCATTTGCCGCAACTTTCCATAGACATATATACAGATATATAGCTATATAATGAGTAAATTGCAGTGCTTTGTAAACGATCTATAAACTGAACTCTCTCCCTCTCTTTTTCTCTCTTTGTCTCTCCCTCTCATAGATATTCGCAAGCGGGCTCAACGCACACATTAAACAATTATTGCGATACATCGGATAATTGGACCGATCATGATATGGACATCTATATGGCCCGCAATCCAACAACACGCAACGGTCTGGTGCCATTATGAGGGCGACTCATGTTATCCTGATATTTCAATGTTGTATTAAATTTGGATGGTATTTTCTGACAATATCTGACGCCGGCCAATGGTCGGTGTCAGCAGCAACAGCAGCAGCAACATGAAAACAATCAGCAATTGGAACAGCCATATCAACAGCAGCAACAACAACAACAGCAGCAACAACAGCAGCAGCAACAGCAGCAACAACAGCAGCATCAACGTTTGCAATATTATAATTCACAGCGCTGCAGCTCGCCGCCTGATGTGGTGCCACGTGCAGCAAATTTTAATAATATTAACAGCAACAATAGCAGCAGCAACAACAGCCATGCGAGCAACATCAACAACAATCAGCAACAGTTGCTGCTGCCAGCAACAGCATCTGCAGCAGCAGATGGCATTATTGTTGAGAACTATTTTAACGAATATGAACGTCAGGAAATCATTTATCATCCCACAAGCAACAACAGCAGCAATAACAGAAATAACAGCGGCAACAGCAGTCGCGGCGGCAATGCCTTTCGTTTACAGTTAAATACGAGTAACAATATTTTATATAGTAGACGCAACAATTATTTAATAGATGCAACTAATGCGCATACATTTAGTGATAACTGTAACTGTACTTGTAATTGTAGGCTAAGCGAGCAGCAACAGCAGCAGCAGCAGCAGCAGTTGCAGTTGCAGACAGCAGCAACAATAACTGACAGCAATCGCGTTGACACACAAACAGTAACATGCTCAGTGTCAAGCATACAGCAAGTGCAACAAGAGATAGCAGCAACAGCAGCAACAACAATAGCACCAACAGCAACCCCAGCAACAGCAACCGCAGCAACGACAACAACAAGCACAGCAGCCGCAGCTAAGGCCTTGACATTGGCTGACATTGAAACTGACTTGGACAACAACTTGGAAACGCTTTAAGTGCAATAGCCAGCTCTAGTTGTTGCTGTTGAAAATGTTGCTGCTGCTGCTGCTGCTGCAGCTGCAGCTGTTGCTGTCACATACAATTTGCATAACATTTCAAGAAAAATTGACAACATGTCCAACTTAGCTAAACTATTTTTGTATGCTGTTTAGAATGTGCAATCAATACACACACACACAGACACATTTGATTTGTGTGCATATATACATATATATATGTATATATATTTGTATAACTGCATCTGCAACTTGTATCTGCATCTGTAGCAGCGCTTTCCTTTGGTTCTTTGTCGTTGTACGCGTAGTTTTTGGTCTAGCAGCAATTGTTAAGCAATCAAAGAACTAACATATAAGTCATATATCTTATAAATGGTACTAATACACACATACACACACACACACACTGAATAGCTATTAAAAGAACAAAAACTCAACTATTTAATGTAGCATAGAAAAAAGCATGAAGCAACTAAAAGCAAGAAAAAAAATGCAACTACAAAAATCAATTCAGAACAAACGATTGGACAAACTTAGCAAATACTAATTATTAATTAATTATTAAATTAATTATTAAATTATTCAATTTTAAAATGTAATAATATTTTTAAAATTAATATTTGAAATCCACATTTGTTATTGCTGTATTATTATGTGAAAAACTTAAAATATGATTTTAAATATTTTTAAAAATCTCAAAACAGATAAATATTTCATTTTGAAATGTTTACTTCAAACATATTTTATTTTTGAGTAAAATTATTTAAAAAAAAAATTATTTTTTTTGTTAACAAGAAATGTTTTTAAATATTTAAACCTTATCTTCTTATTTCCATTTTAAAACAGGAAAATAAAATATATATACTAAATTATTTAAACGTTAACTTCAAAAAAATAAATAATATTTTTAAAAATTTGCAAGCCCGTGATCAAGAAGAAAGTTTTTAAAATTGTGTTTTGCTAAGCTTGTTCAATCACAACAATTAAATATCACATACATACATATATGTATACATACATGTATATATAAATATATATGTATTCCAATATACTGCCTTGCATATAATTAGTAAATTATGAGAGATGAAATATTTCTCAAATTTTGGTCTAACAACTTTTTATTTGCAGCTTTTCTTTTTGATTAATTTCAAGCTTTAGAGTTTATATATTTTGTTGTATAAAAGCTTCAATTGAAACGTTTTGTGTGCTAAGTTTGTACTTATAATAATTAATTGTTTAATTTTTATATTTAATTATAATTTTATAGTGAGATTTTAATAAAATTGAACAAATTAAAATAAATTTTATATGAAACTTTAATTTTGTTC
>JAWNOS010000608.1:0-27483 GCA_035045845.1 Drosophila buzzatii | reverse complement strand
CTTTTGGAGTTTATTCCGTTTTTGGAGCCGCGGGCGCAACGTTCTCGTTTCTAGTTACTCGTTTACGGCTTTGATTGTAACAAATTTGTGCCAGGCTAAATTAGCCATGTTTTTTTTTGTTTTGTTTTTCGTTTTGGCCGGGGAATGGCAGCAGCCTCTTCAGTCAGTTGGTTGGCAACCATTTGGCACAGATTTTACGTTTAGCTTTTGGCCCGCAAATTGGCTTAAATTAATCATTCAAATTTCTAGCCTGACGCTTTGACTAGCTGACAAAAGTTTATGGCTCAGCCAGTGT
This sequence comes from Drosophila buzzatii, assembly GCA_035045845.1. Taxonomy (NCBI): domain Eukaryota; kingdom Metazoa; phylum Arthropoda; class Insecta; order Diptera; family Drosophilidae; genus Drosophila; species Drosophila buzzatii. Next base: position 27,188 of record JAWNOS010000608.1, on the reverse strand, counting down.
TGGCCAAAAATCAATAGTAATTAACCTTAATCGCTTCTACACGCCGCCACAGTTTGGCTGCTCCGAGAAGCTGCCATCGACCGTTGACGTATCACCAAATGCGGGAGAGGAGTCCAAAGCGCCTCCGAGGTGCAGTGCATGCTGAAGAATCTCAATCATTAATCTCAGCTCGTTCATAGTTTTGAGGCGTTCAACAGCGACTGTCAGCACAATTGTTAACAAAAAGCAACATGATAAAAACGAAGCGAAATCGATTGCCTCCAAGCGTAAATTATTTCTAGAAAAACAAAAGCTAAAGTAATTTCAACAAATTTAAAGTTTTCACTCAGCCAAATGCACTCCATAACAGAATACCATAAAACTGTTAGGGAAACGACCGAAAAATTAATTTTTCTGACACTTAACATGTAATTAACAGGTATGTTAATATGTTAAATACTTGCTCTCATTTTTCATAGTGATAATAATCTTAGCATATTTTTTTAATTTTTAAATAAAGTAACATATAAGAGCAATTATAATATATAAGTAATTAAGTATAAATTTATTATAATATATAAAATATTAAAATATAAGAAATATATAATATTATAGACACAATTATTTAACACGCAACAATTTAAATTTGTATTTTTTATTATTATTTGAGATTAAATTGTTAAATCAATTCACAATAATTACAAGATGCGCTAAAAATATACATTTTAACGACAACCCAATATTTATTTAAAAGAAATCGAATGAAAAAAAGCTTAATCGCTGCTGTTTTATTATTTATGAAAAGCTTTTGGGCTTTGAAGCCTGAAAAAAATGTAATCCTGTAATTTATAGTGAAGATTTTGATTGCAAAATCAAACTGAATACTCCCAATAATAATAATGTGGATATTTTTTGTTTTACTTAAGCTTTAAGCTAATAAATGAGATTTAAAGCAATATGAAGCGCAGATTAGAACTTGGTTGAATACATTTAATCAATGGGTATAGAAGTGCTATAAGTGCATTCAGATATTCAAAACACAAAAGAAGTATTCGCAAGCTAATCAAACTATTTCCCATCAATTTCGCTGCCCTGGTAATAACCTTCATATAGACAAGCATATATAAATAACTCTTCAGACTTTACATATTCATGATCACACGAATTAAGTCTTGGGAAAGCAAGACTTACGCCCATTTCTCACAGCTGAATGACAGCAAAAACAATGCGAGACGCACAAGATATGCATAGGCATACAAAAGATTATATATATATAAGATATATGTTCTTTCGCGAGCTGATTTTTGAGTTGGTTTACGTGCAGAGTCGTCGCATTTGCCTGCTGCCAAATTCCCACAGTGCATGGCCCAAATATAAACACAGAGCTCAATAAACATGACAACAGATACGGATGCAGCTGCAGCGGCATGTTCTGCCTACGATGGATACATGCCTGCCACACACAGCTCGTTCTTGTGCCTCTGCCATGTTGCAGTGGCAGTTGTAGTTGCAGTTGCTGTTGCATTCAGTGGAATTGTTGCTTACGCGCGTATTCGCAATTGTCATTCACTCGCCTCCATCAACGCCATAAAATCGACAGCGTACGAGGTTAAAATTTCATTCGTAGCTCCTTGTTGTTTAATGTAAATATGATTATTCTTTTTGCGCTACCCATACATATATATATATATATATATATATATATATATATATATATATATATATATATATATATATACATTGTAGTGCAACGGGGCAACCGGGCAAACAATGCAAGTTATTTATTATTGATATGCAGCGTTCGTGCAGCCCAGAGGGTTTATCAGTTGACAGTTGTAAGTTGCTGCCTCTGTGCAGTGGCACTGATAACCACAGCCCCGCCCACTCCTCTGTCACCGCCCTCCTCTAGCCAGGCTAACCCCTGCGCAGTCGACAGAGTCAATGGAACAAAAGCTACACCCGTAAGCTTTAAGCCCTTGACTTGTAAACGTTGCCATCGAGGTTTGCGCGTTACGCGTTAATTTGATTTGATTTTATTCGACTCCCCCCACGCAATCGGTTCATGTGATGTTCACTTATTCAAATGCAGGTTTATTTAGTGTGGCTGGGCTTGGCCAACTTTTTGGTGGTTTTTGACCAGAATACAGATAAATGACCGACAGTTTATTACAAAAAGACAAATAGAGAGAGGGAGTGCGGATGCGAGAGGGAGAGAGAGAGAAAGGGAGAGAGAGGAAAAAATGAGAGAGAGAAATAAGAGACAAAGGAAATAAGCGAGATAGGGAGAGAGAGAGATTGAGAGAAAGAGAAAGACCAGAGAAAGAAAGAGAAAGATAGATACAATAAGTAGAAATAGAAACGGAGATAAAGAAAAAGAATGGCGAGAGACAGAGATAAAGAAATGAAGAGAATGAAAGAGATAATAAATGAGAGAAAGAAAAAGAGACAGAATGACAGAGAAAGTGAAAGAGAAAGAAAAACAAAGAGAAAGAAAAAAGAGAGCGAGAGCAACAGAATTAAATTATAAGAAAGAAACAGAGAGATAAAGTGAAAGAAGAAAGATAGGGAGAGAGAAATAAAGAGAACGACGAGAGTGGAGAGATAAAATAGGAGAGACGGAGATAAAGAGAAAGAAGGGCGAGAGACAGAGATAAATAGAAAGTTAGAGAGGACAGAGAGCAAAGACAAGAAAAAGAGACAGAAATACAGGGAAGAAGAGCGAGAGACAGAATTAAAGAGATAAGAAAGAGCGAGAGAGAGAAAAGAAAAGGAAAAGAGAGAAAAAATGACAGTGAAAGTGAGAAAGAACTAAAAACAAAGAGAGGGAGAGAATGAGAGAGAGTGAGGGAGATAGAGAGACAAACATGAACAACTAAGTTCTTCAATGTCAGCAAGTAATTTGAGACTCTGTGACACATTATGACCTGCCAGTTGCCCATCAGACTGTAATCGATGTCGAATTTGGGGCCTCAACTAAACACACAAAACGAAAAAAAAAACTAATCAAGTCCCCAAATGGTATGACATGTAGACCCTCGACAAGGCCGATTAATCTGTTCGCTTCACTGATCGCAAGTCAAGTGAATAGCAGCGAGATAGATGCTTATCTATTCTGAATTAATTAATAGCTCACATTGAATTCAGCGGATGTGAATAGAAAATTAAATAAAAACACGCAAAAATCAAATGCTGTTCAAGATAAATATGGATTATGGACATGATTAAATAGTTGCCCCATGAATATTAGCCTTAAATATCATCATTATAGCCGAGGGAATGAAGACATTTCCTCCTTTATTTTTACACAAATTTGATTATGTAACACTTATATATTTATTCTACAGCAAATCAAGTCTGGAAACCGATTTCGAAATTTAATTATATTCTTTTTGAATATTCTCTTTCAATTTGCTTGAAATTTATTCTTGCCTTTACATTTCTTGAATGAACTGAATCAACTTAAGTTTTTCATACCTCAGTGCTATTTTGATGGGACTGAGAACTAGGTGTAATATTATGGCCGCTTTTTGGCACCTGCTGAAAGATATAGCCCTCTGCCAGCCAGCAGATGAGTCGTTAATTGTCTCACACTCATAGCAAAAGGCTGGGCATGAATGCAATGCGCGCCGAGTCGCTTATCGCTTTTATATATAGCTTCATTAGCTAATGGCTAATGAAGCTGATTATGCGAGCAGCTCGATGGTTCTTTTAGCCTTGTGCCTGGCAGCGGAACAAACCAATTAAAATATAGATCATGCCGAAGCAGAAACGGAAAGAAAAAGAGAAAGAGAAACAGGAGGCAGCTACGAGTAAGGAGAACAGGCAACGGCTCAGCGCAAACCGTTAACACAACTTTGGCCTCCAGAGAACTCGAACACGGTTCGTGGAAGGCATTTAGCACAACAAGTCCAAGCAGATGGCGAAGCTGTTGCCAACACTATCAGCAGCTAAGATCTTGGCAAGCAAAGCGCAGAACAAGCCATAAACCCAAGACACGAGATTCGAGAGCCGAGAGCCAAGAACCAAGAGCCGATAATATAGCGCTTCTTTCTTGCATGCTTGTTATGGCCAGGCAGACAACTGGCGATACTCCGGTTACCTAGGAGGTGCTAAATGTGGCAGCAACAGTAGCCGCAAACAGCTGCCGTCTTTGTGTATCTTTCAGATACTCGAAGTCCGCTTGCCACATAAGCGGCTCAAACTTATAATGCTTATGCAAATCGTCTTTATTGGATATTGGAAATTGGCCAAAAGAGCGCACACAAAGCAGGGCTCTGAGCATTTAGTTATTTTTTCTTTCTTTTCAGAGGGAGAGGTCAGGCTAGGGGGCGTTCGTCTGGGCTTAATTTATTTAACACAGTTGGTGGTAAATTTAACACATTCGTGTTATTGTTATCTTTTCTGTTGCAGATTCGCCAAAGATTTTAGTTGATTGTTGATCATTGTTGTTATTGTTACTATTGTTACTTTTGTTACGTTGTTGTTGTTGTCGTGCCTATTTAGTAGCTGATCCAATCGATCATTGCACCAAGTCAAACTGTGGGCGTGTCGCTAAGAGAACATGCAACGCATCGTCAGGATTCAGTTGGAACTGAAGTGTTCAGTGATCGAAATAGATTAGATCAGACTCTGCTCATGTTCAATGAATTTAATATTCAATATTAAGTGAGCGATTGATTAAAGTCCTTAATAATTAATGCTTGAACTAGTTCATAAAACTGAACTTGGGTATTAAACTATGTGCAAGAGAAAATCTTAAAAGCCCAAGAGACAGTAAAAGAGGTAATGAGTGAGGAATAGTAAGGAGAACGACATAAACAGAGATATTGATATTGATGAAAGGATCTCGATAAAGAAATATTAAAATAGAATAAGCAACAGAAAGCAAAGATAGAAAAATAATGAGAAATAGAGAAAGAGAGAAATGTTGAAAAATAGAAGAATGTTGAAAGAAAGAGAGGAAGAGAAAGAGAATGAGAGAGAGTGAGAGTGAGAAAAGGTAAACCATAGAGAAATAGAGTAAAATAAATATAGTACACATAAAGAAAGAAGCATATAGATTGTAAGGTAGAAAGAGAAAGAGCGAGAGAGAGTTTCAGAGTTGAATAAAAAAAAGCGTGCAATCTGCAAAGCTTGACATACAATGAACTTTACAATGCGGCATCATTAACATGCATTGTAAGCTCTAAAAACTCTATGATTAACACATACACACACAACAACGACAACAAATGGGCCATTAAATTAAAGCAAAGCACCCAAAAAATTAACACCGAACAATGGGCACATAAAAATCATTTGAGATAGACAAAGAAAATTCCGAAGCGTTAAAGTCGTAAAAAGAAAAAAGTTGTCAATAGGAAAAACTACGAGAATTGTTGAAAATGTTCAAAATGAAATGGCATTAAAATTCAATTTAAATAAAATGCCCCGGCCAAAGGCATTTTAAAATGTAGCGCGTGTGAAAACAGCAAAGCAAAACACATAAAACTTATTTGGGGAGTTGTGGGCAGGGAAATAAAAAATATTACTCAACTGACAAGCAGCCAGATCGATCGGATCGTGTATACCCTGCCCAACTCCGGCTGATTATATTTCATATGCCCGCTTTTTATGACTAAAGGCTTAAAAAATGAAACCGAACCAACAGTCGGCTCCCTGTGGGGATGAGTTGCTGCTGAGTCTCCCGTTGTTTAACCATAAAAAATGCAATGGAAAAATACAAAAAAAAAAAAAAAAAAAAAATCAAAATTAAAATTAAAAATTGTTAAATGTATACAGGCCTGGAATGAGCTTCAACTGGGCTTTGGCCAACGCCTTTTTGCCAAAAGCTTCACAAATCAAATGCAAATTATGCTGCCTAATTGATTTATGGCTTAGCACTTCTCTTTATTGCACGCATATATCAAAAGCAAGGGGCAGAGACAACGAAGGAGCGAGAGAGAAGGGGCATTTGTCCAGTCTGCAAACTTTGCAGCTTAGTCTTAATTAGTCGCCTAGTTGCTTAACTTGCATCCAAATGGCCAAATGGGCGAAAACTTGGAATGCGCTTACAGCGCCCACAGCGGCCACGGACCCCACACCCCAACTATTCGCCATCAAAATCCCAATCCAAATCCAAACATACGATATTTTGCATATTTGATTTCACGCCCCAAAATTCAAAATGCATACGCAAATTATACGCATCGTCGTTGTCGTTGTCGTTGTCGTCTTCGTCGTCGTCGGCGGCAGCAGAAAAAATGCAGCTCCCACACATGGCAAGTGGAAAAAAAACTGTATGCAAACTTAACAAGCAGGCAGCATGCCAAGCTTAATAACAACAACAACAGCAGCAGCAGCAACAACAGCAACAATAACAGGCGAAGCACATGCAGTGGGCGGGCAGCAGTTGTTGACTTGCCAAAAAATACGAGTGCTTAAGCAAACGGCAGGCGTCGCACAGTGGGATAAGATACACACAAATAATGCCAAACGCAACAATACAGTTTATTTTTCTTATAATGAAGTTTGATTAATGTTAACTACCGAAATAATACTAATATGATCTTGTATATAATATATGTATAACTTAGATAAAACTAAATTAAATATAAATATATATATCAATTAATTTGATATACATATGTATATATTATATCAAGTATATATTAAATATATTTTGCTATTCAAGACATTGTTTTCCTGAGATCTCAGCTTCGATGAAATGTACTATATTATGAATTACATACGATGATTTTTCATTTTCAATTTATGCCTTCAAGCCCACTGTGCGCACCAGCGCGAATAGCCCAAACACACCCCTGCACAGCTGACGAAGATGCCTGGCTATTGCTACTTCTCCCTCCTCCTGACGAAGACATGCTCTGTTCTCTGGCAGACGCTCTTGCTCATACACATCTCTCTTTCTCTTTCTCTCTCTCCTCTACCGCATCAAATGCGTTTGCGGCTGCTCCAAGTCCCGTTTTACTTGCCTTTGCAACTGCCTTCGCCTTCGACTTTGCCTTTGCCTGTTTCAGCATCGCTGCAGTTGTTGTTTTTGCTGTTGTTGTTTCCTTTGCGTTTGTCATCTCGTTTGCGTGTCTCTTGTATGTGTTTGTGTGTGTTTTTTTTTTGTTTTTTTTTTTTGTAGTAGATTTTCAATTCCCAGAAATATTCAAAAATATTCTCTGGCAGTGAAATAAATTTAATGCTGCTTGTAAATTGTTGTTGTTGTTGCTGCTGCTTCTTTTTACGAAGCGTAAAATTTCTTAACGAACCAACTGAAAGTTATGTTTGTACATAGAAGAAACCGTTTTGTTGTTGTTGTTGTTGCTTTTGCATTTACTTTTGCTTGTTGTTTGTTGCTTTGTTTAACTGTTTAACAACACCTGCAGCGGCATACGTAGCAGGGTAAGAGAACGCACCAGCGCAACAGAAAGAGGCAGAGAAAGAAAGAGAGAGAGAGAGCCAAAGAGCGGGGAGTGAGCGAGTGTCTAAAATTAAGCCAAAACAAACAAATCAACATAATTTCGAAAAGGCATTTCAGTTTCTGTTTCCAGTGAATTAAAAATGTTGAAAACTAAAAGCTCACCGCATAATTGGTTGACCTGAATTAGACGTCACTAATTGCTCAATTGCTTTGCACTATTGTTGTTATTGTTATAGTTGAGGTGGAGAAATCAATAACAAAGGGCGCGACTTAACGGGTAAACTATGCGGAGGAGGAGAACTCACGAAGCAACCGCATCACTTCCTCTGGGTTCAGGAACACGTTCAAGTGTGCTGCGACACCGCTGCCGTCGTTCAGTTGCAGCAGCGCAGTCAGCGCTAGCAATGCGAGCATCATTTTGGTATTTTTATTATTATTTGATTTTGTTACGGTTGATGTGATTTCAATGCCTTTGATTAGCATTTTCATTCAATATATTGTAGTTTTCCGCTAGTTTTTGCACATTTATCCACGCACACAAATTCGTAAACAATCGAGATAGCGAACGCGATGGCAAAGCACACGCGCAGAGAAAACACCGAACAGCGCAGAGAAATAACAGTGATGCCCCACATGCAATTGAAGCAAGAGCCAAAGAGTCAACGCCTGAGTTGTTAAAACATTTTAACTCTACGCACAGCACATTAACTAATTATTAAATACAATTTCACACGCAACTTTTCTCCGTTTTCTCTTTGTACAAACAGCATTAACCGGCCGCAACAACCACACGCTTCAACACAAAATTCATGAATAACAGATCTGTTAACGTAAAATTTTTTAGCTAACAGAAGTAGCTACACAAAATGTAAATTCTTCGCTAGGCGGCTGTTAAAACAGCTGTTTTGTGTTTGGCGGTTAGTATTTAAAAGCGAATTTAACACTTGACCTACACAACAAATATTTATATTGTTATTCTTATGAATTGAGATGGTTGCAAGTAAATACAGAATATAAATATTTTATTCATCAGAACATTTAATTTTATTCAAGATGAGCATTTGCGACAAATAAGAAGAATTGTAGCTCTGTTAACTGCAACAGCAACTTGACAAACCACTTCTATCGCCATCTTCTTTTAACAGTGTGGAAGCGAATATAAGTAGAAGGAAATAACAGATAAAAATTATGTGCGCCATCTAGTGTTAAAAGTTTTTCAGAAAACGCTCTCCACAAAGCGTAGTACAGTGTTTGTAAGTAGGCCAAACTGAGTATGCTGTAGATTCTGTAAAACAATATGTCGTAATGCTTGAAAATATGTCACAAATATGAATAAAAATGTTTATAAGTCTTCTTAATCAAAGTGTGGCAAATTGTCAAAAAAATCAGTAATTATTAATTTGTAAAATGAGATGCGTTAAGATTAAAATTTTTAACATATTATTAATAAGCCAGCCCTAAAAACTAAATCGATCTTCCATATATATGTATATATATATACATATATTTGTTATTCATATTTATGAGTAGAACTTTTTTGATAATTAATATAAGTATGTCATTTAAAATGATTATTGCGAATTCCACCACCCAAATATTTCACGAACTCTGTCAAATTCGTATTACTAATATATATTTTCTATATTATATTTATATATTTTTTATACCATAGCCCATTAAAAATGGGAAATCAAGATATAATGGTTTTGTTGAAAGTATGTAACAGGCAGAAGGAGGCGTGGCAGACCCCATAATGTATATATATTCTTGATCAGGGTGACGAGAAAAGTTGATATAGCCGTGTCCGTCTGTCCGTCCGTCCGTATGTATGAACGCGTCGGTGCTCGAAGATACAAAAGCTAGGAAGTTCATTCTTTTTGTGTTAGGTCCGTATATTGCGCGCGCAGTACGAGTTAGTTTCAGAAATTCGATAACAAGCATATTTGCAAAGTCATCGATAAACCAACTTATCGGGAACCAGTTATAAAATTCTAGCTAATTCATCTTTAGAGTTAGAGTCTCCAAGACAACTGCAAATATACTAGGTACTAATTTAATACAATTTTGGTTCTTGTTTGATTTTGGATTCCGGTCCCCACTTTGCCTCACCTGTCACAAACCTGAAGAAAAAAATGCATTTCAAATACTAGAGACATGCAGTTTGGCTTAGCATATAGATATGGATATCGTAATCATAATCTGAAGATATCAATACGATTGTCAAAATAGAAACCGACTTGTCGTCATCCGAGATTTCTCATCAAAACCCATACGGCACAGCAACAAAGGCAGAGAGAGACAGCAAGGCAGCACGAAATGCTTACACACATGCATACACACATACATGCACACAAGCGTAGATCAGTGTCTATGTGTGCGCGCGTGGTTTTGCAAGCGTGCAGAAACGAATCGAATAGTTCTTGGAATATTATTCATAGTTCGAAGAAGGGCTCGAGGGAGTATCTCGTAGTCAGGCCGTCTCGACTAGAGCCTTTTTACTTGTTATACCCTGAAAATGTATGTAACAGGCAGAAGAAGACGTCACCGACCCCCTAACATACACAACTTAGAGCGCAAATTTTGCATGAATGCTCATGTGTGTTAGTTACACAGAACAAGTTAATTTTGTTTTGTTCGATAACTCATCTCAATTCCCAATTATCGATAAAAATCGAAAAGTCGACTGGATGCCACAAAAAAAACATCATTTCAAATACTAGAGAGTTGTTTTTGACAAACCGATACAATTGAATAATCTAAATATATATTTAGCAAAAGATTCATGAAGATCGTCCAACTAGAAGTGGTGTCTTGAGCGTTCAAAGTATAGCCCAACCCAACCCAAAACCACGGCAACAACTATAAAGTTAGCAGAGCTCGTACTCATACGTCCGTAAAGAAGACGAGTATTAGTTGTTTTTGCAGGGTTCAGGGTATCTCGTGGTCAAGAAAGTCTCGACTACAACTTTCTTACTTGTATTTATTAAATATTTGGAATTTGAAAAATATTTTAAATAAACTTCTAAACTTGTGCAAGAGTTAGAAATAAGTTAATACTAATTATTATTGAATGATTAGTTAAATTGTTATACAAAATCCATTTAAATTCTATTAACTTCCATATTACATCTATAAAAGCTCTACATACCATCTCATATACAATAATAAATCTATAATGGTTCCATATACAAAAAAAATAAGTTTCAATATTAATTAAGTATAATGTCAATATGTATTATACATATTCCATATACATTCGTAAAACTCATTACAAATAGTAGATTATATATACATTCTAAGTAAATTTCATAAATGCATTGCAATGCATTCATTGAACCCATATATTTTAATTCCGTATAATGTATTAATCCTAAATAATAGCGTATAATCCATATAATTTTCATATAAAATAAACACATAATATTATATTATTAAAAATGTAATTAAATTATGAATAGAGTTCACTATAAGTTCTATATCAATATATAAATATTACGTTTTACCATTTATTTATATATAATAGAGTTGCGTATCAACACTGAAAACAAGACACAAAAAGCTCTTGAAAACCCTGACTAAAGTTAAAAACCAATTTTTAGTCAGTTTTTTAAAGGATTTAACTATTTTATAACTTTAGGTGTTTTGTGAAAATGTGAAAATTAAAACGTAAAATTTATTAAAATTCTTTGTATTTTATTAGACTTACAGGGTATTACGCCGCATCAAAGTTTCCTTGAATCAATTTAGTGCATATGTATATAAGTACAGAGAGACAGAGACAGAGAGAGACAAAGAGAGAGAGAGAGAGAGGGGTTTTTTAAGAGGGAGAGAATGAGCAACGCGTGTTATCAACCTTTGTTATCAGGCAGAGTATGTAGTTGGCCTACAGTTCGCTATTGACCCTGATGCCAAATTGATTGCTTAGATTGGGCGGGCGCTTGACGGTTCTTTGCAACTGTTGATCGGCTGGCTGCTTGAGCAGCATGTGGCATATGGAATACGGTGCCGAGTGCCTTATGATGAGGTGCTGAATGACTCATGCTATTTCATAGCAGACGAGGAGCCGTTGGTGAGTAGCTGAAGACACTCGTTTCGCCCTCCACTCGACCACTAAACCCTGGCTTTGCCGCCCCCTCTGTCTACCTCGTTCGCCAGCTTTAGCTACCAAGTAAGCAACGTCGCGCGTGTACATCCTCAACATAGCACGCAGATGCCCATCCTGGCCGACTATCTGTATGCGCGCGGCTATCAGAATGGCACCCAGTTCTGGAGCGCGGGCCATCGCTTCGACAGGAGATTTGCAATTCTATTGGAATTACTTTGGACGTGCCCGCAGCATCAACTACACCAACTGGCTCGAGGGTGAGGCCCTGCACTCGCATGGGTCGCAATGCTCGCCGCCTGCTCTGCGATCAGGCGAAGCTCTTCATGTCCACCGAATCCTGCTACTCTCGAGCCGTGGACATCTGCGAGCAGCTTCTTTCACCAATGAGCCCACCGTTATGCACTAACCACCAATAAAAATATGCAATCTCAATTGTTTTTTCCACGTAATTATATGCGTACTGTACCAAAGATAGATATAAATCAATACGTGAATTCATGTCAACTTTCGGTTATAGCTGTATTAGAAATATTATGCGATAAAGGGGTTTAATAAGGTGCTCATTAATGACAAAAGAAATAACACTGATTCGTCTCTAAGTCAAATTCAGACTGTAATCATCAAAATCTTGTTGCTGTCCCAAAACCTTTTCTCCAGGTTACAACGTAGCAATCTAATTCTGTAGATTAGCCTATCATGGATGTCTCGCCTAATGCAATACGATGGGATCTTCGCAATACAGTAAGAATGGATCGGAGCAGATATACTTTCATATGGGACCGCATTGAGAAAGCTCGTATAAATGAACCTCAAGGTCCGGGCTCTAGTCATCGTGTCTTCGAACTATTATGGTGTCACCAAGTAATCCTGAGTGAGTCTGTCGCACTGGCCAAGATTGGATCGGATTATAACTTTACAACATTATCAAAAATGGGAAAACAACATAAAGATTGTCCTAGAAACCGTAAGCGAGACCAAAGGACATCATTTTTATACCCTGAGCCCATTGAAAATGGGAAATGGGATATAGCCGTGTCCGTCTGTCCGTCCGCCCGTCTGTCTGCCTGTCCGTATGTTTGAGAGCATACGTCGTTTCCGAAGATACAAAAGCTTGAAAGTTCAATTCTCTTTATATTAGGTCCGTATATTGCACGCGCAGCACGGATGTGTTTCAGAAACTCGATAAAAAATATATTTGCAAGATTATCGATAAACGAATTTATCGGGAACCAGTTATAGAAGAATAGCTAATTCATCTTTAGAGTTAGAGTCTCCAAGTCTTCTGAAATTATATAGATACTAAATTTAATACAATTTTGGTTTTTGTTAGATTTTAGATTCAGGTCCCCGCTTTGCCCTACCACCCACAAATATGAAGAAAAAAAATGCATTTCAAATGCTAGAGACATCAGTTTGGTTTAGCATATAGATATTAATATCATGATAATCAATACGATTGTCCATCAAAGTTTTCTCATCAAAACGCATGTGACGCAGCAGCAAAGCGGCGAGACAGCAACTTGCACCTGCCAAGTATTTACACATATATGCCTACAAGCGTAGATCGGCGTCTATATTAGCTCAAACGTTTCTTACGTAGCCCGCAATTTCTTATGCGTGCAGAAACGAATCAGATACCTTCAGCACGCATGTACAAGCGCGGGCTGTGCTAACCCCTCCTAACTCCATTTCTGGATGAATTGTCTTCATGTAACTTTTTGAGATATATTAATAACCTCCAAATGTATATATATTCTGAAAATTTCAACTATATATTTGCCAAATTTCAAACATTGTAAAAGTTTTCGCTCAAAAAAGCCTACAAAAGTAAACGAATTTTTCGATTTTTATCAAGTAATTTGAAAATGAGATGAGTTTTCGAAAAAATAAAATAAATGAAAATAAACTCGTACTGAATCAACTGACAAAATTTCAGCTCTACAGCTTGGTTATGTCAGACTTACTTTATAAATACTAATCAAAAAACAATCGAAAGAGTTTAAACAAATAAACAAATGTGGCTGATAATACATTTATCACTATTTCGATTATACTGTTCCAGTTGTCCAGTCTATGTGTTACTATGGTTAGTATAAGTGGCTTGTTAAGACTAAACAATGATTTTGAGCGAAAGCAACGAAAAAAAATTATTGCGAGCTGTTTGCGCGACAGCTATAATAACTCAAGTCCTATGCACTTCACAGACTTTTGATGTTGTTTCAAATTTTTTTTTTTTTTGCCTACTATAATTGGAGAGGAATACACAGTATGGCTCTAGGGTAACTCCTTATAAACTTATTAATAAACGAATAGTCCTTTCAGGGCTCAGAACCATTCGATTGGCAAAAAGCACGCCAAAGATGTCGGACAGGCAGATGGCGGATTGGCTCGTCTCTATACAATCGGAAACAAAATTGAATGAACTACAGAAGTACATAGTCGATCAAGGATTTTCAAATGGAAGCAGATTCTTCACATCAGGACACAGCTTTCTAAGTTCCTCGCCCTTCAAATGGGATGGGCTGCGAGCTGCCGTTAACCTACAGCAAATGGTTGCCTCGTGATGGTCAAAGAGACAGCAGATTTTTAAGTTTTCAGCAGATCGAATTCGCAGTTGTTTATGGTAACCTCTATCGGCTTCGATGAATACTACATATGTGAATATGAGACATGGTATCAAAAAATATGCAGGCTCGCTAGAAACCCCGACAATTATTGTATTGCGCTAATAATTATTCTTGGGCTTGTTACGTTATTAAAGTTACTGCAAAAAATACTTAGGACTATGAAAAACAAAAGAAGCGGAAAAGATGACGAAAAGGAATTGCTTGAAGTCAAAATTTAATTAATTGATTGTGGTGATTGTTCAAGCATGAACATGCCTCATAAATAAACATATTAACAAGTAAGAAGGCTCTAGTCGAGATGGCTCGACTACGAGATCCCCTGAACCCTGCAAAAAAAGTGATACTCTTTTTCTTTACGACCGCATTAGCGCGAGGCTCTGCTAACCGCGCAGTTGCTGCCGTGGCTTGGGGGTGGGATTAGGATACAGCGAGAACGCCTATAACTCCATTTCTAGATAGATGATCTCAAAAATGAATTAAGAATATCTAAATGTATCTATGTGCCAAATTTCAAGTCTCTAGTATTTTGAGAAATGCGTTTTATTCAAATTGGGGCGAAGGGGGCGTGGCATCCAAAATCTAAAAATTACATAATCTGCGTATTCATAATATCTATCTAAATATATAAATTTGAAGTCTTTAGCTAAAACGGTGTAAAAGTTATGCTCAAAAAACATAAAAAATTGAAACGAATTTTTTATCGATTTTTTATCGATAATTTGGAAATGGGATGAGTTATCGAAAAAACAAAATAAACTCGTACTGCGTAGCTAACATATGAGTGTTCATGTGAAATTTCAGCTCTCTAGCTCTTGTAGTTTTCGAAATCTCGACGTTCATACGGACGGACGGACGGACGGACGGACGGACAGACAGACGGACAGGGCTCATTCAACTTATTTTTTTATGCTGATCAAGAATATATATACTTTATGGGGTCTGCGACGTCTCCTTCTGCCTGTTACATACATTTTCACAAAACCATTATACCCTGAATTCCCATTTTCAATGGGTTCAGGGTATAAAAATATATGTAAAAGTTTGACTTCCTTCTCTATCAAGAACAGTTTGTATGTTCTTTCGACTCTAACTTTTGTATATATTTACCTTTTCATTCAACACGAATCATGTTCAGACTCATAAGAAATTGAGAATTGTAAACGTTTCAGACTCATAAGAAATTGAGAAGGGTAAACGTTTCTAGTAGGATATCTATGGCATTTCTGCTGAAGCCCCTTTCTGTTGAAAGCTCGCACAATGTGTGAACAGGTTTCATTTAAATGCTGGTGGGCTTCGAGAGCTCTATAAAAGCAGTTAGGCCCTACGACACGCTTAGCAGTTTAGCTTTGGATGGAAAATGATGATGTTTGGCAAATCCTGTAGGCTGCTAATGGTTATTGCTGCTTATATTGGCCAGCTATGCCTGCTTCTACTTGGAGTTTTGGAAACGCTTAAGTCATGTCTGCCTATTGATTAAGATGTTGACTTTGCTTTCCTGATCGAGCAGCCCGATGTATGACACCCTTTGTGGAAATTGGCGACAACTGCTACTTTTTCTCCACCAACAAAGCTGTGCGTATACTTTGTAAATTGTGAACAGCTCCTAACTAAAAGTATCTTCCAGCCCACTTACGAGTATTATAAGATATCGTACAAGGGTCGACTCTTCAGTGTGCCCGCCATGGTGGAGTCGTCCGTCCCCCCAACACTTTGCCTCTCTCTTAACATTTGTTTCGCTCGCAGCTCGATTGGCTGCATGCCAGCTTCGCCTGCGAGACACTGGATCCGAACGCTCATCTGATGACGGTTAAGTCTGCGAAAGAGATGCGATATCTCGCCAACTATTTGGGGCGCTATGCACATCCCGACACCCATCCGTACTTCTGGAACGGCGGACATCGCGGAAGTCTGGCAGATAGCGTTGTGGAACGCAGTTCTTTGAATCATTTCTACTGGCATCACGATCCACATCCCATGAACTTCTCCAACTTCGTCGACAGTCAACCAAACTCGACGCTCCGCTTCCCTTCTGGCTACTGCGTCTATCTGGAGCTTATTGGATCAAGCTCATTATGGCAACGGCGAGTTGCAAACATAAAATGGCATTCGCTTGCGAGCTGGTATAATAGCAATAGTAACAATAGATCTGATGATGGGAGTGCAGACTCTCGCTTTAGTATGGCACAATAGTCAAATAGTCAAGTGGTATATATACATATTAATAGCTACGAGTTTCATGAACGAAAACTACAAATATATATACATACACATATATACGATCCACTGCGAATTACTTGAATTGTTCCTTAAACCCTTGCTTCAAGTAATATTTCAGTCAGTTACTTGACCCGTGGCATATATCAACCCACCCCAGCCACGGCAACAACTGCGCGGTAAGCAGAGCGCGCGACTATACGCACGTAAAGAAGAAGAGTATCACCTTTTTTGGGTTCAGGGTATCTCGTAGTCGAGCCGTCTCGACTAGAGCTCTTACTTTTCGCTATACCTGAACCCATTGAAATGGTAATTCAGGGTATAATGGTTTTGTGAAAATGTATAAAACAGGCAGAAGGAGACGTCGCAGACCCAAAAACACCATATCACCACCCCATTACACAACACTACACCCACACCACACCCTATATTCCACCCCCACCCCCAAAAAATATATCTCCTAAAAATAATTACCCGCCGCCACCGACAATTCTAAATAATAAATTCCTAACTATACTACTCTCGAGTATTGTCATACCCCCCCAAATTTCTAAAAACGTAAAAAAGTTCAATTAGACTAACTACCCGTTACTAAACTCAAATTTATATATAATATTTATCGCGTAGTAAGCAGGGCCCCCCCCCCAGATAACCTTCAAATTTAGAACTCGAAATGGCCTAGTACTTAGATTTTCCTAATTCCTGAGATCTCTATTAGAATGGAGTTATAGGCGTTCAAGGTATATCCCAACTCCACTCCCCAAGCCACGGCAGCAACTGCGCGGTAAGCAGAGCGCGCGACTGCACGCACGTAAAGAAGAAGAGTTATCACCTTTTTTGGGTTCAGGGTATCTCGTAGTCGAGCCGTCTCGACTAGAGCCTTCTTACTTGTTATACTCTGACCCTCATTGAAGATGGGCAAATTGTTAACAAAAGATTAGATAAAAATAATCTTTGGCAATAAATGTTTAATCTACAATATTGTAGATCAATAAAGTGTCATATTGTAGATTATTTCTGATTCTATGTTTGTTCCCTTTCAGAGGGAACAGAAGAGGACAAACAAATACATATATATCAGCTGTAGTCAATTAGATTTATTATTAGAGATAAAATATATTTTTACCTCTTCGGCATTTCAAAGTTTAGCTGTTCTGTTGCTGATCACAAATGGCAATGTTAATCTTATTGTGAAATCATCTGAATTTGATCGAGTAACATTTGTGCTTTAAGCTATAAATTGCTGTTTTTTTTTCATACCCTGAATCCATTGAAAATGGGAATTCAGGGTATAATAGTTTTGTGAAAATGTATGCAACAGCAGAAAGAGACGTCGCAGACCCCATAAAGTATATATATTCTTGATCAGCATAAAAAATAAGTTGATTGAGCCCTCGTCCGTCTGTCTGTCCGTCCGTCCGTCCGTCCAAAAAAAAAAAAAAAAAAAAAAAAAAAAAAAAAAAAAAAAAAATGAACGTCGAGATTTCGCAAACTACAAAAGTTTAGAGAGCTGAAATTTTATATGAACAATCCCATGTTAGCTACGCAGTATGAGCTTATTTTGTTTTTTCGATAATTTATAAAGTATTTTCTAAATTATCGATAAAAAATCGAAAATTCGTTTCAATTTATGTTTTTTTTTGAGCATAACTTCTACACCGTTTTAGCGAAAGGCTTCAAATTTGTATATTTAGAAAAAAAAAAAAAAAAAAAAAAAAAAAAAAAAAAAAAAAAAAAAAAAAAAAAAAAAAAAAAAAAAAAAAAAAAAAAAAAAAAAAAAAAAAAAAAAAAAAAAAAAAAAAAAAAAAAAAAAAAAAAAAAAAAAAAAAAAAAAAAAAAAAAAAAAAAAAAAAAAAAAAAAAAAAAAAAAAAAAAAAAAACGTTCAAAGTATAGCCCAACCCACCCCCAAGCCACGGCGGCAACTGCGCGGTTAGCAGAGCCCGCGCCTATACGCGCGTAAAGAAGAAAGAAAGCATAATCCTTTTTTTGGGTTCAGGGTAACTTGCAGGCGAGCTGTTCCTTGACTAGAGCCTTCTTACTTGTTTTTTCCTTCTTCTTACGCAAAAAAAAAAAAAAAAAAAAAAAAAAAAAAAAAAAAAAAAAAAAAAAAAAAAAAAAAAAAAAAAAAAAAAAAAAAAAAAAAAAAAAAAAAAAAAAAAAAAAAAAAAAAAAAAAAAAAAAAAAAAAAAAAAAAAAAAAAAAAAAAAAAAAAAAAAAAATGATAATGTATGAAATAATCGGGCGCGGTGTTCAAATTAATGATTCAGAAATTTTACACCCATTCTGCAGTGTGGTGTGGTACATATAAATAAATGTTGACTAAATGCTTTTTGGTACTTCACTTTTCACGAAGGTTTAACACCTCACGGCCAACTCACGAGGGCTGCCTGTCAGCAAAAATAAATCCGAAAGTTTTTATGTGCTCTATCCCGACGGCGACGGCAATTAACTCAAATTGAAAATGACGACTAAAGTTGTGGGTGACTTAAGAGAGAGGGCGAGGTTGAGTGTATGTGTGTGTGTGTGTGTATGCCGCCTGCTGGCTGTGACGTGATTTCATTTGCCCTACGCCAAATGGCGACACATTGCAATGCGGTCTCGTACCATAATTCGGCGCCGTTTTGTTCAGTTTAGTTTCTGTTCAGTTCAGGCTGAGTTTCGGTTCGGTTCCGTTTAGTGGAGTTCGAGCCGAGTTCAGCTGTTCGGCTCATTCGGTTGGGCTGAGCACGTTGGGCTCTGCCCGCTGGCACAATTCAAAATGAAATCATTTTCGACAAGTTGGCTGCTTTTGGCTCTTAACAGCTTTTTCGGTTACCAATTTGCATCTCTCGACGGCACGTACCGCCAGTTAGATGGTATACGCGCTCTATAAGGACAATAAACTTCTGGGCACTCGCTCCAGCCCCAGCTGCTAGTCGCTCTCCTCTCTCTCCCCACCCCCCCCCCCCCCCACTGCTTTCCAACCCTTGTTTGTCGAAAAGGTTGTGCTTGCTCGTGCTGGAATTTTTATTTAATTTGCTCGACCGTCGTCCCCTACCGCTGGCTGTTGTCTTCCATGTTTGCCGCTGCATTGTTTGAAATTAATTTCACTTGTCGCACCAACGTACGCTCCTCGTCATCCTTGCCGGTGCGCTTTGTTTCTTGTGCGTTGAGCGTTGAGCGTTGATAAATATGCGTGCCGTTGTCAATTTGCGCTTAGCTTCTAAAGGTTGAGGCGCTAGATGTAAGGATAAAGTTGGTAGCGAGTCCTCGCCTGCCCTACACCAGGTCGTGCAGTCAATCGTTTGGCCAAATCAGCGCACCAATCATTCTTGCCACAGACACAGTAGCAATGCATTTCAACCTGGCCGGTAGATGCACTCCCTACCTAATGACATTTCTGTGGATGTTTAACAGCTTGTTGCTGTGATCTCCAGCTCCAGCTCCAGCTCCAGCTCCAGGCCAGGGGCAACCGGGCATGTGAGCTGCTCTCTTCATCTCTCTTTTTTCTTTTTCTTATGCCTTTTGTGTTCAGCTGGAAATAGTAAACGCATAAATGTTGGTGCAGAGGAAGCGAGTTGGCTTTGGCTGAACTGCCAACAGCAAGCATGTCGTCTTAACTTATGTGGCATCCGCAGCATCCCTTCGCCAGGGTCTTGCTGTTGTGCCGTTCGTCCGTTTTGTCATTAATCACTGACAATAATGAACTTCCGCCATTTGCAGTTGCAAAATGGCGCCGACTTTCGTATTCGGACTTGCAACGGCTGCCAGCAGCCTCCACCTCCTCCTCCACCTCCACCATTCTCCGCCGCCTGATCCATTGCGCGCTGTTGTCATTAGCGCAATGTTGCAAAATTTATCGTGTGACTTAGCGAGACGAGCAGCTGGACAGACGGCCGTTTTGTGCCAGGCGAGGCCGTTCCAGTTCAGGCCAAGAGCGCGGCTCTGGTCTCTGTTTTGGTCGTGTGATTTTATCGCTTCGATTTACGACTCATAAAAATGCTAAGGAGATTCAAACTGTTTATAATTTCCACTAATTTTCTAGCCTCTCTCTCTCTAAAAAAAAAAAACCCCCCCCCGTTTCTCTCTCTTGGTTTTTTTTCTGCACTTTAAGGAAAATTCTCAACGTTATTTTTGCCGTTTTCACGCTTCATTTCCCATGCCCTGATCCTGTCTCAGACACTGGTGTCTTTGCTCGCTTCCGGCTCAGCTGCTGCCCTGCGGAACAGTTTGTTGCATGAATGTCTCTATGAATATTTTGCGTCACTTTCTTAGTGATGCAGAAAATGTTTGGATATTTTGCTCTCCATTTTAGTCGGCTCAGTAGCCGCCAAATATCAGCAAAATAAACAAAATGAATTCCAATATATCAAAAAATATATTTATATAAAATATATTTTAAAAAATAAAATAATATTTACATATTTTAAATACATATTTTAAAATATCCCAAAATAGATATCGTTTCCATAAAGAGCCACCAAGCATAAATATAACTTTTTAAATGATATAAATTCAAGAGATTAATGAACTTTATAGACAATACCCAAACCTCCTCTAAGTATATTGAGCAAATGTAGAATTTGAAATAAAATATTTTATAGTTTTAGCATAATATTACTATAAATAAAATAGTATACTCTATGAGTATCTTATCGAGTCTGAGCCTCATACGACTCTTTTATCCTTTGAAATGATTCAGATTCAATAGAGTAATAAGCCATATAAAGTTATACATATATCACTATTTGGGAGCTCCATGCAAGCCAGCTCTCAAGCTCAAACATCAATTTAGCAGAGCACTTTAGTCCTGGGTCATGTGCCATTTAAACAATATGTATCCACTGGCTGGCTGTGAGTGTGGAGAAGGCGTATGCTGCATTTGACAGTTATTAGATTAACACCTACACAGATAGAATGGATGTCTGGATGTTCGATTACTCGATACTGCCTGAATTTTAGCAAACAATAAAGTGCTCAAAATAAAGGTGAGCATACATAAAATCTTCAGCAGACAACACAGATGGAAAAACAAAACAATGTCTACTGATGGCAATGTCCAGTCTGATGGCTACGGCGATGGTGGTGGCCATGACGATGATGTTGGCCCAGGGAGCAGCAACAAGCGATACTAATTTCAGACAAACAACCTGGCTATATGCAAAACTGCCTCACATACAAACATATATATATATATATATATGTATATATATAGACTGCTGTGTATGTGTGTGTGTGAAGGATATAGATACATAGCTTGTGTAACGCTCAAGATGTGTGACAGCCGCCCACCGATTTGACTACTGCCCTCAAACCAAAACGAATTGCTGCTAAAAAAGACGATTACGATGTGGTTGGGAGAGTAGAGGGCTGAGAGCTGCGAGCCGGAGAGCTGGAGAGGTGAGAGCAGGGGCAGCAGGTTGCTGGAGCCGGAGCCGGAGCTGGAGCTGGAGCTGGAGCTGGAGGTCAGTTGAAAGGCTGCCACAGGCTGTTTAGATTTACGTGCCGCAGTGCAGCAATGTCTGACGACAATCGGAGTCTGAGACGTAGACAGAGTCGGACGTATGGCCATCAAGAGGTGTAAGACAGCCAACGAACCCCTTTGCTCCAGACCTAGACCAGTTGCACTTTATAACAATGTAAAAACACCACACATATATAGTGAGAGAAAGAGAGAGAGAGAGAAGGAGATCAGCACACGAGCTGATTGTCATCGCCTCCGAGTTTTCGTTAATGAAAAGTGTCAGCTATACAAACGCACTCCAAACCAATGCGACATCATTGAACCGGCTACTTCCCTAACTGCTCTCTTGGTTGCGCCCCCATTTATATCGGGCCCACAGAAAAAGCTTTCCACTCTAGCCAATAAATTATGGACCAGGCCGATTCTTGGTATACCTTTCGTATGCATCGAGCCCAACAGCGTGTGGCCTTCGGTGCCCATTAAAATGTAGTTCCGGGCAGAACCGAAGCCGAGCGATCGCTTTTGTTTTACCCAGCCAGTCGAATAAACGCCAGGTAAACAAAATTGAGAGTATTATTTCGAAATCCGCAAACAGGTGACATTGAGTTTATCAGTCTATCGATAGATTACAATGATGATTTGACCACGCCAATAGAGAGTACTGTTGATGTACTGGGAAAAGCTCATGTTGCCTAAACCATCCTATATCAATATCATATATATATATACTTAAGCAGAATATATGTGAAAACGTATATATGAAATATGTCAATAGAGGGAAATTAACAAATAAAGAAATCTATCATTACACGCTTGATTGGAAGTTCTATAGAAAGTCTTAAGTTCGTATAGATGCAATGATCGATAAGATTGCATAAGGATAGCTACGCGAACAGAAAAATGAGTTCAATGTCAAGTTTCTTTAATCAGGACTTTAATATTTAAAAATGGTTCATTGAACCTTCGTTATGACTGTTTACTACATTTGCTTTTTAATTCTACATTACAGTTTATTATTTACTATTTATTTATATACATAAGTCTTATTTTGAGAATTTTTGAGCCCATTGAAAATGGCAAATCAGGGTATAATGGTTTTGTTAAAAGTATGTAACAGGCAGAAGGAGGCGTGGCAGACCCCACAAAGTATATATATTCTTGATCAGGGTGACGAGAAAAATTGATATAGCCATGTCCGTCTGTCCGTCCGTCCGTCCGTCCGTCCGTCCGTCCGTCCGTCCGTCCGTCCGTCCGTCCGTCCGTATGTATGAACGCGTCGATTTCCGAAGATACAAAAGCCAGAGAGTTCATTCTTTTTGTGTTAGATTCGTATATTGCACGCGCAGTACGAGTTTGTTTCAGAAATTCGATAACTTGTATATTTCCTGAAAAGTTATCCATAAACGAATTTATTGGGAACCATGTTATAAAATTCTAGTTAATTCATCTTAAGAGTTAGAGCTTCCAAGTCTCCTCCATATATATATAGAGTATAAAAAAAAAAAAAAAAAAAAAAAAAAAAAAAAAAAACCTGGTCCCCACTTTCCGCCCCACCACCCCTAAATATGAAAAAAAAATGCATTTCAAATAATTAGAGACATGAAGCTTGGCTTGGCATATAGATATGAATATCATTATAATAATCTGAAGATATCAATACGATTGTCCATCTAGAAACAGAATTATTAATCATCAAAGTTTTCTCATCAAAAACTATGTGGCGCAGCAACAAAGGCTGAGAGAGAGACAGCAAGACGCTTGCAATGCTTACACACATGCATACACACATACATGCATACAAGCGTAGATCAGTGTCTATGTGGACGCGTGGTTTTGCACATGTGCAGAAACGAATTGAATCCTTCTTGGAATATTATTCGTCTGAAGAAGGGCTCAGGGGATTTCGTGGTCGAGCAGTCTCGAGTTCATCGTTCATACTTGTTATACCCTGAACCCATTGAAAATGGGAATTCAGGGTATAATGGTTTCTAGAAAAATGTATGTAACAGGTGGAAGGAGACGTCGCAGACCCCATAAAGTATATATATTCTTGATCAGCATAAAAAAATAAGTTGAATGAGCCCTGTCCGTTCGTCCGTCCGTCCGTCCGTCCGTCCGTCCGTGTATGAACGTCGAGATTTCGGAAACTACAAAAGCTAGAGAGCTGAAATTTCACATGAACACTCATATGTTAGCCACGCAGCATGAGTTTATTTTGTTTTTTCGATAACTCATTCTACTCGCAAACTATCGATAAAAAATCGAAAATTCGTTTCAATTTTTTTGGTTTTTTGAGCATAGGTTCTACACCGTTTTAGCTAAAGACTTCAAATTTGCATATTTAGATAGATATTATGAATACGCAGATTATGTAATTTTCAGATTTTGCATGCCACGCCCCCCTTCACCCCCAATTTGCAAAACGCATTTCAAATACTAGAGACTTGAAATTTGGCACATAGACACATATAGATATTCTTAATCTACTCTGAAAATTCTATCAAGATCATGCATCTAGAAATTGAGTTATAGGCGTTCAAAGTATAGCCTTTTCCATCCCTAATTTCTGCCACATGGTGCAGGAATTGCAAGCGGTTAGCAGAGCTCTGCGCCCATGCGATCCTAAAGAAGAAGAGTATCACTTTTTTTGCAGGGTTCAGGGGATCTCGTAGTCGAGCCGTCTCCCTGACTAGAGCCTTCTAATTTATAATTCTTAAACTATTGAAATATTTTTATATATTGTATGTGAGTATATATTATAATGTAGCTTTCATTTGCTTTATGTTTTACAGTTGGAGTTTAGATCCTGAACTGCAGCACTATTTATATATCATAAGCCACATTGCGGGTTTGGTATAGATAGACTTGACTCAGTCTATATTACATAATGATAAAATCAGCTTGAATTGAATGATAACAGTATCCTAACAGCGCATGCAAATGTTAGCCAACATTCAAATGTAACAGTTACTTAACAGTTCATGTAAAGAATTCACATTTTAACTTTCTCTGAAATGAAGAACCAGCTTCTCCCAGTATCCGTGTAACTTCTATTATAACTTTATGTGGTCCACATTCTAGTCATATTAACACTTCAATTGGAACAATTAACAAGCCAACAAGCTGTGATATCGCTAGCTTGGCATCTCGGATGCCTTCGCTTTATGGCCCATTATCCTAATCGCTTCCAGCTCGAAAACGCACCCCGGCTGGAGACCTCGTGCCGTATTATAAAAATCGGATAAATCGCGACGTGCAACGACGTTGAATAAAAGTGAAAACCTGTGCGTGGGTAATTAAAAAAGTCAACGTCGAGGTGTGGGGGCAGCTCGCAGATGAAACCTAATTCGCGTGTTGAATTTTAATTAATTAACAGCCAAGTAGCTGTAGACAGAGCTGTCGAGAGACGCAGAGGAGGATAGATAGAAAAGACAGATAGATAGGCAAGTCACGTGTCTCTGTCGCACCCAGCGGAGACCAAAGTAGGTTAATGCGCTTAGAGAAGTGAGTGCAAAGTGGGCGAGAGGCTGCGGAGTCTTTCCCGCTGACGACGTAATTGGTGGCGTTACAAAATATTTACAGTTACCGTAACATGGAAATGGAAAAAGATGATAAAGTGCGCAAATGTTTGCACTTTCCCTTTATGACTCTTTAGAGACATTTAGGTGTTGAGTCTCCCTTTTCTCCTGTGACCCAACATGTCGATGGGGCGGCTGTTGCCTTTTACGTGCCTGTTGACGTCTTGATAAGCAAATGCTACTATGTATATATAAATAAATAAATGTGAACATTTTTGAATATTTATTCGAGCAATTTATGTAGAAGTTATTTCTACTCGTCAGTCGAGCAGGCTGGGGATAAGTAACATTATTTACATACAGATCCTCGGCATTCGGCACAGTGTAGCCCATTCAATCAACAACATTTTGGTCGCAGTCTCAAAAAGTCTTGTTCTATTTCAAACAAAAAATATACTCTCAGTGCGAGAGAGTTACATTATTTATACGTTTTCACATCCAAAATGAACTCCAACAAGTGCCTGGACATGCACGAGCGGTCCAAGCGCATTCACGAACCGGGCAGGATCTGGCCGCGAGCATTTCTATTTGTGGTCCACACGTTAGTGCATGTATAGAGCAGTCATACGATACACCGAGTAGCCCCACTTGATCCATTTACCCGCTCAGGCCGTACGAAAAGTGCCGGCTTTTACCTACCAGGCCTTGCAGAAGGGCACAGTTGTCAAGCCGCCCAACAAGTGAGTTTGAGTTGCAATTTGAATCGGCTTTCGGTTTAGTAGAGTAAAGCGTTTTTTGTTATAGAATAGATATATTTAAGCGTCAGCCCGTAAAGGAGACTGTCTTCATGACCCACTTCATGCGCGGCGATATCCCTGTGGCTCTATCTGGACGCAGCAATAAGCAGGACCCTTACCACTGATCGCCTCTTTGCGCTGGCACTGCACACCCGAAGAGCTCGACTACTGCTACTATTTGCCCATCTTCCTGGACGGGGTTGGCTGACATTGACAGCGACACTCGCTTGCTGGCGGTCAATGCAGCCGTCGATCTGATCATGAGGCAGCCACACAAGGTGCTCCAAGTGCTGCCTGGGTTAATACTTCCGCTCAAGCGAGCCTTCCAGACCTGTGACAAGCGCATCATCATACCGGCGCTGCGGCAGCTACAGCCGATGGTGCGATTGCCCGAGTTGTCCTGGCCTGTCAATTAATTCATTCAATGCAATTTTTGTGCCTTCTAGGTCCCTTGCGTAGGACAAGCCTAGGTTCCGTTCTATCGCCAACTCTCGGCCGTGTGGAATTTACGCTGCTTGAATATCAACGTGAATTTGGGCGAAGGCGTCGATCCTGATCGCAGCAAGCGCATTGGCGATGTCATCGAGGACACTTTTGAAGCTGCTCGAATACTTCGCAGGACCCAATGCGTTTATCAACATCAAGCACATGGTGCTGACCTATGAGAGCAGCGTCTTCCCCACGCTGCCAGGCTACCGATGGGCTGGTGGATACAGGCTCCAAAGCATTGATGATTGTTCCAAGTTTCTGATCACTCTCCATAATCTTATTTGATTCAGTTGTTATGCTTAGTGTCAACAAAAAATTATCGTCAGACTCGAAATTTTATGCAATAAAAACAAAATCATTACGGTTCTAGCATGATAATGCTGCACCCAACAACCGAGTTCCCAATCCCACTCCGTTCCGAAGGAACTAGGCTCTATAGGTTGATAAAATGTATTCATTCGAAAATGTATTCAATTGACATGTATATATAATACAAAAGGGAAAATGCAACGAGAATTCTTTTATACATACATCAGAGCTCGTGGGAGATCCCATAAAGTATAACAGAGTGGACGAGCTGAGTCGATTTCGCCTATCTATAAAA
>JAWNOS010000607.1:0-10664 GCA_035045845.1 Drosophila buzzatii | reverse complement strand
TTGTTGATGTGAGATCCTGTATCGTGGCGATGCGATTTGAAACAAAAACGTTAAATCGCCCGGGCTCGTCATTAATCCAAGATAGCGCTACAGTAGAGCCGGACCAACAGTGAAATTCCCCTTCGAAAATTCCTAAACGAGCCACTTCATCCATTAAACGTGCAAGCAACTCTGCCCCACATAGCTCCAACTTGGGAATCGTGAGCGTTTTCAAGGGAGAAACTCGAGACTTTGAACAAAGTAACCTGCTGGTGCTATGTTGCCCTTTGGATACAATATAGATGCAGGCTCCGTACGCCTCGATGCTGGCATCGCAGAATCCATGGACCTCAACCTTTTCTCCTGGTACCAATGCCAACCTGGGAAAGACACTCCTCAGACCGTTGTCAAAGCTACTGCAGATGCCCAGCCATGCAGTGTGAAATGCTGCTGGAAGGCTCTCGTCCCAATCAAGTTTATGCCTCCAGAGTTGTTGCAAGAAAATTTTAGCCTTTGTTATTATTGGGCCGACCAGTCCGAGGGGATCGTAAAACCGAGCAATAGACGAGAGGACAGAACGCCTGGATGGCTTAGTGGTCAAATCCATAGCTACATATGAGAACAAAAGTTGATCAGATGATGGATCCCATGCGAGGCCAAGTGTCTTAGTAATGTCGCTGCCATCATTGAAGCTAATGAGTGATTCCTTGTCGCACTCTGTTACGCCGTCCAGCACCATGGTATGGCTTGAACACCACTTTCGCAACTTGAACCGGCCACATGCCAATATTCCAGCTGTTTCTTGCATGACACGTCTTACCTCCTCGACTGAATTTCCTCCAGAGATCAAATCGTCGACATAGAAATCGCGAAGTAATGCCTCGGAACCGACTGGGAAGGTATCCCTTTCATCTATGGCGAGCTGATGCATGGCACGCACAGACAAGAATGACGCAGGTTTTGTGCCATATGTGACCGTATCAAGCTTGAACACTTCTAACTCATCATCTGGTGAATTCCTCCATAGAATGCATTGCAGATAGCTGTCTGGCTCAGGCACCTTCACGCAACGATACATTTTGCAAATATCACCGGTGAGTGCAACTGGATAGGACCGGAAACGCAGCAATATGTCGATCATTTTCGGCTGAATGACAGGACCTGACATTAGAATGTCGTTCAGCGAATAACCAGTTGATGTAGCTGCTGATCCATCAAAGACGACTCGAAGTTTGGTAGTTGAGCTATCTTCTTTCAAAACGCAGTGATGAGGAAGAAAATATCTGCATTGATGAAATGAGCTGCGAGGAACACGTGACATGTGACCCAGCTCAGAATACTCATCCAAGAACGCTGAATATTGAGACCTTATATGAGGCAAGCGATTCAATTTCTTCTCCAGATTAAGAAACCGCCGCAGCGCTTGCTGATAAGACTCTCCAAGAAGCTCGTAATTAAGCTTAACAGGCAAGCGTACTGAATATTGGCCACTGGGCAATCGTTTGTAATGCCTCACAAAATGCGCTTCGCAATCTGATTCCTCCTTACTAATGTTTACGACAGGGTCGCTGCAGCTCTCAGTCTCCCAGAAACGACGAACGAGACTGTCCAATTGGATATCAGTAGCGGAGTCTGGACCTGGATCCGAAGGCGTCTTTGAAGCTATTAGTGTGGAATTGTGGCCGCTAGCTTTGCCCCCCGATACAACCCAACCAAGACGAGTCTTCTGCAGCAGTGGAAGCCCAGGCGCCAACTTGACTTGACCCACACAGAGCAAATCATAGAAAAGGCTGACTCCGATAAGCAAATCTATTCGCTGTGGCCTATCGAAAGCTGGATCTGCCAAGACTATATTCTGCGGTATACTCCAATTGCTTGTATTTATATTAGAACTGGGCTGCCTGCCAGTTATATTTGCTGCTACCATGGCCGTTATGCTAGTCGCATACTCCGATGCGTGAGCCTGCAAGGTGAGGCAAATGGTGCTTCCATCGGTGCCAAAATTGGAGTCGCCTAAGCCACGTACAGAAGCATATGATCTTGATCTCTTAAGTTGTAGCAGATTGGCAAACCTGGCTGTAACAAGATGAACCTGGGAGCCTGAATCTAAGAGTGCACGACAAGGAACAAGTTCGCCAAACCGATTCTTGGCCAGAACCACTGCGGTAGCCAGGAGCGCAACATCGCTGTTCAGATCTTGAGCCAAGAGAGTAGTGGACGGAGCTGAGGGCTGAGTAGGAGTGATCTGCATCCCTGATGATGAGGATTGCTGATGGAACGGAGTTACTGCCTGCGATGTGCTGGAGCTGCCAAGGTGGAGAAGCGTATGATGCTTGACTCCACAGACCCGACAACTACGCGAGCCACATTGTCTCGACTGATGACCGCCTTTCAAGCAATTTAAGCATAGCCCAGCCTTCTTGACTTCATTCAGACGAAGAGTAGGCGATAGGTTTGCGAATCTTGAGCATTTGTAGATTGTATGCTCAGGATCATTACAAAAACCGCAACTGTGTGCACTGTGGTCTGTTACAAGAAATGTGGACCGGCTGTTGGTCAATTTACTGCTAGAATTCACCTGCTTACTGGATGAATAGTTATTTAGAGAAAATTCCATTGATTCCAAAGTGCGGCAGCGAAGCTCAAGGAAAGAGGCCACTTCTTCATATGCAGGTATATGGGACGCCATCTCTGTATCTTCCAATTTCTCTTCCCATTTAGCTTGTGAGGCCACATCAAGCTTCTGTAACAGCACCTGAGCAATGATGGCACTGGCTATCTGTTCTGTTGTGCCCAGGCCACTGAGTGCACGCATATGTACATTGAAGCTGTCGGACAATTCTCGCAGCAGGTTAATTTGTTCAAAGTCTCGAGTTTCTCCCTTGAAAACGCTCACGATTCCCAATTTGGAGGCTTGTGGGAGGCTGCAGTGAAGACGATTTATTTGGTGACCCCGACGTGAATCAATATAAACATATAAATATATAAATATACATATGTGTACATATATATATATCTAAGTTTCGTAAATACATACATATTGTCGTGCACATATGCCGTTTATATAGCAATTGCCTTTTTACCGCTACTTCTTGCAAAGTCGCCAGACACTCTTTCGTTTCGTTTTGCAATACAGTGGTGTCCGTAAAAACTGTGCGTATAAACTTATTTCTACAGACATACATATGTACATATGTGCTCATCAGTTGTAACTTATTCGTGTACATACAAGTAACAAGTGACAAGTTAATAAACAATTAATAGCAACTAATTTCGGAACACGTCGGGGTCACCAAATGTTGAGCTATCGAGATTTTTCGTATAGCTTTGAATTAAAAACACAATTTGATCAGCGAGTCTTAATTGTTTATTAGATGCGAGTATGCATATGTAGGTAAATATGTATGTTAAAGAAAACGTTTCTTTTTGACAAGCGAAAGTAAATATGCACACGTTCGATCTACGCGAGCCGGCCGATCAGACTGCGCCGTTGCGTGGGAGAACGAATGAACGTTAGAAAAGGAGAGCGCAATCTCTTTACAAAATTCTCTTAGATGCTAATAGGTTTGGCGAACTGCCGCTCTTAGTTCTTATAAAGCGCTGATTGCTGGGCCCAACATCCTCCCCCCGTTGAAGACTTAGTCTTAAACAGAATCCTTAAGGGGCAGCAAGCACAGCTTGTTTGTAGCTCTTCTTGTCTCGCCAGCTTCAGTTTTGAGCACGGCCACCCGTGCAACGCCGTCACCTCCAGGGATAAGTTCAATTATTCTGGCCAGTGGCCACTTAAGCGGCGGAAGATTCTCATCCTTTACGAGAACTACGTCGCCAACCGCCAAACCAGACTTAGAAGTTCTCCATTTAGCCCGCTGTTGTAATAAGTTGAGGTATTCGTCTCGCCAACGTGTCCAGAATACCTGCTGGAGATAGCTTACGCGCTGCCAGGCATCCAAGCGATTAAAATTGAGCCTCGTGAGGTTAGGCTCGCTGAAGGATGAAGGAGGACCACCGTTCAGGAAATGCGCAGGCGTCAGTACGTCCAAGTCTGCTGGGTGCTCTGAAATTGAAACTAAAGGGCGTGAATTAATGACAGCAGCAATGTTGCAGACCAGTGTGCGAAGCTCATCATAAGTTAGGACAGAAGGGCCAACTGATCGATAGAAATGATGCTTCGCCGTCTTCACTGCAGCCTCCCACAAGCCTCCAAAGTGAGGAGATCGTGGAGGGATGAAATGCCATTCGATTGATTCAGCCAGGCAGAAGTCCTTCACAGCATTCTGGTGGGCGTCAGATAGGAATAGACGCTTCAGCTCCTGAAGCTGGTTGCGGGCGCCAAGAAAGTTTGTGGCATTGTCAGACCAAATTTGACTTGGCTTTCCTCTAGTGCATATAAACCTTTGGAGGGCATGCAAAAATGCCGTGGTAGTTAAATCCTTAACTAGTTCCAACCAAATAGCCTTCGTAGCAAAACAAACGAATACAGAGACGTAGCATTTCATAGGAGCCTTATTTCGTGCCTCAGGCTTATAAAAGAACGGTCCGCAAAAATCGACACCAGTCACTCCAAATACACGGCAGCCTTCGACGCGATCCCTGGGTAGATCTGCCATTATGTGCTCAAAGAGTCGAGGTTTTGCGCGAAAGCAAATGACGCATCTCTGTATCACACTGGACACAGTTTTTCTACCACCGATTGGCCAATATTGGGAACGAACCAGAGCTAGTACCGCTCGGGGCCCAGCGTGCAAGTTTCGCTGATGGTAATGCATGACAATGGCTCGAGTTACTGGATGACTTCTGGGCAATATAATTGGATGGCGACTATCAAAGTTAAGAGTAGAGTTTTTGAGGCGACCATCTACACGTAGCAGTCCGACTTCATCAAGAAATGGCGAAAGAGAGGCGAGAACGCTGGATGGCGCAACCATTCCCTTAGTTCGAAGTGCATCAATGTCGTCCGAGAGATGAGCTCGCTGAATCATTCGCAACAGTATTTCAGTACCAGTCCGAATTTCTGCGAGAGTTATTCCTGAACCATGACTTTTTTTGATAAACTTTGATACGTATGCAAAAATACGCTGCAATCGACTAAACGAATTAGCATACTTGCAGTCCATGGAGGCGTCATGGACTGGGCCTTTCACAAGTAGAACGGTCCTTCGACGCTCCAGTGAAGTTCTTTCTGGAAGCGATAGGACTGGCCATTGAGAGGTGGGCTTACAAATG
Organism: Drosophila buzzatii; assembly: GCA_035045845.1. Classification (NCBI taxonomy): domain Eukaryota; kingdom Metazoa; phylum Arthropoda; class Insecta; order Diptera; family Drosophilidae; genus Drosophila; species Drosophila buzzatii. The sequence goes on along the minus strand of JAWNOS010000607.1, from coordinate 5,462 downwards.
AAATCAGGACCGCTGAACCAAAGTAATGATGTGTTCAACTCAGCGGGCAATGAACCTCGAGATAACATATCTGCGGGATTCAGCACAGTAGGTACGTAATGCCATTCCATTGTTGATGTGAGATCCTGTATCGTGGCGATGCGATTTGAAACAAAAACGTTAAATCGCCCGGGCTCGTCATTAATCCAAGATAGCGCTACAGTAGAGTCGGACCAACAGTGAAATTCCCCTTCGAAAATTCCTAAACGAGCCACTTCATCCATTAAACGTGCAAGCAACTCTGCCCCACATAGCTCCAACTTGGGAATCGTGAGCGTTTTCAAGGGAGAAACTCGAGACTTTGAACAAAGTAACCTGCTGGTGCTATGTTGCCCTTTGGATACAATATAGATGCAGGCTCCGTACGCCTCGATGCTGGCATCGCAGAATCCATGGACCTCAACCTTTTCTCCTGGTACCAATGCCAACCTGGGAAAGACACTCCTCAGACCGTTGCCAAAGCTACTGCAGATGTCCAGCCATGCAGTGTGAAATGCTGCTGGAAGGCTCTCGTCCCAATCAAGTTTATGCCTCCAGAGTTGTTGCAAGAAAATTTTAGCCTTTGTTATTATTGGGCCGACCAGTCCGAGGGGATCGTAAAACCGAGCAATAGACGAGAGGACAGAACGCCTGGTTGGCTTAGTGGTCAAATCCATAGCTAAATATGAGAACAAAAGTTGATCAGATGATGGATCCCATGCGAGGCCAAGTGTCTTAGTAATGTCGCTGCCATCATTGAAGCTAATGAGTGATTCCTTGTCGCACTCTGTTACGCCGTCCAGCACCATGGTATGGCTTGAACACCACTTTCGCAACTTGAACCGGCCACATGCCAATATTCCAGCTGTTTCTTGCATGACACGTCTTGCCTCTTCGACTGAATTTCCTCCAGAGATCAAATCGTCGACATAGAAATCGCGAAGTAATGCCTCGGAACCGACTGGGAAGGTATCCTTTTCATCTATGGCGAGCTGATGCATGGCACGCACAGACAAGAATGACGCAGGTTTTGTGCCATATGTGACCGTATCAAGCTTGAACACTTCTAACTCATCATCTGGTGAATTCCTCCATAGAATGCATTGCAGATAGCTGTCTGGCTCAGGCACCTTCACGCAACGATACATTTTGCAAATATCACCGGTGAGTGCAACTGGATAGGACCGGAAACGCAGCAATATGTCGATCATTTTCGGCTGAATGACAGGACCTGACATTAGAATGTCGTTCAGCGAATAACCAGTTGATGTAGCTGCTGATCCATCAAAGACGACTCGAAGTTTGGTAGTTGAGCTATCTTCTTTCAAAACGCAGTGATGAGGAAGAAAATATCTGCATTGATGAAATGAGCTGCGAGGAACACGTGACATGTGACCCAGCTCAGAATACTCATCCAAGAACGCTGAATATTGAGACTTTATATGAGGCAAGCGATTCAATTTCTTCTCCAGATTAAGAAACCGCCGCAGCGCTTGCTGATAAGACTCTCCAAGAAGCTCGTAATTAAGCTTAACAGGCAAGCGTACTGAATATTGGCCACTGGGCAATCGTTTGTAATGCCTCACAAAATGCGCTTCGCAATCTGATTCCTCCTTACTAATGTTTACGACAGGGTCGCTGCAGCTCTCAGTCTCCCAGAAACGACGAACGAGACTGTCCAATTGGATATCAGTAGCGGAGTCTGGACCTGGATCCGAAGGCGTCTTTGAAACTATTAGTGTGGAATTGTGGCCGCTAGCTTTGCCCCCCGATACAACCCAACCAAGACGAGTCTTCTGCAGCAGTGGAAGCCCAGGCGCCAACTTGACTTGACCCACACAGAGCAAATCATAGAAAAGGCTGACTCCGATAAGCAAATCTATTCGCTGTGGCCTATCGAAAGCTGGATCTGCCAAGACTATATTCTGCGGTATACTCCAATTGCTTGTATTTATATTAGAACTGGGCTGCCTGCCAGTTATATTTGCTGCTACCATGGCCGTTATGCTAGTCGCATACTCCGATGCGTGAGCCTGCAAGGTGAGGCAAATGGTGCTTCCATCGGTGCCAAAATCGGAGTCGCCTAAGCCACGTACAGACGCATATGACCTTGATCTCTTAAGTTGTAGCAGATTGGCAAACCTGGCTGTAACAAGATGAACCTGGGAGCCTGAATCTAAGAGTGCACGACAAGGAACAAGTTCGCCAAACCGATTCTTGGCCAGAACCACTGCGGTAGCCAGGAGCGCAACATCGCTGTTCAGATCTTGAGCCAAGAGAGTAGTGGACGGAGCTGAGGGCTGAGTAGGAGTGATCTGCATCCCTGATGATGAGGATTGCTGATGGAACGGAGTTACTGCGTGCGATGTGCTGGAGTTGCCAAGGTGGAGAAGCGTATGATGCTTGACTCCACAGACCCGACAACTACGCGAGCCACATTGTCGCGACTGATGGCCGCCTTTCAAGCAATTTAAGCATAGCCCAGCCTTCTTGACTTCATTCAGACGAAGAGTAGGCGATAGGTTTGCGAATCTTGAGCATTTGTAGATTGTATGCTCAGGATCATTACAAAAAACGCAACTGTGTGCACTGTGGTCTGTTACAAGAAATGTGGACCGGCTGTTGGCCAATTTACTGCTAGAATTCACCTGCTTAATGGATGAATAGTTATTTAGAGAAAATTCCATTGATTCCAAAGTGCGGCAGCGAAGCTCAAGGAAAGAGGCCACTTCTTCATATGCAGGTATATGGGACGCCATCCCTGAATCTTCCAATTTCTCTTCCCATTTAGCTTGTGAGGCCACATCAAGCTTCTGTAACAGCACCTGAGCAATGATGGCACTGGCTATCTGTTCTGTTGTGCCCAGGCCACTGAGTGCACGCATATGTACATTGAAGCTGTCGGACAATTCTCGCAGCTTGGTTATGGATCCATTTTCTACCCTTTTTAGCCCTAAGATCTTTACGATGTGGGCTTGAAAAATTAAACGTCGGTTATCATATCTTTGTTTCAATAGCTTTATGGCCATCGTATAGTTGTCGTTAGAAATTTCCAAAGATCGAACTGTATCCAACGCTGCACCATCCAGACAAGACCGTAGATGCTGAAGCTTTTCCATGTTGCTGATTTCTGGCCTGATATCAATGATTGTTGAAAACATTGAGTAGAAATCAGCCCAATTGGCATATCCACCGCTGAACGTGGGCAGCTTTAAAGGCGGTAGTGCAGGTGCGGAATGTACCTTGGGAGCGGGAACTTGAGTAGGGACCATCGGTCTACTAAACGTGGAACTATGGGGCATTCCAGCGGTACGACCTTGAATTTCAGACATTATGGTTGACTGCATGACCATTATTAAGTCATCGAAGTCACCGCGTAAATCGCTGCCCATCTCAGTAAAGTCAAGTTCCTCTAGAGTTTCATGGGCTTCACTAAAAGAATTGCTTAGCTTACCAATATGCTCCAAAAGAACGTTTAAAGTGCTGTCACTGTGATCGGCAAGAGCATCAGAATCAACCTTGGCTTGCAGTCTTTTTACGCGTTCAAACACAGATTTGACTTTGAGCTTATAAAATTTCGCTCGCTCTTCGGGCGCAACTGTAGTAGCATTTAAGCTCGCCATGATGAGTAAAGCACACGAGAATTACCGATAGAGTTCACAGTTGCTGATATGCGGAGATTGCACAGGCGCAAAACTCAGATTCTGAGCTATTTTACTAAACACAGCACAGAGTTTAGTTAATTGCCAATTATATGCCACTATTATTTCAGCCAATTATTGCATCCGTATGAATTAGTGCGCACTGGCAACGTTATTATGGACGCGATAGTATTGCAGCCGAACCGAATGAGTGCAATGACAACAACAGAATTAACGGCAAGCATGTAATTGCACTGAGATTATGCACGCTTAATCGACGTATAAGTGCGAAGTTATAGAAACTCACAGTTCCGAAATTAGTTGCTATTAATTATTTATTAACTTGTCACTTGTTACTTGTATGTACACGAATAAGTTACAACTGATGAGCACATATGTACATATGTATGTCTGTAGAAATAAGCTTATACGCACTGTTTTTACGGACACCACTGTATTGCAAAACGAAACGAAAGAGTGTCTGGCGACTTTGCAAGAAGTAGCGGTAAAAAGGCAATTGCTATATAAACGGCATATGTGCACGACAATATGTCCAATGTATTTACGAAACTTAAATATATATATATGTACATATATGTATATTTATATATTTGTAATGATCCTGAGCATACAATCTACAAATGCTCAAGATTCGCAAACCTATCGCCTACTCTTCGTCTGAATGAAGTCAAGAAGGCTGGGCTATGCTTAAATTGCTTGAAAGGCGGCCATCAGTCGCGACAATGTGGCTCGCGTAGTTGTCGGGTCTGTGGAGTCAAGCATCATACGCTTCTCCACCTTGGCAACTCCAGCACATCGCACGCAGTAACTCCGTTCCATCAGCAATCCTCATCATCAGGGATGCAGATCACTCCTACTCAGCCCTCAGCTCCGTCCACTACTCTCTTGGCTCAAGATCTGAACAGCGATGTTGCGCTCCTGGCTACCGCAGTGGTTCTGGCCAAGAATCGGTTTGGCGAACTTGTTCCTTGTCGTGCACTCTTAGATTCAGGCTCCCAGGTTCATCTTGTTACAGCCAGGTTTGCCAATCTGCTACAACTTAAGAGATCAAGGTCATATGCGTCTGTACGTGGCTTAGGCGACTCCGATTTTGGCACCGATGGAAGCACCATTTGCCTCACCTTGCAGGCTCACGCATCGGAGTATGCGACTAGCATAACGGCCATGGTAGCAGCAAATATAACTGGCAGGCAGCCCAGTTCTAATATAAATACAAGCAATTGGAGTATACCGCAGAATATAGTCTTGGCAGATCCAGCTTTCGATAGGCCACAGCGAATAGATTTGCTTATCGGAGTCAGCCTTTTCTATGATTTGCTCTGTGTGGGTCAAGTCAAGTTGGCGCCTGGGCTTCCACTGCTGCAGAAGACTCGTCTTGGTTGGGTTGTATCGGGGGGCAAAGCTAGCGGCCACAATTCCACACTAATAGTTTCAAAGACAATTTGATCAGCGAGTCTTAATTGTTTATTAGATGCGAGTATGCATGTGTAGGTAAATATGTATGTTAAAGAAAACGTTTCTTTTTGACAAGCGAAAGTAAATATGCACACGTTCGATCTACGCGAGCCGGCCGATCAGACTGCCCGTTGCGTGGGAGAACGAATGAACGTTAGAAAAGGAGAGCGCAATCTCTTACAAAATTCTCTTAGATGCTAATAGGGGTTTGGCGAACTGTCGCTCTTAGTTCTTATAAAGCGCTGATTGCTGGGCCCAACATCCTCCCCCCGTTGAAGACTTAGTCTTAAACAGAATCCTTAAGGGGCAAAGCACAGCTTGTTTGTA
>JAWNOS010000606.1:600000-899800 GCA_035045845.1 Drosophila buzzatii | reverse complement strand
CTTGCCGCATTTGGTGGCATGTTCAGCGCTTTGGATACTTTGCTTTACAAGTGGTAACAATTCTTGTTGCCCTTTTTTTTTGCCCCATTTGATTCAAGTGCCATGGAATTTGTTTTGCTTGTTCGCAGAGCATTTGGAGGTGAAACTGAGAGAAGAGAGTTTGGCTAGATCATAAAGAAAGATCATTGAGCGGGAGCTAAGGCTCTCTGAGCTGAACTACTAACTATTTCTTTATTATTATATTAATTTAGATTTCTTTGAAATTAGACATGTTTATGCAAATATTTCTTGAGTTCCCAAAATATATTATTATATATGTTTTCTTTTCCTTTTTTCAGGCTGCAAATCGTTCTTCAAGCGCTCCGTGCGACGCAATCTAACATACTCGTGTCGGGGCAGCAGAAACTGTCCCATAGATCAACATCATCGCAATCAATGCCAATATTGTCGCTTGAAAAAGTGCCTCAAAATGGGCATGCGACGCGAAGGTAAGTCCCCCTCCACCCCCCTAGAACATACTATTAGATGGGCACGAAATTTCTCGCATTGGCTGTGGGTCAATTAAAAGTCAAACAGTGAGGCAAATACACAAATAAATTAAATGCGCACAGAGAAAGCAACAATTGCGCTGCTGTAAAACGGAAGTGGAGCAAAGACTGCAAACGAAATCAAATTTGATTTTCTATTGCATGTGGTGGGTTACGTTCGGCCCAATAAATGGGACAACTAAATGTCAAATGCGACGAATTTTCACACAACAAGCAATTGACAAGTGGGGGCTGCTCAGCGGTCTGCCAAGTGGTTTGCCAAGGAATGTGCCACTTGACGATAGGCCGAAACTCTAAGAACCTTAACGAAAAAACGGGTCATGTCCTCAAATAGCGCAACAAGCAACAGCTGTTATATCACTCGACTCTTTGAGCCTTTTTTCTTCTAGCTAAAAATCTAAGGAAAAGCTATTCACAATCTCCCAGCTATAGATCTGTAATGAGTGCATTTAAAGAATTAGATTTTCTCGGAATTCAAAGCTAAAGTTTTCTAAATAACTTAATAATCCCCGTCTTTAGATGACATTATACGACAGGCGTTCAATTAGCCATTATCCATTCATTGTCGTATTTCATTGCATATCAAACTCCACTCATGACATTTAGTCGAGTTCCTTAACTACATTGAAACCAATTCAAACAGTCAAAGAGTATCAACTATAGTATACCCTTTATTGAATAAATTGGCAGCTCAGAAGCTCTTAGCTTCTCTTCAATGTGCGCAACCCTCGCACTGCTTCATCATGCTCGCTAGCGACATTTTATGGTTACAGGGTATAAAAATAACAATTAAGCTATGGCTACAGCATATTGACCCCAAAGATCAAATGCAAACTTGTTCGCTCGTTGGTTAATAATTAAAAAAAAAAACATGAGTACTCGAATAATCGAATACGCGAACAGTTGAGTACTTGAATACTTGAATACTTGAATACTTGAATGCTTGAATGCTTGAATGCATGAATAGTTGAATTAGAAATTAACTTGATATTGTAATTTGTGTGTCGACACTTTTTTCTGTCCATGGCGCTTGATTTATTAAAGTTAATTCGATTAGATCTAGTGACATGTACACTGAGAGAAAATTATGGGTTAACTAGCCACAGCATAGACAGCTCTAATGATGGAGGTGTGCTTATAAAATATTTGGTAATTTCTTGCAGTGCACGAGCTGACTGAATCGAAGGCAGCATGCAACAGCGCAAATATTTGGCATAGCTGGGCCACAAATGTTTTGTCCACAAATTGCCAAACGACGACAAATTGACAGACGCCGCAGTGAATCGATCAATGAATGACTGACTCGATGACTGACTTACTGACTGATTGACTGATTGACTGACTGCTTGACTGTTTGCTCGCTTGCTTAGTTGCAGTTGTCGGCATTAACAATTAACAACTGTCTGGCCCAGAGAGCGGCAGATATATGTATATATTACTGCAATAGAGAGAGACAGAGAGAGAGAGAGAGAGAGAGAGAGAGAGAGAGAGAGAGAGGGAGAGACCTGTCCAGCTGCTGCACAAAGCTGTTATTATTTGCACTAATATTGACAGGTTTTTCGCAAAATGCTAATAGCCCCCTCTGACGCTGCTGCTGCTGCTGACGGCAGCAGATGTTGTTGCTGCTGCAGTGATTTGGGTTAAGAACGAGGCAATTAAAATGCAGCTACAGCCACTGCCATTGTAATTAAATGTATCTAAACATTGATTTAAGCGCGGCTATTGCGCAAATGAAAATAACAAATGATATTTTCGCATAGCCAAAAAAAAAAAAAAACGCAAAAAAGATGTCTAGCAACACATGTTCTACAAAGCTCTGGCTAGGCCAAGTACCAAATGCTGTTTATGGCTAATGAACCCAGGTGTGGGCTACCTGTTTGGCTATTAAGCATGCGATTACCTGTAGCTCTGCCACTGCCACTGACAACAACTTGTCAGCTTCATCATAATAAAACGCAAAAGAGTTCAGCACCTTTTGGCCCCTTCTCCACATGGCATTTCCTAATGTACAAGTTCTGCGTAAAAACTAGTTCACAATAGCCCAAAACCTATATCAGAGCTGAGAAATCGTGAGAAAATGTCTTTTCTGCATAGAATTTCTGTACATTTTTCTCTGCTTCTTCCTCTTGGGCGCTACTTAGCATAAAAGCGGCACAAAGGTTATGCCTTGGCAGACCTGGTCAAGCAATTCTACAGCGAAAAACACGAAAAAGCGCATAAAATCAAGGCACGAAGGTCGCTCTAATTAAATTGCAGTGTCAATTGGACTGGGGTGGACTGGGCTGGACTGGACCCGGGCTGAGGTTGGGTCAGCGAACTGGACAACAAATTGTGCCGAAACTTGTTCCTGCCCAAGGGTTGGCATAGCTAAATTAATTTCTGCTTATAAAAGGCATCTTTTTTTTTATTTTTTGGTCAGCAAAAAGAAATAAAACTACAAGAATTTACAGTAAAAATTGAACTTGAAATGAGTAAACTGGTCACAAAACTATAGCAACGAGGGTTGACATGGGCTTTGTTCCGTGGACTGATCGAGAGATATGTGATGTTGGCTTATCGTGGAAAAAGTACAAGAAATATGTTGATTCTATTTGTTGAGCTCAACATTTTATTTTAAAGTTGAAATTTACAATTTATATAAAATAATTGAACAGTAAATTCTTAAGTTTATTGAAATGCTTTGAAAAATGGAATACAAAATATATAATATCGAAATTTAAATTCTTATATAATTTTTAATTCGCATATAGTATCTTAGCCTAATGCATAATGCATCTTGAGCATAATTCAATATCGTTTCACTTATATCTCTACTCACTTATTATCTTCTTACTCAACGGCTTAACATTGGGAATGATCGTAAATCCCTCAAGGCTCCTTTGCAGTTCCCATACATAATCTTGTTTGTTGACTATTTCAATTTCCATTTCGAATCAAAAATAAATATTAAATAAATAAGAAAATTAAAAAATATATAAATAAAATAAAATATAAATTAAAAAATATATAATTATAATATATATTACTTTTTAGCTTTTCTAGCTAAAGACAACAAATGAAAGCTAAAACATTTTACATATAAAGCAAAACATTTTTTTAAACACCATCAACTCGCTCAAATTAGACAGACGCTTAAAGCAACTTATATCATGCAGGCATTATAATTAACAATGGAAATTTTACCGAGACAACAATAACAATATTAGCAACAACAGAAATCCCAGTCGAACACATTGAAAGCAAAGCAAATATGAAGTGCGCGCATTTGCATAGAGTGAAAGGCTTTTTGAATTCGAGGCCGGAAACGACATTTTCGCAGATGCATCGAGCCCTTGGGGCACGGATTTAGACGGATTGAGGCTGTCGGAGGCTTTATCCACTTGACCACAATTAGCTGCGGGCCACTTGGACACGCGCTCGAGTGTTGTTGGCTGCTTGACGTGACTCGATGACTCGTATATCGTTTATCGATTGCATAAGTGCGAGGCCTTTAAAAACAATAAGCAGCAAAAAGCGCCGCTGAGACTTGAGCACGTGCTGGCCCACAGAATTCATTCATTAAGTAATCAAGCCAAGCAGACGCTGCTATTCTCCTGAGTAGGAGCTCAGCTCATCTCTGCTCACTCTTCTTGTGTTGCATTGTACTGCGTTGATATGTTTGCTGCTGGCTGCTGCGTTATCTCTTAAAGTCGTTGGAGTTGATCTGCGCTGCGCTGCAGTTGCGGTCAGTCTGGCAAGTTTTTTGACTCACTGTGGTCAGCGTGGAGAATATATATTTTCCCAGGCGCATAAATAAGCCCAGGCTCAACAACTGGACAGGAGCGACAGAGAGTGAGAGAGAGAGAGAGAGAGAGATGCGTGAGTGAGAGACCGGTTTGTAGCGTCTTCTGCCTGCCTGCCTGCCTGCATAGATCCGCTGAGGATCAGCCGCGTTTTGCCTGGGCAAATTACGCAAATGTATTTCATAAATAATTGTCTCGTCCGGCGCTGGACAGTGGTCAAATCTTTGGCAGTTCCGGTTCTGCAACCCCCTCGTGCACTTAATTGCTTGCGTAAAGCAATAAACAAATACCCTACCCCGGTCCAAGTCCTCACTCTCTCTCTCTCTCTCTCTGTCTCTGCATGTTGCTCTTAGGATTTTTCATTTGTCTGCTGACCAAAAATGCTTTCGCTTTTCGCTTGAACAAAAGACGTTACTTTTGCCTAGACAGCTGTGTGCGTATGTGTGTGTTTGTGTGTTTGTGTGTGTGTGTGTGCGTTTGTTGGGCCGTAGACAATGGCTGTGCCGAACACTTGGTCCGATCAATAATCATGTTTAGCTTTATTTGCTTTTCAGCGCCTTGGGCCAAAACATTTTTGCGATATTTTTATTTTGATTATTTCTATGTAGACCCAGCCTGTTGCGCCAACTCCTCGAGTGGGGTTAGGTGTGGTGCATATGACTCCGTCTAGGTGTGTACCTCATATTTGAAGGTGTAAAAAAAGCCTTTGCTAACCCACATTTGCCAATAACACTCAAGCATCAAAGCGCAGTGCTCCATTGTTTTTCATAAGAAAAAATAAAAATAATATTTGTATCGAATGCGTTTGGCCAAGCCTCTAAAATATATCTCGAGTCTTGTGTTTATCCTATGCAGGTGTAACTTCGTACCTATAACTAATGCAAGGGAACTTTGCAGTTCAAAGTTCAAACACATGGAATGTGCTCATTGCCAGCGCACCCTAAAGACAACTAAAGACCTGAGAGTAAAGTTTTTCTTCAAAGACTTTAAACGCTCAATTAATTCCTTTTTGCATTCAAAGATTACCGAAGTCGCTTCTTCTGTTTTCACTTGAAAGCCAATTGAAAGCCAATTGATATGGAGTTATTTTATAGCACAGCTCAGTTAATTAGTGCCACTCAGAAAAGTTCAGCTTTTTTGTGTTCGTTTGCCTCTCAACTCAGTAATCAGTAATCTCTCTCTTTCTCTTTCATAACCTGTCTCTCTTTCTGGTGACAGGATTTGCTCGGGCGCAACTTTTGAGTAAGTCCTAACCCAGAACTCTAAATAAAAGCTCTTTCCCTAACATCAGCTGGCTCTCTAGCTATTCTCTCTGATCAACATTAATCTAATGTGCGTCTATCTCTTTCCCACATAGCTTATGTGGTCTGCTGAGCTGAGCTTTTGGTCTAAATTCGACCAGCTGTTGACTGGCATTTGACTAACTTTTCGCTCTTCTGCTCTGTTTACACATTTTAGACTACAAATCTGCTCAACACACACACACACATACACACTCATGTGCTGTTGTATCTTAAAAGATGCGTTGAAAGTATTTAGTTAAATTTGCATATCTAAGCAGTTGTGGCAACAAGGGGGTTGCAAGGGACTACGACATTGAAATTATGTTAAAGAAAAAAAGAAAAAAAAGGAGAAGAAAGAAAAGGGTTTCGGGGTAGGCTCAAGGTAGTCGCAGCCGAGAAAAGTATCTTATGACGTTGTCGGTCGCTGAACAAAAGGGCAGCGCAGCGTCTAAGAGAGTGCGACTGAGATTGAGGTGCCCGATAGGCATTGTGCGTTGTGGCAGCTTTGCCAACAACGCTGAATGGGGCAACATTGTGTGGCGTGTGATGTCGCGGTCAAAATAAGCGCACAAAAGAGCGCGCATATTGAATTACTTAGCTGCAGATACACAGATACAGATACAGATACAGATACAGATACATATATATGTATATTAATATATTCCTAACTGCAGATATGTCTACTAATTTCTATCTCTCTCTCTTTCTGACTCATTGCAGCTGTTCAACGTGGCCGCGTGCCGCCCACCCAGCCCGGCCTAGCTGGCATGCACGGCCAGTATCAATTGGCCAACGGCGATCCAATGGGCGTGGCCGGTTTCAATGGGCATTCGTACCTCAGTTCCTACATCTCGCTGCTGCTGCGTGCCGAGCCGTATCCCACATCCCGGTACGGCCAGTGCCTGCAGCCCAACAATATCATGGGCATTGACAACATCTGCGAGCTGGCCGCACGGCTGCTCTTCTCGGCCGTTGAATGGGCCAAGAATATACCCTTCTTTCCGGAGCTACAGGTTACAGATCAGGTGGCACTGCTGCGTCTTGTCTGGTCGGAGCTGTTCGTCCTGAATGCCAGCCAATGCTCGATGCCACTGCATGTGGCGCCGCTGCTAGCTGCTGCGGGCCTGCACGCCTCCCCCATGGCAGCGGATCGCGTGGTGGCATTCATGGACCACATACGCATCTTCCAGGAGCAGGTGGAGAAGCTGAAGGCGCTGCATGTCGACTCGGCCGAATACTCCTGCCTCAAGGCGATCGTGCTCTTCACCACCGGTAAGTTGCTGGACATCCTGTACAAGGATGTGCCCGCACTGCTAACCAAAGTTTCAGCACTGCTCGGCAAGCGTGTGGATGCTGGCAGCTCCATGGACTGCAGCAATGATGACATCATTGCTGTGGTGCGCGAACATCTCGATGAGCTGAATCGCTTAGAGTTTGAAACGCAACTGCAGCAGGCGCCCATCCATCTGGCGACCTTCATGAAGAGCGTGGCTGGCGTCGAGGCTGCAGTGCAGCAGGCGGAGCAACAACAGCAGCAGCACCAGCACCAGCAGCAGCAGCAGCCATCGCTGGCCTCCAGCCAACCTAAGAGCGATCCTGGTGCTGTTGCTCATGCTATGCCCGTTGTGCCCTCTGCCGGCAGCGCTTTCAGCAGCTGCGCCAAGTCCAGTGCCAATGCTAATGCTGAGGTTGATTTGCTTACCGCGCTCTATGCCAGCTCCAATGGCAATGGCGGCGGCAGCGGCGGCGATTCAAGCGGTAATAGCAGTGGCCTGGGCGCCTCGCTGCCCACACAACAATCCCACAGCGCCTCATCCACACACAATGCCAGTGCCTCACCCACCGCTTCCGCATCCGCATCTGCATCTGCATCCGCATCCGCTGTTGCCCCCGCCACGAGCAGCTCGCTGGCTGGAGCATATCAGACGCCGGCGGGCATGTTCTATCAGACGCCGCCGCGCAGCGCCTTCGGCTCGGCCTTTGATATGTTCCATCACAGCACGCCGTTCGGCGTCAGCCATGCGGCGGCAGCAGCGGCTGCAGCGGCCGCTCACAGTGGCAGCGGAGCCAGCTTCGGTAGTCCCAGCTATAGATATTCGCCATATAGCCTAGCGGGCAGTAGATGGCAGTTGTAGAACTGAAGTCTCTTCCCACCTCCCTACCCACCCCCCTAGAGAATCTCAGTTGTTCAGCTTAGTCAGCTAAACAGTTGGACTTAGCTTATGTATCTGTAATTTATGTATTTATCTATGACGTACTTGAACCATGTATCTATTGTAAAGTTATATTTAGTGCCTATTGCTTATGTATTTATTGCCTTAAACTAAGTCCTAAATTATTTTAGTCGTAATCTAGTTTAGCAAACATCTTTACCAAAAATCCGTAAGGACTAAGAAGAAAGAGAGGAAGACGAAGCGGAAGCGCGAAGAGTAGAGAGAAGTTAAGAATATACGCTGCTGTTGCTGTTAAACAAAAAATTAATCCTAACCTGTGTTTTTACTTATTCCATTTGTTACTAATTCTTTAAGCTCTTGTTGACTAGTTTTAAGCGTTTTTATTTGACTTTTTTTTTTTATATATTTTGTTGCATTTTGTTTTCATTTATTTTAATTTAGTTATGAACTAACAATTATATTTGGTTTGCTTACTAACCTTAACTTGGAGAAATCTTTTTTTGTTTTCAGCTGAAATTGAAAAGATGTTGACATTAATTTATGATAAATCAGTTCAAATAATATACTTAAATAAATTTATAATTTTAGTAGTGCTGACGAAGTATATGTCCAGTCTCGCTTTTAAATACTTTTATTCTCTTCAGTTTATATTTTCTATTGCTTTTAATTTTTTTTTAGTTTTTATTTGAATTTCCTTAGTTGCTTTGAACAATAATTTTATATTCATTTCCATTTTATATAATTTCACTATTTTCTAATCTTTCGTTCAGTAAAGAAAGAAAGTTTGAAAGTCTTGAAATTATAGTTAGTCATTAAACAAAAATTAAAATTATACGATCAATTCATTTTAATATCATAAAATATGTGTTTAATGATATTAAACTAAATTGATTGTTCTCTGCGAAACTTTCAAATTTTATTAAAATTTCAGACAAAAAAAAATTCTTTTGCTGTGAAACCTTAAAATGATGAAAAAGATTTAAAAAAAAATAATAATAATAAATACTGATTAAGGTCTCTGTGAAGGTGGAAATTGTTTATGAATTGGTAATTTTACAATTCTCATACCATAAAAATAACCAATTCATATGACAATTTATATCAAATAGAAATCTGTGAAATCAGCTAGTTCTGACTAATATAGCTATAAACTAGCTGCTTTCATACATTTCTAAACTGCATTTTATTTTTCGTTTACTAATTTTGCATTTTTATTTCTTAACAAAAGCATCAAAGCAGCTTCGCACACACATACATGCATATATGGCGCACACGCTCTGGACTTTGGAAAGAAACACTCACACACACACACACACACACACACACACATTCGCCTAACACACACATACACATACATGCACATCTCCATATAAGCATTTACATAAATATTAAACTTTTCCAACTAATTTGGCACATGGCTTAGTTTTAATGTTTGTTCTTAATTTAGTTTAATTTATTTATTTATTTTCGTTTTCAACTGCAATAAACTCGAAATATTTGTATGCAAATATTAATTGTTTGAACTATAAAAGCTGCATATTTATTTGATTTAAGTTAGGCTTAAGCAGTAACTAAACTAAGTCTAAGTTTTCGCTTTAAGTTGAGCCGATGGCGCAGCTGTTGCTGTGTCCGACACGCTTATCTGCCCATTGTCCATTTACAGTGGCCAAATAATGCAGCGATGCATTCAGCTGCAACTCAAACTCCGTTTAGCTCCGCTTTACCCCTTCAACACGCCGCCCATGTGCCTGTTCGTTTTGTCAAGCAGCTGTCCTCGATCTGCGACACTGACTGCACACAGTCTCCAGTCCACAGTCTCCAGTCTCCAATCTCCTGTCCCTCGCCCGTTTGTAGCTGGCGACGTTTATTGACGTCGAGATACCACATTATGAACATTAATACAACACTCGTTTATGTCGCTTACTTACAAGCCGCAACGGCTGCTCCTCGGCCAGCTCCAGCTCGCTGCAGCCATAGCCACAGCAACAGCCACAGCCACAGCCACAGCCATGAAAATAATTTTCCAATTTCCAAAACGCTGTGTGTGTCGAGTTTTGGGCTTTTGGGCTGGGGTCCATTGTGAGGGGGCGTCGCGAGTTCGTGTTGCTAGAGCTTCGACTTCGACTTCGACTTCAACTTCGAGCTCGACTTGGACTTCGACGTTGACTCCAACTCTGACTCTTGTGCTGCACAATTGCATTTGAATTGGCTGCATGAGTCCATAAACTGCAGCCGATCAATCGCTGCAGCGCAAGCCCTCGCACTGTCCCCTCTCTGTGATAGACACGATCCCAGTAGTAAAATACCGGGTATAGACTTGGTTGATCTTCTGCCTGCTGCCTTGCAGCCAGGCGGCGGCACGTTGACGACATGTCTGGCCAAGCTCTCTGCGGTGCATCTTCCAATCTGGTTGTGGCCACGTCTATGTACCCCATCGAAGCACCCGTTCCGCTCTCGCTCTACACACGCTCTTGCTGCCTGATTGCTGTCGTTTGTTGCAGTTGT
Organism: Drosophila buzzatii; assembly: GCA_035045845.1. Classification (NCBI taxonomy): domain Eukaryota; kingdom Metazoa; phylum Arthropoda; class Insecta; order Diptera; family Drosophilidae; genus Drosophila; species Drosophila buzzatii. The sequence goes on along the minus strand of JAWNOS010000606.1, from coordinate 889,508 downwards.
TAAGAGTTGTAGCTTTCATGTCTTAGCCACACTTTTTGACCAACATTTTGTGTTGGTTTTAGCTCTGGCCAACCTTTGTGCCTTGGCTCTGTATCTGAGCCTCTGTCTGAGTCTCACCCGAAGCTTTTCTCTGTTGATGCCCAAATCGTTTTGTGGGTGCTCATTGATCGCCTGCGCTACTTTCTGAAAATTGCCACAGACGTGCCTCTGTGCCTTGTAATTAACAGTTTCGTACACAGAGAGACCTCTCTTTGATCAGAATCATTTTTTGGGCGCGTTTTTCCTACTTTTTGCTTAACCTCTCTCTCTCTCTCTCTCCCGTCTTTCTATCTTTTCCTTTTGCCCTCTCGCTCATAGCTAAAATGTTCAATCAGTTAAGCTTTGATACAAGATTCAACTTTGATCAAACTGTCGAGATATTTAATTTTCTTTGGCAAAACAGCATAAGGCCTTGCCTTACAATATGAGTTGAATGTATTTTATAATAAAAGCTATTCTTGATGAAATTTTAGAATCTAATTACATTGAGACATTTTTATATTAAAATACAACTAGTAGAAAAAACAGAAAAGAAGTCGAATATTTATTTTACTTAAGTTAAAGAATGAACTCATTTTGCGTTTTCATTTTATTTAGAAGATAACTAAAGTGAAGTTTAATATTTGTTTCCCATTATAAATTTTTTCCTATTTATATTTCTTACATTTTTTAGTCATCTTTTAACGAATTTATTTCATAAACATTTTTCTTTGCCATTTACTTGATTACTTCGTTCCGTGTATTATTCTATAATCAATATTTAGTTATATTTAAACTTTTTTTCTATTTCTTGTTATCTTCTATTTTCTATTTTTTGTTATCTTCTCCAAAGCACTGTCACCTAGCAAATACCTGACTTTTTTTTTGCATTTCATGTCCATTTTTCCCCGAACAACAACTCTTATTAATGCTGCTCGAGTATAAATTCATAGCTGACCTCACATGAACCCAGCCCAAAGGCTCGAGCCATATCTGCGGGCATTTGTCTTGTTAGTTTTTTTTTCTCCTTGCATTTTCCTAATGCTTATTAAAACTAAATAAAGTTATAACTGTTACCAAAAGCAGACACGAAGTCCAACAACGTACTACTCGCTGGCCATAAAAACTATATAATAAAATATAATGCAGCAATTCATAATTTTTGGTTAAACAGCTTAACCTTTACTTTGGTTCGATTTGTGGATTGGGGACGGAGCAGGCGGAGCCTGCGCCACGTTCTTGTGTGACCAAAAAAAAAAAATAAAAAAGCAACAACAACAGTAATATCTGCTCCTTATTCGATATGCATGTTGTTGTAACTGCATTCGCTGCTATTGTTGTTGTTGTTGTTGTTGTTATTGGCAGCACAATTCGGTTACGTAGTTACATCAACTACTTTACGGTCATTATGCATTTAAAACACGCGGTCACGATCTCCGCGCTGAGTTAGTAACTGCGCAGAAGGCAGCCCAGGCAGAGGTCCAACCGAAAGCCCCCCCAAAAAAAATACGAAAACCAAAAATCAAAGCCAAGTTAAGCCATAGTTATAGCAGCCGCAGCCCGTTGCAAACGCCCGAGAAAGCTGCATCTCGCTGGCTTCGAGCTGCATTTCTTTTGGCCAAATTCACAAACTGGAATTTCTTTCTCTCCGTCGTCTTCTGCTGAATTTCAATGAAAATAAAATTTTTGCTTGACTGGCTTATTGATTCGAATTGTAGCCGTTTTTTTCTTTTCTACCTTTTCTTCTTCCTCTGCTGGACTCGTTCTCTTTTATGATATTCGTTGGCTCCGGATCATCAAAACCTAATGGCCAAAGTCAATTGACAATTATTGACCATGGCCAAGTGAAATGATTCGCTCAGCTTTTCAATCCCAACTGGCCAAATCTAATTTGTAACTTCACGATTATTGCCCGATTGCCGTTTTTGTTGCTGGTTGTTTATGAAATGAAATGGTTAATAATGGCTAATTGAATTTCTGTTGCCTTTGGCGACAAATCATTTATCTTGATTTACGCGCATTGTGTGCTTGGAGGCGGCCTTTAAGCCAGCATCGCAGTTAACGTACAGTTTTGTTTATGATTTGTGTGCATTGTGGGCCAACTCGAACTGGCCTAAATATAAGTTGAGCTTGCAGCATGAAGAGTTTTCTTCAGTTTCATTTTGCCATTTATTAAAATACTTATTTACTGCTCTGTGACTCAGCTCGCAGCTCATTGTAGACATATGCGTTTTCGTATTAATATTTATTTAACTTTACGGCATATCTAAGCTTGACTATTCACTTAGCGAATGACAGAAAATTAGTTAAATGCATGTAAACATTTTTATTTAGAATTTAAGATTTGTTTATTATTGCACTTTACACAGAAGAAGGCATTTATCGACGTTTTACACAAATTTATACATGAATAATAATCGTTAGAACTAGCTAAATATATATTGGTGAAGCAATATTAAAATGAAAATTAAATAAACTTAAAAAAGAAATAATAAGGAACACAAAATACAAAATTAAGTGTTATTAAATGAGAGTTAACTCAAAATATTTAATATCAGTCTTACTTAAATTAAATAAAATTAATGAAGCATTTTAAATTATAAAATAAGTATAGGGGGAATATTACGTATTAGTTAAGAATCTTAATAACAGCTCTTGTTAAATATTTCAAAATAATTTATTTATATACATTGGAAAATATCAATACATTATCAGCTGATTAGAAAACTAGAAAAAAAGATTTGAAATACATTTTTTTTTTTAAATTTATGCCTGCGTATCAAATCAATAGTTAATTTTTTAATATTTCCCGCTAAATATATCGCCGCATAACTTTATGAGCTGCTCAAATAGCTATAGCTAATTTTGATCGCATAAGTGTGAATATGTTAGCGATCAGTTAGTTTTGCCCGTTAGACGAGTTAACTCTAATGAACCTATTGCCAATTTGTTTGACTCATTTTACATTGTGGCTCAATGTATGTATTGGCTTACAATTGACAGTTGGCAGCCAGAAGTGGGCTTGCGTGCGGCTAAAGACAGCTACGACCAATCCGAATGCATAATGAAATTCAAAGAGCCGAAATGCGAGACGTTTAAGCGACACATTACTTCCCATACCTGGCATTTTGCAATGCAATGCAATCAAATTTAAATTCAACTTCAACTTTTGAATTCGAATTCACACTGCAATCGGATACGTTTGACGACGAGCTGGACACCCAGCGATGGCCAAACGATTGTACACAAAGTCACCAAATGGCCAATTCATTAAACTGCAAACCAGCTGCGCGCCAGCCAAAAAAAAAAAAAAAAAAGGCTGTTATAAATGCCACTTGTAAATTTTGCGTAATGTGCAAAAGATACTTTATGTTTACTTTTTGCTGCTGCGCGCTAAAGATACTTTTTGCTTGCTGACTAATTAAGTAAATGGAATATGGCATTCTGAACATCTATTGGGAATGCTTCAAGCTATGCAAATTTACAAGTGCTGATGTCGAATTTGAATTTCAAATAGGCGCAGCTCAACGAAAACATATATACATCTGTAGTGTGTGTTGTTGTCTTACAATACTTAAACACATATACATATGTATATATGCAGTATATAGTGATAAGCAAACTTTTGTGTCGCTGGCAATTAACACTTGACGGCACACGCTGCGTATGCGCAATGTCTTTAGCTTTAACAACCAGTCAACAACATGTGTATGTACGTCTGTAGAGAGGAAATATCCCATTCTCCCCGTCTTGTTTATGGCCTCTGTCTACAGGGGCGTTGGCGCTCAGTTAAATTTTCGTAAATTTAATTAAACGGCCTCTTGTTGGACTTTGAGTCCAAGTTCCTCAATTGGATATAAATCATGCGAGTGACGTAATGCCGTCATGTGCCATTTTCTAGCAATAGTTATTACATTGTTGTTGTTGTGTGTGGGCGTGGGCCTTACCTAAACGCTGGAAACACATTCGCTGGATACCTATTTCAAGTCAAGCGCCAGGTGAACTGCATAGGCTCACAGACCATTTGCCTGTATAGGGAATTGTTCCTGATTCGAGGTTTTCACTAATTAATGCATTTCTCCTGTTATATGTTTTAGATGCCTGCGGCCTGTCCGATGTGACACATATTGAATCCCTGCAAGAGAAGTCTCAGTGCGCATTGGAGGAGTATTGTCGAACGCAGTATCCCAATCAGCCCACGAGATTTGGCAAACTACTACTGAGATTGCCATCATTACGCACCGTCTCCTCACAAGTAAGTAGACTCGAATCATAGCTAACGATTAGTATATACTTGCATAGTCCACTTAGATGATAGAGTTAGTTTAGCATAAGTATGTAAACAAAAAGTTGCTGATTTCTGTGTTATTCCTCTTTTTGTCTTCTCAATTAACCAGGTCATTGAGCAATTGTTTTTTGTGCGTCTAGTCGGCAAAACGCCAATCGAAACGCTGATACGCGACATGTTGTTGAGCGGCAACAGTTTCTCTTGGCCCTATCTGCCTTCGATGTGACATACAATGTGGCGCCAATTGACAACAACTTGATCATCAGCCGCAGCTGTGGCGGCCGCTGTGGCAGCCAATCATGGCAACACTACGCTCAACATCAATCCCTGCAACAACATCACAAGCAACAGCAATAGCAACAGTAACAGCAACATTGGCGGCGTCATTGGCGGTGGGTGTGGGGGCATTGCTGTTGCTGGCAATCACAGCCACGATCACAGCAATGTTGCTGCCATGCATGCAACATACGGCAACGGCGGCAACAACTGCGGCAACAGCATCCACAGCATTTACAATCAGCAGCAAATCAGCAACTACAACAACAGCAACCACAGCAACCACATCAACAGCAGCAACATGAGCGCCAGCGGTTTGCTTGGCGCCGGCTGCAGCAACGATTATATGGCCAATGCAACAGCGGCTGCTGCATATGTGACACCAGCAACGGCAGCCGCTGCGGCAGCAGCAATTGCAACAACAACAACAATGCCAGCGGCAGTGAACACAACAACAATGCTGTCTAATTACTGCGATGCTGCGACTATGATGATGGCCGCGGCCGCTGTCAATGCAAATCAGTGCCTGCAACAACACCACCAGCGACTGCTGCTGGCCAACAGCAGTAGCAATAGCAGCAGCAGCAGCAGCAGCAATAGCAATAGCAACAGCAACGGCCATGAGCAACTGGCCACGGCAGCGGTCATGGCCTCCGTCTCCTCGTCCTCAGCGGGCTCGCTGTCATCGGCATCGTCCACACCGACAGCGACGAGCGTCGCGACAGCCCAGCAGCAACAGCAACAACATGCTGCAGCGCAGCAACAACAGCAGCAGCAGCAGCAGCAACAGTCGCTGCCATCGCCGCCAAATTTAATCGATATCAGCGAAGTTCCTCTCATTGTGGATGTCAAGTAGTGTAATTATTTATGCATATTGAAAAAAAAAAAAAACAAAAAAAAAAAACAAACAAAAAATCTCTAATGAAAAATGTAAAAAAAAAAAAAAAAACGAGAATCGTGTAGCTTAATTGTTTTAAAATCTCCTTTAGTTGTTGTAACTTGTACATAAACAATTTTCAACTTTCACCCAGGCGCCCACAACTGACAGCCAAATGCGCTTTTGTATCTTGTAGATACGAGGCAGCTCTCTGGCTAAAAGTCGAAAGAAAAATTCAAAAATTCCTGAACGTTTAACGTTTAGAGATTTTTCTAAGGTTTCTTTTCGGGCATCCATCAGTTCTACTATATGTCTGTATAATATTTAAAGGCACTGAGTTCTACTTAATTTTAAAGCAAATGAAAACTAAACTAAAGTAAACTTCTTTATATACCCTCCCACAAGAAAGGAAAGAAAAACAAAAACAAAAATACAAAAAAGACAAATGTAAATGTATGTTAGGCAAAATATTTATGTATTTCCTGTAGCATATATATAAATAAATATATATATATATATATATATATTTACATATACATACACTTATATATCTAGACAGCTATATGTATATAGCTCTATGCGTTCTATAGTGTACTTTAATCTCTAATCTCCCAGTGGTTTGCAGAATTATACCAAAAATATATTTTTACTTTATGTGTGGCAATTATATTTTGTGTGTGCTTTAGCAATGTTTTTTATTTTTACTGTAAGTAAAATGTAAAAGGATAAAAAGAAATCAAATCAAATATCATAAAGAAATTATGAAAATCAAATTCTCAGCTACTCCAAGTCATGTCTCAAAGATGTGGCAAAATCTTTATGGAAAATACAAATTTTATTTTTTTTATTAATTTACAATACAAAATTTAGCTAATTTTTTATTTAATATAACAAATTTAAAAAATAAATGCGGGCAATACCAATTCAGTGCAAGTTTTCAGTTTTAAAACGATCTTCTAGACTAAGCATTATTTTATTTATATGTATAAATATAAACGTTTTATATATTTTATAATAATAAAAAATTGCGTTTTTAAAAGAAATGTATTTATTGTTTTCTTTACTATTTTATTTTCCCCATATCGAACAATTCCGATATCCATATCAATCAAATGAGAGCTCAAGTTTATAGAATGTTTTAATTTCAATTGAGTAATTTTTTTTTGTTTAATTAACAAAAATGACGAAATATATATTTTTATTCCACCAATATTTTCTTTTTTTAAGCAACGCATATAAAGTTTTGTACAAAGAATTAAAAACAAACAATAAAAAATATAGCAAAAATAAAAATAAATAAATTATAAACATTTTCGTCATTTCGTTCATAGTCAAGTATCTGTGTATTATTGATAAGCGAACATATGATGTAAATAATATTAAACTATATATGAATTAACTGAAGAAAAATACAGTTACTTAATGAAAAAGCATCGCATGAGCGCGTGTAAATAAATATTAGAGGTGCGAAATTTGTAAATTAATTGATAACAAATGTCAACCGAATGCTAAATAAATTGTAATAAACATACAGACAGTAGAGCTATAGCTATATGCTGTAGATCAAGTACGTATATACATATTAACCTTATCACAGTTGATAGTCGAGAGTGCGAATGTGTGTGTGCGTGTGTGTTTGAGGCTGTATATATACATGTGTGTGTGTGTGTGAGTGTGAGTTGACATTCGTAAAATACAGCAAAACATGAAATTTCCGCATTATAGAAACAAGTTGATTGCTGTCATGGAAAATATATAGTATATTAATATTTAAGTATTAATTAGTTGAAACGAAAAGGAAACAAAAGTCGTTCGTTTTTGATAATTTCGATATCGAAATCAAATGTCAGTTAAATTAATTTTATTTAATAAAAATTAAAAAAAGAACTAATTAGATTTTTAATTGCAAACATTTTCCAATTGCATTCGCTCTATATCTTTCGTTCTCTCTATCTCTTTCACTCTCTCTAACATACTTTCCCTATATGTAGATATCTCTATTTTCCCGCTGTCTTTCCACATATCATAATTTGTGTTGCATGTGCTGCAAAATAAATGCTCCAGTCATGCTGCAACTGAGGCGCGACCTCTATACAAATGACCCTCGGCATGGGTATGAACATGGGCATGGGGCAATTACCTCGTACTGCTCCAAAATTGCCAATAATGAGACATGCAGCTCGCGCGCTTAGCCTCTGTAATGGATTGCCATGGATTGGTATCAATTGCAGGTCAATTCCTCAACGCCACGAAATTTCACGCGCCGACAAGATAATCGTCGCACATAATGCCGGGATTCCCTAGTTTGCTGCAAGCATCGAACTTCGAAAGGATCGTGCAACGCAGACAGCGTGTTGCCAGTTTCCAGTTGCCAGTTGGCTGCATGAACAAATTGCGGCTGTCTTGTGGGCCGTCGCTGCCGTTGCCTTTTGCCGAATGACAAATTAGATATCGAAAACAACAATTTGATCGACAGGCGATCGCCACCGAAACAAGCCGAAAACTACAGAAAAAGTACTGGGGAAAAAAATAAAAGATTGCTCTTCGATTCGAACCGTGAGTCCAAATTGCCACAGCATAAAACAAGTAAGAGTGCTCTAGTCGGTTATGCGCGGCCAGAAAATACCCTATAGAAACACATTAAAGCTCTTTTTCTTAATCTTTCTATTAAGTATCCAATTCATAGAAATATAAATAAAATACAAAAATATATAAATTAATTAATATCAAATAGGAATTTGCATAATTATTTTGTGTACCCAACTCAACGCTTTCCACCTACCTGGGACATGCCCTTTCACAAATACATGATACCCTTTCTTGGTATTTTCAACTGATTCAGGGCATAATAAGGAAGGCATTTTCTGCGGTTTGGGGCCAGCGTATCCAAAGGAGTTGATGAAGGTGTTGATTTGATTACTTTTATGTAAGCGACTCAGACAGAGCTGCAGTTGAACATATTTCCTCCAAATCGTGATCGCGGCAATTTTGGGATGGATCGATTCCGAGTTGCCTTCAATTGTGCCGACTGTCTGCGAGGGTGGCGGGAGTGGCTGGGCTGGGGGAGATTCTGTGTGCCTGCCCCGCGGCCAATATCTAAATGTGAAAAATGATTTGACTTTAATGGCCGCCACTGAGTGATCATCTCTGATCAGATGATCGTCTGTTGATGATCACAGCACAGCCTTGGACTCGCTGTAGGTGTTAAGATTTTGTGACCAATTGGCCAGAAAATGCCCAGTGTTGCCACCTTTCATCGCAAGAGTTAACGGTTGCAACTATTTTGCATGCCAGGCGATAATTTTGCAGCTTCCTCCTCACCCCCTCCCAAAAGCCCCTTGATCAAAAGTGGCTAGGCAAATGATTGATTCGTTCTGCGGAGCTGCAAAACGTGGGAATTCAGCTTAAAGAATCGAAGGTGTGTCCGCGCACTACATTTCGTACTGCAAATTATGATCTTTACGAGCTGCAAATGAGTTATGCAAAATTAGTTAAATTGCGAGCGTACAATGCGGCCTAGAGTGATTTGAGTCTGGCAAGAAATTGCTTACTTTGGGGTGTTAACTGCCCGCAACAAATTTAGTTGTATACAAGAAACAATTTAGAAGAATATGTAAAACTTTAATATTGCCTTGTCTTACAGATGGAAAGAAAATAAATTTAATAATTTAAATGCAATGAATGTAATAAAGAAGAATAAAGAAAATAATTAAATATATTTATATATAAACAGATAAAAAAAAAATTATTATAAATTTAAATAAAAATGATTTATGTAATTGTGTATTAAACAGTTCTCTGTTTCTATAATTTATAAAAGTTTCTGTTGATTTTGTAAAATTCCCATGAAATATTTATCAAATTAAATGCACAAAAAAAGAGATATATGTTAAGGCTAAGCATAACTACTGTGTGTGCTTGCCACACCAGACACCAACAAAGTGCCAGACTCACACTGACACACACATATACACAGTCTGTGTGGCAGAGAGACAGAGTGGTCCACACAAAGCCGTCACAAAGACCCAAAGATATTAGTGGGCATTTTTCAATCCTTTGACGATGGTCAAAATAAAATATTATTTCGCGCGTTAATACGCAAAAATAAGCGGCTGGTTGGGTGGCTGCCACGGCTAGGCGGGTGGGCAAGCCATGAGCTGGTAAGAAACCTCCAATCCACCTCCTCCTCCTCAGTCTGCTAGTTTCTCTCCCTCCCTCTCTCTGTCTCTCTGTCGCTTAGCAAACACTCTTGAGTGTTGCTTGGCTGAGAAGTTACGATGGGGCGCTCACTGTGTCGACTCTGGCAATTGCAACGTGAATTTGTGACTCGTTAAAAGCGCGTGGCAATGCATCGGGGCCAAGGATCGGGTTAGGCAGTGCCTCTGCTTGTGCCTGTGCCTGTGCCTGAGCCATCGCCATGGGTGGGCCTGGCCAAGACGCAAAACACTTTTGACAATTTGTACTTGTTGCAGCGGCTGTGACGCGTTATAAATTATTAAAATAGAAAATTGCATTCAATTTCGATTTTTCATTCTTCTTTTCAGTTATTGTGCGTTTGGGCATGCGGTGTGAAATATGTGTAATTGGAAAACAAATTCCCCATTTCCTAATTTATGACTTATGAAAATGGCAAAGATATTTATTACGCACGAAACGGTGCTGGGCGCTGCTAATTAAATTATAAAATTGCGTCTGCTTGCAAAAGGCAAACATCACGCTTAAAGCCCTTCTGCTACCCCCACTCGACTATAAAAAAAGGACCACATGTCCGAATCCGCCTTGGGGTATTCAATTTCATACGCTTACAATAGATTTTATGTAAATTCTCGTAATGTGACAAAAGAGGGAAAACACTCACACACACATTGCAGTGACAGTTAGACAAAACATAAGCGCACTTCCGAGAGGGGGGTTGTACGGGTTGTAGGGGAGTACAGGAGCAAGGCGCTGATGTGCCTAATGAAATTGGACACCACAAACGTTGACCACTTTGTTCCTTTTTGAGCCACATAAATTAATGTATCGTGCGCATGTCGCCGACGAAACGACAGAGTGGGACCGAGATAGCAAGCCGAAAATTATGCAAATCAGAGACAAAATCTGTGCTGGGTAACGACAGAATCGGCATCGGCTGCATATGCAAAATGTTTAACCCTTAATTGGCCCATACGACCGGGGCGACATTCTCTCTGGCTCACCTATCGCCGACATTGATAGCCATCGCCAGAGACAGATTTCAGATATTTGCGACCAGCCCCCGCAGGCAACTTTTTCAATTACACAGCAGTCCATATTGTAGTTGGAGTTGGAGTTGGACTTCGAGTTGGAGCTGGTTATGTGCGAGTCTGACTCTGACTCAAACTCCTAACTCCAACTCTAACTCTCTCTCTGCCTGCTGCCTCTTGGCAGCCCTGGCGCTGGCGTGAATTATCTGTGCAAACAGCCAGTGACAGGCGTTGAATTGCCACAGTTTCTTCTCTATCTCTCTTTTTCGCTCTATGCACATCACTCTCTCTCTCTCTCTCTCTCTCTCTTGCTCTCAGTCCAAGCCGTGTCCAGTGGCAGTTTGTCGCATAATATGTTAATCAGCGCTGCCTGACATGTCAGTGCAACATTTTGCTGTGCTTGAGTACCATATAAATTGCGGGTGGCTTAACAATTGGCCAACAACAATGCGATACGTTGTGGATGGCAATTGTATATATGTATGTATGTATATCTGATGCGTACACAAAGGGAAGAGTAGTTGCCTAAGTTTGTTAACTAAATGTTTATATATGCACATATACATGTAATTAATAGTAAAACATTTTACTTTTTCATATTTTTACATATGAAATTAACAAAATTAAGAGATAAGCATTTCAAAGACCTACTATTACTTTGTGGTATTCTAATGTGATGCATGTTGAGTGTTTATATCATACAAGTAGTATGTATTGCATTTATATATCTAAATATATCATGTCTAAATAGATCTCGAAGTTTATATTCAATGCTCTTCACAGATGCAAGTGAAGTTTAATTATCTATAAAATAATAAAATTAATAAAAATATTGATTAAAATCCAAAAATACTTTTAATATTTGCATAAAAATATGCAGCTTATAATAAATATATTTTATATAATTTATAAAATTCGTAAAGAAAATTTGCTTTCTCAATAGAGCATATTAATCAGCATGGCATGTTTTTAATAGAGACTAAAATAACTGCTTACATATACATATTATATATTGATAAGTTTATATATATATGTCGTATCGGTGTGACATTATGACGTTGTGTTAGTTATAATGTTGTGATTGACAGTTGCAGTTGTATTAAAGGGAAACTGACAACTAGCGCAAATCGAATGAGTTAGCATTTTAACGACAATTAAAAGATGTGTCATTAGGAAAGAGATAAGCATAGCTTTTGCTGAACGAGGTCTCGGATGTCGCAGAGTGAGAGCGAGAGGGCTACTTATGTCTTTCGCACAGAGTTGCTATGATATTGATGAACGAGAATATGCAAACGAGAGGCAGTGTGATAGGAGAGCTGAAAAAGAGCACTTAATCAGAGACAGTTGAGTAAGAAAGACGTTTGGTGATAGAAGTCGGCGACTCCGAGAACTCGTTATGAAGCAAACATATAATGGAAGGCGAGAGCATTAATTCTTACGCAACGATATAGATGTATATATGTATATATATTGCTACGTCTCTAAGCTTGCAGTCTCTTCTCATATTTGCTCCACGCACTTTATAATAAATATATATTTCATATTCCGACATGCCTCTTGCTATAGCTGAATATTGCTGCCAGTTGCTCCCTTTCGTAATTGCTGATAAATAATAATACAAAAATATTTATACGCAATCTGTCCAGTTACAGTTACACGAATGGACTTTTGCATGCTCATATTTTATGATACCTGAGCGGCTATGCTTGTAAGGGGAGGTGTTTTCTTTTTTTGGGCCATAAATTGGCATTTAAATTAATACAATTTGAATTATGTGGCCTGTAACGGGCCAATGAGGACCAAAGGCAAAAAAAAAAAAAAAAAAGTGGCGGAGCCCCCCACAGCGTTAATTTTCAATCAAAATCGCACATCCGCGAAATTATCATGAACTCAGCACAACAAAACTCAACGAATGTGTGTGTGTGTGTGTGTGCCCTGGGAGATTATCAAATTGATTCCAATTAACACTTGCCACTGCATCAAAGCTGCAGTTCGAGCCAAGTATGCAAACCTTATAAATTTTTCACATTTTTACGGTTAACAGAGCCACAACAAGATCGGGCTAAGAGCAGCTCGCCTCCATGCCATTGTCCACTCCTCAGTCGAGGGGAAAATCAAGTTTATGGCGGCAAACCTTTTTCTTTTCTTTTTGTCTCGCAGTTTGTTCCCCGCTTTTTACACCAATCCGCGTGCACATAAGTTAAGCGCACTTTGTCGTTATTCGTAATTCGAATTGACAAACGTTCCTGTGGCAGCGGCTTCGCCCCGCGCCTACCCGGCCCATTCTCCCTTCGGCATGGGCACAGGCAACAGTTCCTTTCAATCCTCTGGCCAGCGCCTCGTGTGAAATGATAAATATTCCATAATTTCGCTTGGCATTCAATTTCGATTTGTGTGACACATAAATTACGAATTAACGCTTTAAGCTCAACGCCAACCAGTTGAGTGCAGCAGGGTTACAGCACAGCCGCCAGAGGCTACCCTAGTGGGTCACGGGTGGGCAAGCAACAACAACAACAACAACAACAACGTCGCATTGTGCGGCATTTTTCGATCAATTTGGTTGTTGCGCTTGTGTCTGGACTTATAAATCAGCCAAATACCCTTTCCATCCATGCCTGCTGCTGTGGCAATTGAATATGTGGTAGACCACCTCAGAGTTAGCTTGGAAATTTTTCTATTTGGCTGGCTTACAGAAGCCAAATATGATCAGGCATATAGCTCAAGCAGCGATCATGCCAAATGACTTCCGATAGATGTAGTAGTAGAGAAATGATTTAGCTCTAATTGAATTGAATTCCTTTTATAAACCAAGTTAAGCAGTCGAAATCAGTTGACTTAGGTCAGATCGGAATAATTTAGAGCTTAAAAAAATAGATATATATTAAAGTAGAAAAATTCTCTACTGAAACTTTTACTGTTCCACAACTTTTCTCACCTTTATGTTTATATAAAGTTAATTAGCGGTGGCCCATTCTTATCTTTTAGTAACATCTAAGAAACTTAATTAACTTGCCCATTTATACATACATATAAATATATAAATTTATGTAAATCAAGTGAATTATGAACTGAAATCCCAGAACTAAGAATAAAGAACACCCACGTAAGGACAAAATCATGGTCTTAGAAAAGGATATCCTGGCGAACTTTCTTAAAACGCAAAAAGAAGTTCAAAAGTGGCATTTGGAGCATGAGGCGTTGGGCGTGGGACGTGGAGTATGGGCATGAGTCAAGCCTGCAATGAGGCATACGAAAAATGAAAGATACGCACAAAAGATGATTAATAATCTCTAAGGCGCACACGCTGTACACAGAGTCCTCCTCCTGGCCCGAGCCCTTCCCGCCTCCTGCGTGCCGCAAGAAAAGCACGCGGAAAATCTGCAGTTTCCCTTTTAGACTTGGCGCCAAGACAAATGTCCTTGCTGCGTGGCCGCTTTAACAGTTCATTTAAACGGATGCAGCTCCTGACTGAGCTCAACTTCTCTCTCTACCTACCCCAGCCCCCCCAAAAAATGCTGATTTTGTCAACTGTTTGCCACTGATAAAATTATTAGCTTCTCTCTTTGTTTCACAGTGCGCCCCAGCCAGCTGCCAAATGAATGAAAAATAAAAATGTTTCGTCGCATTTTTGTATTAAAATGCAAATTTTTGGTTAATTTTGTTGTTTCTGTTTTAATCAGCGGCCAAACAGGGCGCAGAGCCCTGTTCGCCTGTAAGGGCAGCCGTGGCTGGAAAACTCATACATTTACCAGCCGGAACACGTCCTGTCTAGTGGTTGCACTTGGCTGATGATGAATAACCTCGGCGTATGTTTCGCCTCGCTCACAGCAGCCCCTCCCTGGTCAGAGCCAAGACTTACAAGGTTGAAGATTTGTTGCATAACCTGCGGCCACTTTTTTTAATTTTCAGCTCTTAATTATAGCTGCTAATTGTTTTCTTTTTTTTTAATTAGCTTTTATATAAGAAAAATGTGAATTAATATTTATAATATTTTTTAAAGTATGAACAAAAAAAAATGTAGAAATAAACATGAATTTGGAAAACTAAATAAATAAAATATTAAATATATAATCAGACAACTTTTCAAATCATGAGTCTACTATTGGCATTCTCTACATATCCAATTTATTTACTCTTATATAGATATATGTATATATCAGATAACATAATGTCTCATCAGCTGGCTATTTGTTGCCGTTGCACTGTTTGCTCTAATTTTGGTTGCCTGGCAAAGGGAGAGGTAATCTATATGTATGAGTTTATCTGAGATCTGGGCAGGCACTCGAGGCAACGCGACATTGTAGGAAACTCTAGTCTCACATAAAAGACATAAACAATTAAACTCATTTGACGATTAATTACGCGACGCGGCTAAATCGCGTGCCGCCGTCGACGCCAGCAAAATGTGTGCTATCACAACAACCAGCAGCAGCAGCAGCAGCAACAGCAATAGCAACAATAGCAATAATGGGTTGCTCTGGCTGTGGCAAAGTACAAATTCATTTGCTGCTAAAGACACTGAAGGCCCGATCGGAACTTGCATGTCGTGTCATAATCTAGATGAATGTATAATTGCCTGCCCCGACATGCGGCACCCTGGCGAACCAGTGCAAAGCAGCCCAGCCTGCAGTCGGAATACCCTAGCTTTTTTTTGCGGTTACGTGCTGCTCATCAAATGAGCTTAAATGTCAACCAGCATAAGTGAAGCTCGAACAGCTCAGCACTTGCGCCTTGTCTATTTTCAAAATATTTTCATATACTTTAATAGAGAACATTCCTAGCTACGTCTAGGCACATGCAATTAATGAATAATTACTTAAGAGCCACCCTCGAGCAAACGAGAATCGAGAATTGAGAATCGAGAATCCGAAACGGCGCATCATCACATAGCTGACCTAAATTATTCAATTCGTTTTTATTTATTTTTAATTTTTTGATTTCTTGCAATAATTCGGCTCTCTCTCCCGCTCTCACTCGCTTGCTTGGCTCGTTTCGATCATGTTAAAGGGGTCTCTCATTGTTTGTATAACTATTTATTCTAATTTGACCCGCTTATTGTTGGCCGAGTAACATTCTCACATTTGGGGTCGCCCGTTGCTCCGATTATGAAATGCTATTTGAGAGATATGAGGGAGCCGATCGACAGCATGAGCTGCTGCTGCTGCTACTGCTGCTGCTCGTTTACCCCGTTTCTTAATTGCTCTAACAATGTCGCCCGATGCTCGATGCTTAAATGATGAATCACTTTTTCATTAAAATTTGACTTTGAGCGTGACCCTCATGTTGTTCGCGTTGACTTCTAGGCGGCTAATGTGAGTAAATAACTCTTGAGTGTCCGCCTCAATGAAAGAAATGGAAGCACAGAAAAATATACATATATAAAGAACATCGGAAGTAGAACTGTAATGTGGAAAGAGCTTCAAGAAATGATATTCAATTTAATGAGTAATATTACAGAATTCGAATTATAATTTTTATATTCAATTAAGTTTAGATATTAGTAATAGTTTTCAGCTGAAAGTTTTCTTATCCATTATATAGAAAAATGACTTAAATTGTTTATCAAAATCAGGCGTAAAGATTAAAGCTGTGAACCCATCAAACACATGTTACGATTTGAATAGACAATTTGCATTGTAATCAACCTTAACGCGAATGCATAACATTTCGTCTTAGCTTGTCTTTTATCTGTCTGATTCAGCATTAGTAGAGCAGCTGCATTTGTCCAGAAATTCGTGCTGAAAATGCTCTGAAATAAAAATGATAAAAATTAAGAAGAAAACTAAACATTTGTCTAACAGCTGCAGCAACGCTCAACAACAGATAAAGTAAATAGTCTGCGAAATAGTATTTAAGTGCAGCAAGAATTGCATTTGAGGTCAGGGTTTAGTTTACAGAGCAACTGCGTAGAGATGAAACTCATTTTAGTAACTGTGCTGCTGGGCAGCATAATTGCAACAGGAGCACATGATATGAACACAGCTAACGAAGTGTCGACATCCTCGCAGGATACGGCCACCACTGAGCAGGAGACGACAACTTCACAGGATACAACATCAGCGGAAAGCACAGCAAACGCACGCTGCCTCGAGCTCAACCACAGAATCCTTGGAACCTGTTTCGATTGAAGAACAGCTACTTAAATTGATAACAGAGCACAAAGCTCAGATTCACTCTTCTAACAATTACTTGAGTGATATCGAAAATGCAATAAGCCATTTGGCCTCCAATGTGCAGCAGCAAATCGATCAATTGCCTCAACTGAATTTGACGCGTCAACAGCTTGCCGAGACTACTGAATTGGCACAAAGTCAAACGGAACAAGTTCTGCAAACACTCTTAAATACAAGCCAGGCAGTGCTCTCTAAAATGGATCGAACTGCGTACAACATCGAGTACGTTATGCAGGAGCAAGAAGTCGTCAAGACTCAGATCAATCGCATGCAAAACAGACTCAACTCTTATCAGCAAAATCTGCTCAATCGCACTGAGAGTATTGACAAAAATCTCCTTCAACTCACCGAGCTTGTGGCTCGCTCTGTGCTGCCTCGTCTACAAAGCCTTAATAGCTCCTTCAGCAGTCTGAATCAGTCTCAATTGAATATACACCTGGAGCTGGAGAATGTGGCCAGTGTAAAGAAACTGAACCAAGCAGCTATAGCCAAACTCAATTCCTTGGATCTTCAAATGGCCTATCTAAATGTTACTCAAAGCTCTCAGCTGCGAAATATAACAGAAGCTATTAGGTATAATTGTCCAGAGAAGGAAACTCCAATTGAGAAGGGCCTGCAAGACTTGCTAGACGCTCAACAAATCATATTTTCAAAGTTGGCCGTTTGTGAAAATAAATCAAAGAGCTCTGAAGTGAAGACGAGCCCGGAATATAAGACTTCAGAAAACTATAGATCAGCAACTGCAAAAACTCAGCCCCTAGCTAAATCTAATAAAATTAGCCAGCAAATTCGTAACTCCCAAGGAAGTATGAACGATGCCAATCTAAGTCGGCTTCCCACTTCTCAGGCATCATATTACGTTTATGATACGACACAGTCTAGCAAGCCCCAGCCAAAGCTGAAGAATATTATTTATGAAAATACTGCAACTAAATCAAAGCTCAAAGCCAGCGACTATTATTTAAATGACATGCCATATCCATCGAAGCCAAGTGAGCATGCTCAACATTCCATACCCCAAGGTAAAGAGTATAATAAGAATGATTTATCTTACGATCTAATTGAAATGCTTGCGACTAAGTCGCTGGATATAATAAAGCCTGATGCTCAGTTAAGCAAGTCCGCTGTTATCTACAGTGACAAACAAAATCAATTTGACGACGGCACTAATCACAATCAGGATGAAATGCAGAACAATAACAAATACATCGTAGATATCGAAAAGACTCAGCAATCCAATGAAGATTACAAAAATGCTCAGTTCAAGTCGAAGCAATCTGGTAATACATATTATGGCAAAGGATTCAGCACTAGCTATGCACAAGTATCACAATCGTAAAAAGTCACTGAAGTAAATATATTTCTGAAAATAAACAGAGAATGTGAAAATGTAAAAATTAATAGAAAAAAAAAAAAATAATACTAATATTTACGATAAAATAAAAATAAATATATAAACATTTATATATATTTGCCATTTGCATTTATTTAATTTTACTAGAATTTCTTGGTTCAAAACAACGAACGAAATGAACAAAAACCGAAGCGAAATAAACTTTAATCGAATGAAGTACAAATTGCCCAGCTTCGAGCCCGAGTACAAGACCAAACTCAATTTAAAGTCAAAGTCAGAGTCAAATATGCCAGCTATTTGGTGGCTATCAATTTACAGACAAGAGCCAAGCGTGAAGCAGACCAAATGAAACTGATACCAGGCGAATGGAGCGGCTATTGAGAGCAGAGGGAGGAGGAAAGAGAGCTCCTTTTGGTAGGTGGCAAGTAGACAAAAGTCGCGCGGAACAAGCGCAACATGAATGAACCTTTTAACATACTTGTAGTTACTAATTCCAAGCGACAGGCGACACAGGAACACAACAGAAAACAAAAACAAACGAAACAAAAGGAAACAAAACGAATTTTTCATTTGTTTTCATTGTTGGCCATTTATAAAGCGAGCTGGGAAAAGTAGAGGTGGGGCGGGCAAGGATAAGACAAGCCCGAACAAAGTTGTATCAACAAAGTGACCAAATCACTGGGCAATGGCAACAGCTACCAAAGCAGCAGCAGCAGCAGCAACATCAGCAGGAGCAGAAGCAGCAGCAGCAGTTGCTGTTGTCCTGATTTGTTGGCCAAACAGATGCTATGCGAAGGTGTTGCGCCCGTCCCGCATATAGCCTATATATATATATGCGTGTATAACATATACATATCGACGAGGCTATTCAGACTCAAGAGTTTTCAGGCACACGACCGTTTTTGGCACAAGCGATGCAATAAATTATCAGCTGTACAAGAAGGCCCAGGCCGAGAGAGAGATGGCAGGCAACAAAAGGCACTCGAGCGAAAAGAGATGGCAACAAATGCAATTGACAAAACATAAAAGACAAACAAAACTCGAGCCCAGAATGACCAGAAGTATGTATGGCCAGAGAGCAAGACAAAAAGGCAGCCACAATAAACACTGGACAACATGCTGCGACCCCGTAGCTACAGCCTGAACCTAAATCTCAACCTGGTAACGCGCTCCACACTCTACAGTGCACACTCCACACGGCGCTCTTCCACTTCGCTCTTATCGGGCCAGAAGTCAGTCGGAAGCAGCCGCACAGCAGTCCAAATGACAACTTTGAGGGCAAAGTCAATGAGCGCCTTCCTGCACCCAGTTTGCCTTCGTCTTCTTCGTCCAGTGGCGGAGACAAAGGAGGATCCCGGCGCGTTCCATATCAAAACATGAATACAACGACAGCTAACAAAACTCTCAACATGCGTTGAAATGTTGAAATGCTAAGAAATATTTCTACAGCCTCAGCGACGACTCGAAACATGCAACGTCTCAAAATGTGCTTGCCCAATAAAAATAAAATAACCAAGAACAAACATTTATGCTTGCGCACATTTGAATACTCTATCGGCGAGAAGTTTGTTGAAGTAATCAAGCGTTAATAATAATAAAATAAATTTGTTTATGCATATAATGTGAAAAAACCTTAGCTATATTCATCTATGTTCACAAAATTCAATTCCTGCTGAAATCTAGTAAGTAATCGATTGAAGAGGGCAATGAATGATAGCTATGAAATATGAATGACATCTTTGCATATGATTTACTTACTTATCATGAGAATAGTCAAGTAATACTTTCTAGATTTATTTAATTGGCTTCATGAATCAAGTTTATAAAATTATTTATATACGAAACTCATAAAGGGTATACAAAAGTCATTGGAATCGCATTAAATTTATAAAATTTAAAGAGAAAATATATTAAATATAAATAAGTAATATAAATATAAATATCTAAAACTGAGAATACTTTTGAAATAAAAATAAGCAAAAATAATAAAACAAAAATAAAAATGTATATACATAAATATATTATAAAATTTAAAGAGAAAACGTAAAGAGAAAATATATTTAATATAAATATAAATATCTAAAACTGAGAATACTTTTGAAATAATAATAAGCAAAAATGAAAAATCAAAAATAATAATTTATATATTTGATTAATATAGAATAATTCTAATCACTATCTTCAGTTACGTTCTTTAAATCTAACTTATATTTGCAAATGTGAATACATAATAAATATCTAAGGTGTTTCAAGAATGTTAGAGATTACCTATATAAAAGATATGCACCCATAAAGTTAACGAGATATGAAAAGTTCTAGACAAAGCAGATAGCTCGTAAATGAGCTGAGAGTTTCGCAAGCATATAAAGCCAGCAAAATTTGATTCAAGCTGAAATAACAACAACAACAAGCAATTGCAATCTATTGCGCTCACTCTCTGTCTATATCTCTCCGTCTCTCTTTCTTTCTCTTAAGGTGCATGCTGCATGCCTCAGTGTTGCATGCTGCTCCTCTGCTGCTGCTGCTGCTGCTGCTGCATGCTGTGCGCGATTCATGTTTGGTGATTAAAGTAAAGTTCGTAAATTTACAGTTTTCATCAAAGAGGCGACTTTTAGTGGACTGGACTCACCTTTTGGAGTGCAACAACAACAGCGCAGAGTTCAAGCCCAGGTGACTGTGACGTTGACTCTATGGCGACTCCGACTGTGAGTTGACTCGGGCAACAGAGCCGCACAGCTCTGGCTCCACACTCCACATACACTCGCTCCTTTAGCTTTTCTAAACTGATTTCCAGCAATAAGCATTAGTTGAAAATTGCAATTGTTTTTCTTTTTATACCACGAGCCCATTGGAAGTTGCTAAAAAGGGTTGAATGTTTTCTGAGCAGCAGTTTGCAATAGAGGAAAGAGATTGAATCTTTATACTGAAAATATAAATAAATATTATAATTTAATAATACAAAATATACGCCTTATCTATATTTTCTACAAGTGCGTTAATAATATATTCAAAATAATTTCTAAATTAAACTTTGCTCTGTATTTAGGATATATTCTAGTCTAGCACTCCCGTCCAAGACTCTGCTATAGACCCGACTAGCTTGCTAGCTGCGGCGAAGTGCATTGCGCACCGCGGGGGAGTGCCCAGGACCAGACCCAGCGCAAGCACGACTCCACAACTAGGCATGGGCCTAGGCACTGGCACTAGCACTGGCACTGGCTCAGTCTGAGACTCTGGCACAGGCACAGGCACATCATCAAGTTCGACAGCGAGCGCTGCCCCAAAAGAAATCCAATTGTATTTAACGAATTTTTGAGTAACCCGAAAAGCATCTGCGCATTGGCTGGCGATGCCTGGGCTGGTCGGGTCTGGTCGGATCTGGTCGCGTCTGGCCTGGTGCGCATTGCCGTGAATCATATGGACACCATTAAATGGGAATGGCTATGGCTATGGCAATCACCAACACGCGTCAATTGCACGCTGTGTGAGACCGTGCAGAAATTGAGAAAAAAATAAGTAAAAAAGAAAACAAAATGATGAAGAAAACTGTGTGGAAACTGTGCGAAAGGCAACGGGCAAATTTTGATTGCAGCCTGCGCTGAAATCTGGCAGCGTTTTTCACTGGAACTGCGGAACAGATGCAGCCAAAGATTTGAACTCGAGCTAGAGTGTGAAACTGCTACAGAATGAGCAGACGCTTGTCATTCGTGGACCTGCAAGCATTAATAATAGCTAATAACAACATTAAGGGTTCAGATATCTGTTTGGGCTAAAACCCAATCAAATCTCACGATAAGTGCACTAAATCAGCTGCTCAAAGTGCTGGTAATAGACGTAATTTGAATTTCAGACTGCATGCATGCTGCAGGGACTGTCGCTGCTGCTGCTGTTGCAGTGAGTGTCGGCAACATTACTTAATTGCATTGCCAAGGATATCACTGGGCAATCGATCGTCACGGATTATCAACTTGTAATAGAACTCGCTCAGCGTTCCATATCTCAGCGTTAAATTATGCGTTGAAAGGGCCTGCGCTGGCTGTTGTAGCTGTTGCTGTTGCTGTTGCTGTTGTAGCTGTTGTTGTGGCTCATTGGACAGGTGTTGATTGCTCTGGTCAGGCTCTGGTTGCCAATTTATTGCCCAGCCGGCGCAACCGTTCGGTTCGATTAGAATACGCTTGCAGCATCAAGTTGTTGCAGTTGCTGCTCTCTGCTGCTGTTGCTGTTGCTGTTTTTGTTGCTGATGTGCATGCACTTGCCTGGCGAACGTGTTGCAAATTATTGCAACTTGTACGTGACTCAAATGACGAGAGCAGCCACACGCAAATTTGCTCTCAAATGAGCTGAATGCACAAATTGAAGGTAAGCTGAAAAAAATATGCTTATTTTTCGAAAAGAAAGAAAACTGAAATATTTTTGCTTGAAAATAATATTTATATACAAGTAGCTTCTGCAATCATCGAGTCTTGATAGAAGTTTCAGTTCAATCCAATGCCCACTTTTCTATGAAATTCTTTTGGCAAGGAAATCAAATGAATTCAATATACAATCGAAGGCAAGGCATCGATCATAGATATGTACTTCAAATATAAGAATTAAAACTTTTAATTTAATCACATATTTAAATTTTAGCACTTAAACGAAATACACAACAACTATATGTTTCTTTACTCTTCTTAGTTAGTTTTTAGCTTATTAAATTATTATCAGAAATTCCGGGTTCAATTAATGTCTATTTTATTTTGCTAAACTAACAAATTGAACAAACTTAGCAATTGCAGTTCAATTGCAGCAACATGACTTCATTTTGTTGCTGCTGCTGCTGCTGCTGCTGCTGTTGATTGCTGCGGTTGTTGCTCGCATTTGAAAGACAATCATCGTTGAGCTGCAGCCGCTGCTGCAGCAACAACATTGCATCGCGAATGGCTCCGGCATTGCAATTTGCTTAAGATTTGAGTTCAGCTGCGGGTCAGGCAACTGCCGGCTACTGAATTTCAGCAGAGGGCGCTACAAAAATCTATTTACTTGAAGTTATTTTTATTTTTAGAGGTTTTCTTTTGCTTTTTGCTTTAGTATCTGCAATCGCGCATTAAAAATTGTTTTTGATAAAAATCGCAAACAGACAACCAACTTTTTTCTTATTCAAACAATAACGTGCCAAAAGTTGCTACTGCATTTTAAATATTTATAATCTCGAGTTTGTCGTCGTTGCACGCCCCAGCAACAGCCCCTGCCCCACCACCAACCCGCTTTATTAGGTTTGTTTTGGGGCGCACGTTTTAGTTGTAGTCGCAAAAATTTGACTCGAACATGAAAAATATCTTGTTTAGATTTTAATTTGTAGATAGACAACAAGTAGACTTAATTATCTTTTTTTCCTGTAGTATGCCAATGTCGGCTTACTTATGTATACATAATACATTAGGCAAGCTTTGAGGGCGGCTTCTCTCGAATGTTTCAGTTTCTGCTTATTTTTTTTTTGGTCTGACCAACTTTCTATGAGGGAAATTTCGCCAAAGCTTTGGCATAATCATTTCCCAGCAAATCTATGCGCATCTCCCACTCGATGCTATGCAAATGTAACTTGTATTCACCGAATTAAGCACAAGAATGCCGCAGAGAAAGAGAGCTAGCAAGAGTGGGAAGGAATGACAGAAGAGAGACTGAAAGAGAGAGAGAGAGCGAGGCAAGCAGTAGCTGCAGCTAGGTAAACATATTTTCCATGTCGATGCCATCGATTGCGTTATGCAAAATATATGCAAATGCCATAAATACGAACCAGAGAGCCCAGACCCGAACAGACCAGGCCCCAAAATAAAAGAGCCCAAAGTGACGCAGCTAAGGAAAAACTGTTTTTCACCAGAATTGTACACTGTTGGTGCTGCTGCTGCTGCTGCTGCTGCTGCTGCTGCCTTGATACGTCGCGATTGCCAAGATTTGTGAAATTTATCGGCCAAGTGATTGGTGAGGTGTGGGTGTGTTTGTTTGGGCAATAGAGGTACTTCGCTGAGCTGAACTGTTCATTCTCGGAACGGTAGTTAGTGCCGCGTCTTGAATAATCGACGACTTTGACAACATTTGAATATCGTTTGGTAGTCACTTCGATTGTGGCCATTGTTGCCAGGCGAAAATTGAGTTGGTGAAAGAATAAATCTGTGAAATCACGATGTTGAACCCATCTGTCAGGCGCTTGTAATTGACCCAAGGCATACCAAAATGCAAAACAAGTGCCGTTTATCATGTTCATGAATAAGATGAGAAAGTTGGGTAAAAAGCACAAAAT
The DNA here is from genome assembly GCA_035045845.1 of Drosophila buzzatii. NCBI lineage: Eukaryota > Metazoa > Arthropoda > Insecta > Diptera > Drosophilidae > Drosophila > Drosophila buzzatii. The sequence goes on along the minus strand of JAWNOS010000606.1, from coordinate 865,014 downwards.
CATCTTCAAATATAATGAAATATTTATTCTATACAAGGCGAAGATTTCATATTTATTCATTCATTTACTTTGTTTTAATTTCTGTATTCAAGTTAAAAATTAACTAGCTTAAGTAGAGCATATGTCTTTCATAATTTTCTCGTCTCTCTCACTCACTCATACACATTTGCCTAGCTACTTATGCTGTAATTCTTTTACTTTGTTTAGTCTGCTAGAGAGAGAGAGAAAGAGAGAGAGAGGGAGAGCTGATCAAACCATAAATCTTGAGCAAATAGCACTCAAAAAGCAATAAGACTATTTCAACGCCATTGTGTGCTAAGTAGATTTGGAAAAGGCGATACAAATTTCACCGAAAGAATAGCATTCTAGATGGCATGGGGACAATGTCCAGCAGACCGAGAGACTGCAAGACGCATGCAACACACAGTTGCAGTTGCATATGCAGTTGCAGCCAATACGCATTTCCATGACAATGCGGCAAGCAAAGACAAAGCAATCTGTAGCCAGAGGCAGAGACTGAGGCTGCTGCTGTCTTTGGGCTAATCTATGAGGAAAATCACAGTAAAAGATGCGCCATATGTTGTTGCCCCTGGCAAGGATCGTGCCAGGGTCGGGCGTTGTCCAGTTGTAGCCGAAATCAATTTGTTAGGAAAAATGGCCAGAAATTTAGCGGGAAAACAAAGCGAACTGGAGAGGCGTGTGACGTTTACACACATTGTGGGCTACTTAAGATGCCAGCCAAACGAGGGTGTTTTCCTGTGGTGCGGGCGTCCAAATAAATGGACAAATGGTTAGCTAACTGCTCAGGTAATCGGATCAACATAATTTGTGCACATAATGAAACCAGCTGCTGATTATGCAGTAGCTGTGGCAGTGTGAGAGAAACTATGCAGAAATGCCGCTAAAATAGACAAAGTTTAGCACCGCTTGAACCACATCAACTGCCAGTGGTTCAGGGCAGGGCAGCTGATCGCTTATCAACACGATTCCACCACACAGCGGGCAACGGCGTGGCACAGTTCCTGAGTTATGCCAATGATGAGGAAGCATTTGCGGTGCCAAAAGTGTCACACACATGCAACGTCATCGTTGTCGCGAGCCACGGCCAAGAACAACATCAAGATGCAACCGCAACTGGCTGCCACAGCAGCCGGCACAGTCTCTCCATCTCACTCTCTCTCTCTCTCTCTCTCTCTCTCCCTTTCTTTGTTGCTTTATCTGATCGCAGACATCAATAACTTGGCCTATAGCTCTGACCAACAACGCATATCGATAAGGCCCGACGAAAACAAATATTTTCAAGATGTTTTTGCCAGAAATGTTGCCAACAGAAATGCTGAAGCATGGCACATTGTATGGAATTCAGATATTTTTGGAGATTTCTTTAAGGCATGAGATGCAAAAACAGCCAGAAATATGTTATTGTAAGAGAATGGTAATATATGACAATGTTGCACGCAGTTGGCCCGAAAAGTATCAAATAACAATTGAACTAATTGATGAAGGATAAGAAACTGATATCTAAATAAATATATACATATATTGATATATATAATACTAGAGATGTTTTAAAGAAGCTGCGAAATAAGAAAAAGATATGTGAATCATCATTTTGAATAAATTATGAATTTGAATATAAGCAAATACAATATACATAATTATCTAGCTTAAGCTTTAATTCCAAGCATATAGTTCTACATGCTCTTAGTTACATTTAAATATTCTTCAATTTCTCTATTTTTCTTGGCATGTAAGTAAAGTTATTAAGATGAATTGCTTGATCAAACATTGCGCATTTGCAGCATGTGAATAAATGAAAGTACATCAATTAAAACTAATAGAACAATTCAAGAAATGCACCCACAGTTAGAAAGACATATAGAAAGAGAGAAAGAGAGAGAGAGAGAGACAGATAGAGCCTAAGGTACTGAGAGAAAGAGAGCGAGAGGAAACCAACAGATCTGAGCCACATGCGGAATTGTGAGTGTGACGAGAGTTTTGTAGTTGCCGACTTTGGCAATTAAACAAGATGAATAAATAAATGAACGAATGCATGAATGAGTGAGTGCGTGTGTGAGTGCGCGAGTGAGTGGGTGAGCTTATAATTTCTCAACTCTAATTCCCAAGAAGCGAACACACAAATTAGACAAATGGGCGCACTGATGGGATAGAATTTCTACATAAATGAAGCAGCATTAGCCAGCGGGTGGCGGCAGATGGGGCCATGGGGGCGTTGCCCATAGTTGCAAAGTGCACACAAACAGTTAAACGGCAGCAACAGCAACTGTTGCTAGTGCAATTGCAACATGCAATTACAGAGCAGCTGCCTCAAGACGTAAACAATTTGCGCTATGAATTATGAATATATATATATACATATATATAGCGATTCACGCAAACTGGAGACCAGAGACTTGGCTCTAATTAACTAAGTGCAAGAGGCAAATCGACAGCCGCCAGCAGACAGAGTCGGCAATCAACAGGGTTTGAGCCAAAAACCCATTTTTAGCTTCATGCATTTTTAATTCCCTTAATAGCTTTTGTCTCTGTGCCAGACATTGATGGACCAGCCAAAACACCAAAAAATGAAAAACAGCCAAAAATTAAAACACCAAAAATTATGCCACAGCTGCCACTTGCCACCCACCAGGCGACAGCTTAAGCTGTGGCTGCTGCTGCTTCTGCTGCTGGAAAAACTTTGGTTGGACCTGGTGAAAAGTTGTTCTGGTTGTTTGTTACCTGGGACGCAGCTGTTAGCCAACTAAGCGCAACGTGTCGTCCATCAAAATTAATTACGAAAGACGCACAGTGCAGGCCAATTGTCAGCTGGCTGGCTCAAAAGTTAAAAGGGGGTCCCGCCAACAGGGCAATAAGCCAGGCAACTGGCGCCCTCTAACGGCCAGACTCAAACCCAAACACAGCTCTTCACTCCCCATCATTCCACACAAAGCCATGTGCTTAGCCGTCAACACTGTCCTCTGTGGCATCCGCTTAACAAGTTGCAACAAACTCACCAAACTTTACAAAATGATAAATTACCACGCCATCCCCCAACCCAGACCTAGACCCAGCCCAGCAGCAATCACAACGCGGATCGCCCCTGAGCAGCGAAGCATTCTTGCTTGTCAGCAGAAAAATAAAACGTTGCATACTTTTGGGGGCAAGCATTGATGTTCCAGTTGGGAAGTTGAGTAGCGCTGCCAATTGGCTTTGATTTGATTGAGTTGCTAATAATATTGTTTATCAAAAGCTCATTAACTGTTTGAGTAATTACATTTAATTGCATAAAATACCTTTGAAGTCAATGATTAATTTATGCAGTATTATTTTATTGAATTTCACCTGGCAAATCCAAACAATAATTCAATACGATATGTTATGGTTAAATTAATTTCTTCAATTATAAATTTCAATTTATACATCTTTAGCTCTTCTTGCAATTAACTTAAAGTTAAACTTTGCTCACAGATTGATGCTCCAATCTCCCTGTGAATGCAGTTGCCAACATGCGCAGCCAAACAAATTTCCACATGCTCGCCGCAACAATGACAATGTTCGGACATTGTCAGGATAATAAGGGGATCATGGAATGGCAGCGCTGCAGCACTGATTTATTGACTAATGCGCATTTCATGCCCGGGCCAAGGCCAAATTAATTAATAACAGAGCGTATGCGGCTCACTTGTTGGTTTTTCATTAAACCACCGCTGAATGCCCAGGCAAATTGAATACGATTTATGCTGCTGATAAGCGAGCGAGGAAAAGTTGGAAAAAAAAATATGAAGAAAATACATTGGAGCGCGACTTTAATTATAAACAAATAGCAGTGGATGTGATGTGACATAGATAAAATAAACAACATAATTAAAAGCGAACAACAAGTCAAACAGAAAGCACAGAAAAGTTGTCAATGGCGGACAACGTTTTGAACTCCGGGTCGCAGTTGGCGCAAACATTTGCGCAAATATTTGACAGCAGCAAATGCGACGAACGACGGCAACTAATAGCCCAAGTATCCTTAACATGTCCTTGAATGAGCCACCCCCCCTCACACGCCTCCCCGCCTTATCCATCCCATGCCACTCTATTTGCCCAAGCCTTTTAATGCGCACCGCAAACGTCAACGGGGGTGTGAAGTGGCGCCCCCTGGCGACGAGTAGCTCATGCCGTTGACGTCCTGTCAGCGATAATGTCGCACATGGCTGCCCTTCGCCCTTGTGTGACTTTCTAATTAAAAATGTAAAACATTTGTGCAGCACAATATCTGAATTGGATATTCTCTATGCGCTCGTGACATATCCGTTCCACTTTCTCCTTTGACATTTGAACTGTAACGAGGACACGCTCGTCCTTCTAGGTGATTGAATGGAAATATTTTCAATCAGTCTCTTGATAGATTGCTCGTTTTTAAGCTATTAAAAGTGCATATTTAATTTTGTATTCCAAACTGCATATTTCCTAAATTATTTGTTAACTCTAAAATATTACTTGTAAATATTCAGAAAAAATATTGAACGATCCTCTTTGCCTCCTGTGAGAATTGAACTCACGACCCCTGGTTTACAAGACCAGTGCTCTGCCGCTGAGCTAAAGAGGCGGTTATTGCTGTTGCAGCCCCGTAGAAAATAAATGTTGAAGAATTGGAGGCTTGTATCTATTTGTATCTGTCTACCTGTTCAGTATCTCAAAACAGTTATCAGCAATAAGTTCTCGCTGAAATAAGATAGCCATCAAGTGTTTAATTTGTTTAAGTGCCGTTTGTAAGTACTCTCAAATAAAGTCAATTTTAGATATTTCAGAGGCAACATGATTTGCCTCAAGTCTGTTAAACATATCTCAACATAAATGCTTTACATTAATTTAATTATTTATTATATTTTATTTATTAGAATATGCCACAATAATTATACGGTAAATGTCTTTTCTATGAATATAAATATATACAAGCCGAAGGCCTCAGTAGCCAGTGCTTTAGCTTTTAGTTAGCTTTAATTTAACATTAATTCTAACTATTAAATAAATAAATAAATATATATATATTTCATAATAGTATTACACATCAAAACAGTTCCCATGCTATATTGCGTTTTCCAGTCCAGACAGACTTTAAGTACATTTGAGTATTCACTTTTCATAAACTCAGATGATGGCTAAGATTATAGCAGAACTGTTTACCTTTTTTCATGTTTCCAGGTTCATTGAATTATTTTTGTTTTATTTGGCTACGAGGTCTTCTATTCTGAGCCCGCGGCCCAAAAGGTAGGCAGTATACAGAGGTCTGCGGTTTAATCCTTCCAGACGAATGCGTTGAAATTATTTATTATGACGCAAAACTTTTTTTCCGGCCGCGACATTTTTCGAACACGGCTGCACCCGTTATCTGGCGAAAAAGAGCCAAAGGGCTCCAATGCTCCGTGTTCATCCAGCCCGGGGATACAACGCAAATAGAAAATTTCGTGCGTTAAGCCCGAAAAAGCTTTAAGAGGTGGACAGTTCTTAACGTTGCAATAAAATTGAATGTAAGCTGATTTTTAAGAGACATCAAACGAGTTTTCTCTGCTTTTCTTTTTTTTGCCTAATGGCAAAGGATGTCATAATGATATCCTGTCAGCATAATAGCAATGATCGATGACATCAGTGTCAGCCGGCTCAAGAGAGTTAAAGACAATGCTAATTGAATTTACAGAAATCCTTCTTTTTATATTAGCCTGGACATAAATTCTAGCTTTAAGTGGGGGTTTCTAACCCTTTTTATGGCCAGAGTTCTTTTTCCTGATTTGCCATGCAGAAGTCATGTTTTCTTAAGTGTCTTATTGTTGGCAATTAGTGCGGCTTTAATTGCCGAAACCGTTAACAATTTATATGCCACAAACTGCGGCAACCGTTGCGCTTTATAGCCCAAAAAAGGAGAAGAAGAAGAAATAAATAAATAAAAGGCCGAGTTGGAAAGGGATTTCAACCAGCTATGCCTGTGGGCCACATTTATTGACTGACCAGATCATTAATCCTGCGCCTTGTTAAGCCAAAAACAATTTGTCCAAATAACAATTAAGGCTACCAACCACAAGCTCGCACCCTCGCACCCTTGCATAACCCCCCACAGACTGCTCGACCGTTGGCTAATGAAATCAGTTCTCTTCGAGTGAAAGTGACGCATGCTGCCCACTGATTGATGACTTTAAACGAGTAGAACTTCTTTAGCATTTGTTTAAATTTCTATTTGATTTAGCAGCTCTTTTACAATGCATTGTTTACTGCAGCCACTATATCTGCTGCATTTCTGTGCCTGCAAACATCCATTAAAGTCCATTATTTTATCCCTGTTTGGATTTGTATTCTTTTCTTATTTTTGTTGTTCATTGTGCTGCACATTTTTTGGCATAACAATGAGTTATAGAAACAGATATTTCTTAGCTAATGGAGCCATTGTTAGAGGTTGAACAATAGTTTCGCTAGAGAAATAAATACAAATTTCAAATTTTCAATTTGACTTACTTGAATAAATGCAGTTGTATAAATTAAATAATAAAATTAACAAAAATAAATATAATATAATAAATTATTTTTTCATTAAAAATTAATCTAAATTACATATATAATTTGATATTTAAATGATTTAGATAGATAAACCTATATAATGTCAGTCTTTGGTCAACTTCGAGTTCACATTCTTGTTGAGCATTAATTGTTGATTGCACTTAGAGGTTATTCACTGGCACTTCATGTGGACATAGTAGCATTCCGCTAATAGAAATAATTAGCACTTGACCGTGCAGCAATTGTCAATAATTAACATAATGGAATCATAAATTGCGAAAGTCCACCCCAGAAGAAAGTCCAATTGACACAGAGCTAGGCAATGAAGGAAAGCAGACGGGAGAAAGATACAAAATCATCATTGGGCAGCATAATAAATTCTAGTGAAAGCGCAAGATGTAACGCCACATAAATTAATATGAAATGTGCATATGGCACCACAGAGTGGGACCTCGATGGCTATCTCTAACAATTGCAACCAGTTAGCAAGTGAAAGTGAGCGAGCGGTTCGCATGGGCAAATGGGGCTTTAATTGCTGCTGCCGCCCCACCCATTTGTAGAAAGCATGTCCGTTCGCCTGGACATGACGGGGGCCTAGGCAATGGTCATTTTGGAGTCGCTTCTTTGGTTAATTACCAAGATGTATGCGTGTCGCGCACACAGCCCAATTAACCCCCATTATGGGCCTTGTGGGTGACGACCATGACCACAACTACGACTCAACACTTCAACACCAGCCCCTTCAGCTGCGGCTTCGACTTAAGCTTGCCCAACACTCGTCCTGGGCGTGTGAGCGAGGTCAAGCGCTTGGTTGGGCAAGTAATTAAGATTTTGCTGGGTTTCCCTGCACCACAACATCAACAAGCACTGGCAGCAACAAGCTGCATATATCCATAAACGCGCTCTATGCGACGCAAACAACTCAGTGCGTCCCCCCCTTAGCCCACTCAAGCACCACAAATTGCTTTATGATGTTGCAGATTATGATAATGAATGCCATCTGGACTTGCACTGGACACTGTGCAGGCAGCCAAGGGCGCCTTCGAGTCAGCCCACAACTCGGTTGACACTTTAAGTGATTTAATGTTATTGTTTTCGAGCAGCTCTGCGGCTATACGACTTATAAGTGCCACATACTCTCCACCCCTCCTCTATATGTTCTCTCCAGAGTCTAAATAATTTAATGAATATTAATGCGTGACATTTAATTGAAATGTTTCACTCTTCGCAGCCAGAAAGCTCGCTGTAATGCAACACGGATATTATAAAACAGATTTAAGGAATATTCAGATTCGATATCTGTTTAAGCAAACAAAGATAAGAAAATTGTGAAGTTTTGTGCTGAAAAAATATATCAATGAGCAAAGATATATCGTATATCATTTTATAGTAAATATAATTTATAAAGCATGTCAAAAATCAGACTAAAAATAATTTCCATTGCCAATTTCTGTTTTCCCCTTTTATTAAATTCACTGACTTTAATTTTGCATAAATGCAAAAGAATTTAAAATGTTCTTGTTTCTCCTATCTGGCTAATGCATCAAATTAGATATTTTGTGCAGCTTTATTGACTTGGAATGGAATAAATCCGTCGTTGTTAGCCAAACTCCACTGAACTGAGCTGTGGGACTCTTGCTTTCACATCTCTGACAATCAACCACCCACATTTCGTTCAGTGTATGTGTGAACTGCTATTGAAATGTTTTTGATTGGAAAAAATTTAATTTCCTATACGCTTCAGAGTGTGCTTATCGCCGCAGCATTGTGTCAAAAAATTGTCCATTTTTTTGCGCAAAGGCATTTTTTTTTTTAAATTTAAATCAAGTGTGGCATTGAGTCGAAAGCATTTAACGGATAGCTAAACTTTTTTGTGTTTCCGATATGTTGTAAGTACCTCAAACCACAATTAATTAAGTTCGGGCTTCTGATAACAATGCGAGTAAAAAGCGAATAGAGAGATTTCATAGACAGTTGTCAAATATTATTTCTCTCTCTTTTTTTTCAGTCTCCTTTTTTTTTTTTTGAAGAATGCGAGAAGCTTCAATTACGATTTAGAGTTTCGATTCATGGCAGCCAATGGGAAAATGGAGAGAAAAAAATACGACGTATTAAACGTTTCTCACAGCGGCTGCCAACCAATTTTCGCATTCATGGAAATTTGCTGCCCACACAAAAGGCGGCTCCCAAAAGAAGAAAAACCGCAGAGCGTGGAGTGAAATTCATTTTTTCCATTAAATCGAACCGTTGATTGTGCATGCACAAATGTCAACGCTCGGTTAGATGGCAGCAGCCTGATAGGCTGCCAGCTTCCATTCCTCTCAGCTCTTGCCGTCGCCTCCTGTCACATGCGAGTGGCAAAGCCCACCCAAGGGAGTATTTTCCCCGACGCACGACAACTCCAACTGTCCGACTGTCTCAACACCCTACCCAAAACTTGGTCCAGCCAGCAGCTCATGCAGCTCATGTGTTAGCTATATATACTGTAAATTCTCTTTGGCATATTCTTTTTTTTTTTTTCACAACTCTCTGGAAATTCGATACGAACCGAAATGGCTTTTTGACAAACAATGACACGAACCTCACCTACTACGATTTGGGGCGCATTTGTTGCGGTTTTTTTCGACTGCTGCTCCCATTGAGAATCGTATTTGCAAATGAATTGCTTATTGACAGTTTGATAGAATGTTGCCTGGCTGACAGTTGCTTTGGCTGCTGTCTCAATACGGCTTGGCTTTTGTTATTCTTTAATTATGCATTGCGCCACAAAACATCGGCGAAAGTCAACATCATTTTAGTGGAAAAACAACCATAAATTGAGAAAGTTGCCCGACTGATTTCAGCAAAATGTATATGCATAGAGATGATGAGATGTAGGGGCATGAATTGTTTCGATTTATATATAAGCCTAAGCTAGATCATTCTGATGCTGATCTCAAAGCCTAAAAAAAAACGTAGAATTCCTTGTGACATTGGGTACTGTTTCATATATAAGCTATAAATGATCAATAGAGGTTTTTCCGTTCGTGTTACGATACTTTAAAGGCAAACAGTTGTCCATTCTTTTGAGTACCCTTTCAACTGGCACTGGCACAGTGCAGAGTGCGTACTTCAGAAGTTGTCGCCGTTTCCCCTATCATTTGTGAGATGAGCGATATTATAATAATAACAATAAATTCGCATTGCAATTAACAACTTGGCTTCTCGTTCAAGTTAATGCATGCAAAATCCATTAAATCACTTGGAATGCACAGATCTGGGCGGCGACTGCATTAAAAAGTGCTGTAAAGCGAACAGAGCATTTGCGGATTTGAGAGCACTTCAGAGCAATGACATATAATACGACTACAAACAGTTGAGATGATGCTGATGTGTGCTCAAAAGTCAGGACACAGGCCAGCAGCATGTCCTGGCGGGAGTCTGTCCTGATGTCGATGATAATGTAACAACACTCAACCTTCTCATTCTCGTCCTCTCATCCCATACCACTAGACAACGCTGACAGTGCCGGGGCGTGGCAAAGCTCAGCCAAAGGGTTGGCCAAGCCGTGTTAAATCGTGAAACAAGGGTAAATGAAAAATCACCACAAATGGAATTGTCACAGTTTTCAAATTTAATTACAGACATGCAAATGAAGACATGACTTGAGCAGATGAATGAGATCTATAATTAAACTCTGTAAACTCTATGTACAGTAAATACTCGTTACATATTTATACAATATGTAACAGCAACTCCAGTCATGTATTTATTTTTATATTATATTAAAGTATTTACATTATATTAAACTCAATATTATTGGCAATCCTTCCACCGTTCATTTCTCGTCTGGGCGCATGTTCATCAGCTAACTGTCAAAATTGAAATTTAAAAATGTCAGAAATGCTGACACGTTCCCACATTACAATCGAGATGCTGATTTCATATGTGAATGATGTCATGCATGAATAACCGATAACAAAATATTGACAAAGAGTTCACTGAAAATGCAAAAATAATGTGTAAAACTCGTGAAGGTTTCAAGTATATTTTTAGACAAATTCCATAGGTACTTAAAGCTTATTGAATGGAAAAAATGAAATATGAAATGTATTTTTATTCCGACAAACTATTATAAAGATTTAAATGAGAGCATGCAGAAGCAGAAAAACTAATAAACAATTTTACCAATCTAATTTATTTTAATTATATTAAATAATACAATTAAAATTTATATGTGAACAAACAGAATAGTCCCATAGCACAACCCTCTAAACATCCTATCATTGTATCCCGTACCAGCTCATAATAAACCACCAAATAATCCACCAGTGCTTAAAGCGCATAAATGTAAGCTACTAAAAAAAAATGAACATAATTTTGATAGGTAGTTTGTGCTGTGCACTGGCTAACGAGTACTAATGGAGCTGAGCGCTCACAGACCATTTGCAAATTGCCGAAAATTGTTGGCCAGCTGCGGCCCATGGCTAACAGCAGAAAAGAAAAAATAGGTGGGCGGGATTTTTCAATTAGCCTAAAACCAGGCTGCAACGGCTGGGCCTGGCTGGTGACCAAAATATATTTAATACCTTTTATCCAGCCTCATAATTCGCATAATGACAAAAAGTCTCATTTGGTAATTTAGCCAATGTGTGTGTGTGTGTGTGTGTGTGTGTGTGTGTGTGTGTGTGTGGTTGGGGGCAGCAATGAGAACAGTAAACGAACGAGCCACCCAACCACATTTCGCTGACCAGCCGGATGCACTTCAACTTTCCACCCTGTTGCGTACAATCAAGCGTGTGGCAGGTGAGGATAAGAGGGGGAGTGGCGAAAGGGGACACCCGCTGGCACACGACAGCCGTCGTCGAATTGTTGCAAAAGTGCGAAACCGCAAATGTTAAGCGCAACACAGAAGTCAACCCCACCACCAACACTACCACCACCAACCACCATCACCACCACCCAAACAAACCCACCATCAACCGCAAATGCTCTGCGCGCTCTATGCCGACCCACTCGATGCCGTCGACAAAGCTCTTCAATTTGCTTGCCATCTATTATGGCAGCTCATTGTGGGATTACCGACCCACAACCACAGAGCAACCACTAGCGTTAACATTGACGTTGACTGCGACCGAGACGGTGCCGGTGACGGCGACGGCGACAGCGACAGCGACTGCGAGCAGGGGCGTTGAGCAATTGCTAATAAAAAGGGTGGAAAATCCACTTTGCTATGGCATTTGATTTTGATTTTTCTCTCTCTGTTTGCCCATTGACTCGAGGGACTTGAACAGAGGAAGAGATTCGAGAGATATATATTGGACGCGCTGACTGTTGATGTCATCGGATAAGCAGAGGTTCGTGTACTTAGTACCAGGTAACATTGGGTTATGGAAAAAATATATTGTAAATAAAAAAAAACTTTAATTAATGTAAAGAAATGTAAAAGAATATTACATAATGATGAACTAGAAATACTTAAATAAAACTAAAAGCTACCAGAATTCGTATTAAAAATAAAATATATTACTAAAAAAATAGTAGATTCTATTATATTTTTAAACCAAACTTTACTACTCAATTATAGTCTATAAAAAACCTCAAATGGAATTCAGCATGGAAACAGTCAAAGCTTGAATCGAATGCCCAACTGTTAACTGCGTCTAACCCAATAAAAACGCCAAGAAAAGCTAATTCATCAGCACAATAGCTAAGCTGGTTGGGAATGAGGTTTGGCCATTTGGTAAGGACGTTTCAACAATAAATGAATAGCCTCCAGCTGAGTGAGCAGGTCTTTACAGGATTACACTCGATTACAGGATACATTACACAAGTACCGACGGGAGGGCAACTGTTTGGCAACTGGCAAATAGGTATCAGCATACCCGCTGGGTCTGATCAATCAATTCGAATCAAATTTGATTTGATGCACAGCTGACTGCAGGAGCCACAGCCATTGTCGGGGTTGGCAACTGGGAAATGATTCCACTATTATGATTATTGCATTGCCATTGATGTCGGCATAGAAGCAATGTTAATTATGAAATTGATCTTCGAGCTTTGGTTTGAGTTGGGGTTTTCGTTTGCATTTGCTTTTGCTTTTGCTTTTGCTGAGACCAATTCGTAATTAACCACTGAAAACTGGACTGGAAAGCGATTGTCCGGCATACAAATCATTTTGTGGCCAGCGATATGGATAACAAAAAAAAAGCTAACACAAACACATCGACAACCCATGGGCATTTTGATTTGCCTTTTCGTCTGGGCTTAATGAAAAACGGAAATGCCACTTGCGTTATTCTCTCATTCAACATCCTCATCAAAATCCCTCGACCAAAAGCTTTTGCAATTTGCGTCTTATTACAACTGGCCATGGGCGGGTTACAGGGACGCTGTCGACTATGGAGCAAGTCTCGTGTTTGCTTATGTACTTTGTTTTTAGCGATTAATTAATACAATTAATCTGCAGCTGGATTCGTGACTTTGGGCCTCAGGCTCAGTTTGATGAAATTGTTTGTGCGCATTTCTGTGTATTCCCCTGGAGCCTCCTCCTCGAGCTCCACAGCCATGTGTAAATAACTGGTAAAGATTAAGTTGAGATTACCGCTAATAAAGAAATTCATTAAGGCGAGCAGAATTTATGTACATACATATATAAATTATCATGAACATCATTTCAGTTTACAAGAAATTTATTAACTAATTAAGATATAGCTGGGCAATCCTCAGAGCAATAAAAGAGTCTGTTGTTAGTAATATTCAATTAAATAATATCAAAAATATATATAGAATAATTACTATATTAGTTATGAATTTCTCTTTATAAATATGTGGTTTAATCTATTGAGAGTTACATAAGCTGAAGTAAATTAAGTACTCCTGCGTCAGTACTCACCTTTGTACTCTTTACTATTCTGACATATTCGCAACTAGATCAGTAGATATTATTAGCTAGCTTGCTTAGGCTTAAGTCTAAATGATAATATATTATATTATTTAATAATTGGTGAAAAATCGACAAAATTAGTAATAATAATAAAAATAAATTAGTCTTTCTCAATTATTCAGCATTATTCGACTAGATTTTCAAGTCTCTTCAGCTTCTTCAGCTTCAACAAAGAAAAATATATATAAACCCTTTTTTCAGTACGAGTTTTCCTTTCCAAGTGAAATGAAAGTTAGGTGCCCAGTCAATATATCTGTTTAATATGACAGAAAACAGTTTTATCTACTTTCCAGAAAACTTGCGTAAGGCAATGGAATATCAGCTTTTTCAGGCTTTAACCATCATTAAACGGCATCAAACAAATGTCCATCAAACCTTTTGAGTGCTCTATATATAAATACTTATATCTGCATCTATTTATGTCTTCGTTGCAGTACATCTCAATTAAACTCTATAATTCCATACGTATTCAAGTTAATACTTTCCCTTAGCTAGACTCATGGCAATCTATTGAAACATTTCGCTGCCAATAATAATAGCTATTTCGCACGCAGTCCATCGAAACTCATTTTGTGCTGGGCAGCCATTACTGCTGGCAGTATCTATTAGCACTTAAACAAATTACCATATTAATTGCTACTAATTAAAAATGCATTAAAACACAGAACTCTGGCCGTATCAGAAGCGGAACTGGCATTTGAAACGGGAAGGCTGGCTGGGAGTCTGGCAATTTATTATGCTTTGTCATCTCTGTGTCGCCGGGACCAAATGTGCAAAATGATAATAATAAACATTTTCATAATGGCTCCGATATCAATGAGTTCATAACGACGGCCGCAGTCCTCCTCGCACTGTGTACTTTCAATTAAAAGCCAACTTTCAGCCATAATTCAAAAACTAAAATATGCAAAACGAGTTTTGTGGTGAAAGTTTCAATCGTATCGATTCGCATACAACGAGGGGTTGTCAAATGTATATGCATATAAGTTTGTTTGTAGCCACCAGTCCAACCACCCGACCACCCAGCCACCCAGCCACCCAACCACACAACCTGGTGCACCTGTAACATCTGCGCATCCACCGCAGTGCGCTATTTATGCCATAAATTCCGGCTGTGTGGCACATTAATTAATTTGCTTTGAGCCATTTCAAAAGGATTATTTACCGCTCATTTCACATGAGTGTGTGTGGGTGTATGTGAGCGTATGTGTGTGTGGTAGGGTGTGTGAGTATGCGTTATTCAATAGGCTTAACTTTTTCGTGTGTGTGTGCGTGTGCTTGGAGAGGTATTCAAATATCAAAGACTATTTCATAATTATAGATAATACAATACAATTATTAAACATATTGATTGCACTTATTTCGCTATAAATAAGCTACTACAATTTATTCGAATGCTTTCAAATCTTACTGCAGTAAAGCTTTACTTTAATACTCTTGCATCTATGCATAGCAATATCTCAAGGAGACTCTCCTCTTCATTCAATACTTTCCATTTGTTTCGGCCAACATTCAATTCCCCCTTGCGCAACCGGAGCAGCACTTAGTCTCAGCTGCGTGTCGGGAAACTTTGTGACATTCTCAAATCTAATGAACAAAAATTAATTTGCAATAATAACTCAGCTAACACGAAACGATGCCACAAGCTGCTTGCCACCGCTCAATAAACCTTCAGCTCCTGTTACACTGCCGCCGAAGGAGTAGCGCCAAAAGCTCTGCTCAGCAACTGAGGTGGGGGTGTGTTGCGGTTTCCAAGTGCTTCCCGTTTGCAATTTGCATAAAATTCGTTAAAATGTCTAACGGCATTAATGAGCAGTGCGCGCGGGGGCGTGGCGCTTCACCTGTTGCCCGGCAAAAGTGTCATCGGCTGTGCCCAGTGGAGCTCAAGTGTAAATGGATCGCCTTGTGGTATCCGGTAATTGAGTGTAATTAAATCCAGCACGAAAAAAAAATGGAAAAACAAATGACAAACACTTTGAGCTCGCGGCACTGTTCGGTGGGTGGGTGGCACATTGTGGTTGCCCAGGCCTCAAACCACAAACCACAGACCGCAACCCTTTGCCTTTTGCCTTTTGTCTTTGTCGCAGTTTGTTTCTTTAATTATGTAGCGTGAATAATTTTTGCTCTTTGTCTCGTCTGTTTATGAGACATTGAATATTACTTTTCTATGTTTTAATTAGTGGAAATTCTGTGGTAATTGAATACAGCTGGAAAGAAAATTGGACTCGCCGAAGAGTTGTGGTTGAATCAGAGATTTTTGTAATTGCTAACAAATATTTTACTCATCAATTCAAGCTTAGTAAAATTTAACATATTCAGTTATAAAATATTTTAAAATAAATATAAATATACATACATAATATTTATTATTATTTGTAAAAATCATTGCTTGAGTTAAATCGGAAAAAAATATATTTAAAATGGAAATTAAATAAATTAAAATAATAAACAAAACAAAATTAAAATAATATTTAAATTAAATTAAAATTGAATTCAAATATTTAAAAATTTATTTTCAACATAAACATAAAAATTGATCCACACCAAATTAAAATGAACAAAATATTGAATTTAATCTATGAAAATATTTCTTAAGCTTTGAAAGACTTTTTTACATTAATATTTATTTCTCTTGCGTTAAAAATATATTACAAAAATTTCCAATAGGCTATATATATTTTCATAGAAAAACATTCGCTGCTTCTGCAAACCGCAAAAAAAAAAAACAAAAACAGTTTCTAACTGCAGCTCGCATCATGTTAGCCAAGTTGGTTTTGTTTGGGTAACAGGCGTAGTTCTGACACTCTTATTTGCATTGCGTGTGCTTTTGGCCAAATTGTCGCCAGCTTTCGGTTTGCAGCTTGTTTTGCCTGCCACAATTTGCGGTGCCAACAATTTGCAACAACACTGCCAGAGCAGAGAGGGAATGCAGGGGATCTCCTGGCTGCCCCCTGCGTTGTGGCGCGTTGTTTGTTGATTTGTTGGCTGATTGAAGCCACCAAGAAAATTGCAGTTGTTGGTTTTGCTGCAGTCTGCGTGGGTTCTGTGTGCGACTGATTGCCTTACAATTAATGTTTTCGACTGGCGCACACCACACGAAACGAACAACCAAATTTACATTTAATTCAAGTCAACTGTTCGCTGCGGGCCCAAAAGAGGTGCTAATGAAACTACACTTCTGCGTGGGCTCCACAAAGAAAAATACTTGTTCACGCTGTTGTGCTTACCTCAAATTAGATACTAAGTTGCTCAATTAACGAATTACTCAATCAATAAGAAAATCTATAAAACTATCGGCAGCGATAGCATCACTTAGCTCAGAGAAGATTGAGTTTAAGTGGAAAATAGAGACTTTAGAGTAGGTTGTATAATAATAAAATATAAATATAAAAAAAAAGATAAAATAAATAAATAATAAATAAAAATAAAAATTTAATTAAAAAATTATATTTGTTTTATATATTTGTTTTAAATTATATTTATTTGTGAATAAAGATAACAAATAGACACCAAAAGCATTTTGTTGCATTTAATGTATCTCTGTACTTTTGTATAAAAGTAAGCAAATATTTAAATAATAAATACACATAATATATAATAATAAAAGATATATATATAATGTAAATAAATATATAAAAATATAATGTACAAAAATTATTTTATCTGGTAAAAAATTATAATTTATATGAATAAATATAGAAAATAGAAACGAAAAGTTTTTTTTTTGCATTTAATGTATTTATACCTTTAATATTTTATCATAGTTTGAAATATTTTAAAATTATATACACAAAATTAAGTCATTTTTAATTCAAAAAAATTAAATTTGAAAGCAAATAATTATATTTTATTTTATTCTATTTTTTGCATTAATTTGTACATTCCACAAATTCTATTTTAATTTTCTGCATAAATAAAAGCTAATTAAAACAAAAATAATTGCTTGTCAAATATTTATGCTGCATTCAATTTGTAACTACGAACAGAGCACATACACCCAACACACTGTAATAAAAAACAAAAGGAAAAAAATAACAGATTACCTTATCTTTAGTTGAACGTCGACCATTTGTGGCCGCACGGACGACCTGACCAAATGTTGTAATTAACCTTAGAGTTGGTGCGGGGCAAAACAAGTGGCGTCTAATCCTGAATTATTATTTGCCATAGTCGAGCAAACGACAAGCAAATGGTTTATTTTCAATTTATGGCACGAAAGGGTTACCCAAGCCTAGCTAGCGAGTGGGCCAGGGGGTCAGGGGACCAGGGGATAACCCTCCTTTGGCAATGTTTCCAAATCATTTGCATATGAATTTTGTTGGCATCTTTATGCCATTCCATTCCACACTTGCCTAGTTGAGCATTCAAATTACTGTTATTATTATTTTCACTCATATGCCACTCGTCCGGGTGGGTTTGGGGTTAGGTTAAATAGTGGGCTGGGGTCGGACGGGCAACCATTAAAATCCGGCACGACCTTTGAGCTGCGGCGATGCGCTTGGCGCACTTCCTCTCGTTGGCTTTTAATTCTATTAGACAAGGCCACCAGGCTCAACGCTTATCGCTGCCGGCACACATGTCGCCCGCCTCTGCCTAACCTCACGGCTGGGTGGCGCCCTCTGGCGGTCGGGCAACAGTTTCGAGGCGCGTAAAAGGTTAAAATTATAATTTGCGGCTTCGTCGTCGCACTTTATTACGCAACTTTTTGGCATTTGCAGTCAACAAGCGTCGACACGCTTAATTTCTTGGCCGCCTTTTCATAACATTTGTTCAACACATTGTATTAGCAGTGGAGGCGTGGCCCTTTGCTTTGTTTACCCGTCGCATTCTCTCCCAACCAAAAACAAAAGGATGCTGTTTAATGGCTCTGCGTGGGTCGCTTATCAGCCACGGATATCCTCGACGCAGTTGCCACAAAACAAATAAAGGTTAGTTACAAGATTCTCGAGGTTTCGCATTTTTGGTTCTGGCTTTGCGAGTTTATTTTTGTTTGTCTTCACTTTACGCCCAAGCGGAAAGGAAAGTGTGCAAAGTTTCGCAGCTTCGCTGGCAGAAACGATAAGCGATAAGCGCCATTTGAATTATTTCGTTAGCTACCAAAAATTGTTTATCCTAATCCGTTAGGGATACTACAGGTATGCCCTCACATATTTAGTTTATACACATGTGCAAACAGAGTTTACTTGTGTAGAGCGTGCACAGAAATGTTTTGCCATGGAGTTGAACAAGCAAATGCAGCATCATTATGTAGAGGCAAGGGAACACCTACAGAGATGCCTTCAGTTAAAGGTTTAGCTTGCTGAGATTTGCAAACGAAAATGAAAATTTTAGATGTAAATTTAATATAGTACATTTTGAGTAAATCTAAGATATATATGAGAGTCATGGTTAAGCAATTCGATTTATTGACTATTCTCAAATAAATTGTAAAAAAAAACCCAAACCCAAATTTATTTTTCATATATTTTTATTTTTAAATATTTATATTTATATATATATTACATCTATTACGAACTTTTGTTCAATCATCCACCTGAAAAATCAGAAAATACCCTACATTTATTTCAAATATCTTGTCTTTACTTCTAAGCATGCTTTCTTCAAATACAACAATTCTTAGCACCAACTCAACATAAGCTCAGCCCCAAAAATCTACTCAATTGCATATGTACGTTGTATTTAAATGATTTTCTACGCCCCTTTGCCAGCTCCCTTGGCTAAATGGGATGCAAACAAGCTCATGCCTTGGCTATGCCCAATGCCAATGCCACAAACATAACAAATTGTCAAGGCATAAGATGGCATTTAATCTTCAACAAATTGTGAGCCACTTGTACAGACAGCTTGTATAAATACAGTCAAGAGCAGCCGCACACCACCTGCACCAGCGATTCGCCTGGCAATCTATCAAGACGCACAGTACGCAGCGTGTTATGCGGAAATTTGTGAAAATCTCTTTAGGGTTTGCATTTTCTTCTCTTGTTCGTTTCACATTTTTTTCCTTTCATTTTTTTACTACTCTTCTTGTAGTCATATGAAATTTGCATTTTAAGTCAATAAATTCACTTTGCATACGCACACACGTTGACTGGAAGCCAAAACATGCTCTATAAATCTGTTCGTGTCGAGAGGGGCGTGGCAAGGGGAGTTGTCTTAGCGGCTTAGCCTGCAGCCTGCGGCCAACTTAAGTCTGGCTACTGACTTGCAACTGCCTAAGCTCCCACCCTCCTCTCTCACTCGCTCTTTCCCTCTCTTTCTGTGTAAACCCCTGTATTACCAGATTACGGCAAGTGTGAGTGGGCAAATAGCTGAGAATAACTGAGAACTGAGAGCTGTGAGCTGAGAATTGCGACTGCCGTCGCCTTTTGTCGCTTTGGCCATGCTTAAGGCGATATTTGCGTTATTTACGATTATTTACAATTTAAAATTTACATGCACCAACCCGCCCCCACCTGCAGCAGGCATGCCTGTCTGTTGCCATGATGTTGTACATCCTTCGCCTCGTGTATCTTGATATGTTGATTTTTTATTTATATCACAATTACTTGGCTCTCACTACAGACTTGTTGTGCCTAACTGTGGGTAAGCGTTTGGATTTGGATGTTGATAGATAATTAATACGAGTCTGGAGATATTGTAACTATAAGATGAGCTGCGAGAGCGTGAAATAACTATTTAAATAACTATTTAATTATTTTTTATATTTAATTTATTTATTTATTTATATTTCTTATTATATCATTTAGACTCTGTAACATATAGCATAAGAGCAAAACTGAATTTAAGATTTCTTTCATTTATTTATTTTATTGTAGAATTTGTTAGTTAAAACTTAAAACTTGAACATAATTCTCATATTCACTCCTTATTTTGAGTTGAGTACGATTAAAAATTTATTACCAACCAGTTTTGAGCAATTTTCACAACTGCGCTTTGCGCTTTGCAAATTTATGCGGTGGTGCGATATTTAGCCGGCGGCATTTGGATAATCGAAGCCGCGCTGCAGCGCATAAACTTCTGTGCAACTGCAACCGCTGAAGAGGAAACCCAGGTTCAAGAAGCATCAGCCCGCTACGCCCCGCACCGCCAGCATCACAGTTTGGCATCTTTTTGAGGCAACTAATTGAATTATTAGCGGCTGCAGCCAGTGGTTGGGCTTGTGGTTGTGGTTGTGGCTCTGGCCGGTCCGTCTGCCCGTTGTGTGCACATTGAAATTATTGTTGTGGTGGTTGACAAGGATCAGCGCCGACGCCTTATTTGTGTTCATGCTCATTGCACAGCCACAGCCACAGCCACGGCCACAGCCACAGCAGGGCCTCGTTCATGCAACCAACTGCTGCTGCCCTTGGGCAATGGGTGGACCAAGTTCTAACAAGCGGGTGTTGGCCACGTTGCAGCCCAGTTGGCAAGGGAACTTGGGCTTCTATTGCCGCCGGCGGCCGACATGTGCACACGTATTGTTCTTGTAAATCATTGATTAATTCTTACTCTTTTTGCATATGATTAGTGAAAGTTACGAGCAGAGATTCTATTTCTGATTCTGATTCAGATTCAGATTGAAATAGAATTTGCTCGAGCTATGCACAATTAAATTATGTTCACATCCCTTGGCCAAGCCAGCGCAATGGAAAAGCGAATGTTGACTTGCTAAATACTAGATACTCTACCACAGTAGAGTATATATAAGAAGATGATGAAATAAATGTTGTAAATATTTAAATAATTATAAATATATGAATATTGTAAGATTTGTATGTTAAGCATATATCGATTGCATATGTGATAAGTTTACTTCAGTGTATTTCATTTATTTTTGCTCGTCGAGTAAAAAAGTTGAATAAAGAAGTCTTCGATCCGTATTCAGTCTTGTTATTTATGTAATTTTATTTATTAATAATTAACAATTATTCTAGCATTTTTTCTTATTTATTACAATATGATAAGGAGACTTAACTTTTTTCCTTATATATATTCTGAGCATAATAAAAACTAAATGCGAAATATGATTAAATAAACTCTGCTCTTTCTGATCAACTTGCCGTTGACTATTGATCCAATATACCCTCACTTAGGGTGTACATTGCGTCATGATACAACACATGTTCGTCCAACCCTTTGTTATCAACAATCCAATTCCATGCTGGGATATGAGATGCACACGCTTCCCGGACACTCTGACACTCTGACACTCGCACACACTCTGATCTGGCAGCAGGCAAATGTCACGCATGTCACGAGGCCCAAACAATGACCAGATATAATCAGCATGTCTTGCAGGACTATATATCCTGACACTTTGCTAGTTTCTGTATAAGAAATGTGGAAAACTGAAAACTTGCAAGAGTGAAAACTTGCATATCTCTTGGCCAAGTTGGTGCTGCATTGTGTAAACTTTTTGTGCAACAACTTTGAACTTTCGAGTTTTCATCGAGTAGTTGACACTAGTTGGACTAGAAACTGTAAGGTATGCTTCATATACATATAGACACAGAGATGGAGAGAGCAGAGCGATGGCTGTCATAAGTAGAGCACACCAAGACTAGCAAATGGCCTGCGCTTCCGCACAATTAGTTCGTTCCAATTGTGCGCCTTCGGGTGTCTCAAGGAATATTTGTGAGTGTAAAAAAAAAAAAGCAAGGAAAACCATTTTCTGAGCTAGCAATTTACAAGGTGTTAGACTTAAGAGATGGAAGTGGTAAGAGCTGTGGGACGGGGGCAGCGACAGGCAGACAAAAACAAATCACTTAGCCTTAATGGCTTATGAAGGCAGCGCATTTAACCAAAAACCTCAAGCAGTTAAGCGAAGCATCAGTGGGCGTCTGCACCAAGCCAAGCAAAGACAGCAACAACTGGAGAAGGAGGCGCTGCAGCAATAGAAGCTGTCAAATGGTTGTCTTTACACACACACACACTCACACACATACATAGACAAAACTGGAACATTGCACGCTGCTGACGCTGCAGGCGCTGGGTATGAGCTGGAGAAATGAGATGTGAGAACTGAGAACTGAGACCTGAGACTGGGTCTCCTGCTCGCATAATGGGCGACCCAATTAGGCAAAGTGAGTGTTGGTAATGGTGTAATGCATATGAACCATAAAACAATTGAACAATGTGCTGACAACAATTAACAAACAGCCACAAAGACAATCGAAAGGATAAAGACCCGAGACACTGAAAGCAGCAGGAAGTCAAATATTTATATGAATACCTATGTAAGTATGTATAAGCAAAAGCACAAGTATATATTTTATTTATTTTTATTCTTTTGCTTATTATATAGTCCATACTTGGGCAAGTCACAGTCTTAGCCTCGAAACAGACCTACTCCTAATTTGATTAGCTAAAAGCTATAGATTCTATTGCTAGCATATGCCAGGCAGATAAATTTCTCACAGCTGTCTGTCATTTGTTTATTAGATTTGTCAATGCAACAGTTTTTTGTCAAGTACATTCCCCCAGCCATTCGGCTGGCCATAGAAGTCATCGGAATTGCAAATAGATTGAGCACAAAAAACTTTTGTCCAGCACAAATGTCGGGTGTCACATGCAGGCGATGCGTATAAATTAGAGAATGCCACCGAGTGGCCATTGTGTGTGTGTGTGTGTGCATCTTAAATGTCAAAAGTGACACCCCTCGCCTTTGCACCCTGCTCCCTGCACCCTGCACCCTGCACCCTGCCAAGTGCACCTGAAGCGCTTCAACTTTGACTCAAACCGCCGGCAAAACAATAAATTTCCCTTTGGATGCCATTGACCAAGGACAAAGAGGAGGCACAGCTTCAAACGTGACCAAAGCCCTTACATATCACACACACACACATGAATTTGGGGGCTGGGCAAGAAAAATGATGACCACAATGCCCTGGCAACTGGACGCACGGCTGAACATAAGGGCATAAAAAAAGGAGAACCGTTAAGGAACAACTTCTGGGCTAATAAAAACCCAAAAAAAAAAAAAAAAAAAGGAACGCAAAAATCAAAAGGCAAAAACTAAGGGAAAACCTGCGGAAAAACCTGTTCCAAATGCATTTGGCCATTATATCCTAGTTGGAGGGTGTTTAAGCGGAAAAGGTAAGTGAAGCTGGCGGCTCTGCCTGTGGCTGGGGGCTGAGGGCTGGGCTTTTAGTCAATATCTCAGGGTATGCTGCAATTTTTCTTCATTTTTTTGGTTTTTGTCACCCAGCATGGAACTCAGGCGGAAGTTAAGCTGTTGTTTATGTGTCATCGTAAATCATGTTCAATGTACACGAAACAATTCCACGTAAGTGGATAATGGAAACTCTCATAGACTAGTTGAAGTTAGTTTTATGTTGCCAATGATGGAAGAAGCTCCATGAAGAGTTCGTTCCTTAAAAGCTTAGCAATTTCCTTAAGTAGAATCTTTCAATAAAATTCTCATCGAATCCATTCACAACTTGTTATTGTCGAAGCTTCACTGATCAGTTAAACACTGAAGTGATGATGAGTTCCAAAAGAGCCCAAAGAAAGTTAAGTGGACAAAGAGAAGAAGAATGTCCATAGGAAACATAAGCTGAATCCGTTGTGAAGAAAAACGTGAATCGATTTCTTATTCGAATATATTCCAAGCGAAAGCTAAATAAAGATTTATGAGTAAATATAAATAAATAATAAATATATAATACAAATTCACTTACTGCAACAGAGCATCACCACGAATAAGTTATATAAAACTCTGTGCTAAAGCCAGTTAGACAGAAATAATTAATACTTGGCATAGTCTCATGTATAACTAATGAAATAAAATGGGTATTAATGGAATAGTGCATGACCAATTTGCTTTGCATGAAACTTCTCTAGGGAACTTCACTTTACTGTCAACCATGAACAGCCGCAGTTTCCCTGTACTACTTTTTATTTTACCTATACTTATAAAGACTGAATGTAGAATAACTCACAGCAAAGGTATGCAACAAACTAAACTAAAGCAGAATCTATAATCAAAACATTTATTAGCCAGTTTAGAACAACTGATCTCAAGTGATGTGCCCATCGGCAATGCCTTATCCGAAGCTGCTTTAAAAATACCAATACCTATAAATAGCATGGCAGTGAGCACCAGCAGTCCATGGGAAAGTTCCTCCTCAACATCGTCATCTGCGAGTCCTCTTAATTCAACAATTACAACGACGAGGCCGGTAAAAGTTTTAAAATATCCATTCGTAGCATCATTGCAGATCAACAGGAACGGAATGACTTGGCATCTCTGTGGCGCTGCGATATTGGATGCACATTTTGTAATAACTGCGGCTCATTGCTTTCTGAAATACCCAGAACTGAGCGCCAAAAATTATTTTGTGAGCGCCGGTTTCAGTCGACTGTTCGATATGAACGCTAAGCAATTTCGTGTGAGCCAGTTCAAAAAACATCCAGATTTCAAGCCTCTCAAGGGGCATGATATTGCACTGCTAAAACTGGCAACACCCATACCCATCGATCAGACTCGATTCGCCAGTATAGATTTTCATGATACCACTAGAAAAGCCGGCGGTGTGAATGCTTTGCTGCTCGGCTGGGGTCGCACCAAGCCCAACATACCTAAGAACCTCGAAACAGTCGCGTTTCGCACCATAGAAGATGAAGTCTGTTTCCAAGAGCATCGATTTAAATTTCTCACAGACTCGGAAATTTGTGCGGTCAACACAAAGGGACCTCGTGGAGCGTGTGATGTGCGTGTTTGTTTAGAAATATGAATTATGATGAGCTAATATATCGAGATTCTTTCCAGGGCGACTCAGGTGCACCTTTGGTTGATGTGAGAAATCATTCGCTTTATGGCCTGCTCTCATATGCACGAAATCCCTGCGAGGCGAAAAAATCATATGCCTTTACACGTATCAGCACACATGTTCACTGGATCGAGCAGCAAATGAGAGCTATGCAAAAAGGCAAAGCGAAGGCGTCGAAAAAACGCTCGCACTAGATATGTCTATATATATTAAATATATATGCTTAACTAGATATTTGAGTCCACAGTACAGTCGATATAACTTGCCCACTCTATGCTTAATATATGCAGTCCAATTCCCACTTGATATTTACTTCATTTTTTTCTATTCTCAAATGCAAATAAAAGAAGTCACTTAAAAAATTATGCCGCCCACTTTGGCAAGTGCCACGGGATACCCACGGTTGGAAATGTGTTAATGTGCCGGGACGCAGCGCTTTTAGAATTCATGTCAGTTTTATAAGGTAACAGATTCACGCGCGATTGTCACTTACGCTGATTTCCGGAACAAGCCCCCAGAGAGGACCTCGTCGCCCCCAAGTCAGTGGGAATGAAGGCGTGCCCCAAACCAGGCGCAGGCAATACAAATGACAGTTACGTGTGCGGGTATTCCATTTCTTTTAACTGCCTTTTTTATTGCATGCCCTGTACAGTAAGTGGCTGAACAGGGCATATTGGTTGTCAAGGTGAAATGTATAAAAATTGAAAAAAGCTTTAGCATAGCATCTGGAATTAATATTGATAATATTTAAAAGGTCTCCCAGAACTTAATACATTTTAAGAATAAATAAACTTTCCCATTTACTTTCTTACAAGTTCTAGAAGACGAAATTTGCAAAATATTTACATTTTGGCTGTCACAGCTGCAGCGCGCACTTTGTTGACTCTGTTTTGTAAACAAAGTTCAAGGTGAATGTCGTTAATATTAATAATTAAATGCACATACATATATATATTGCAGTTAGTTAACTGCCGTCGCAGTTCAATTTAAGCAATTGTGAAATGAGGACGCGTTTTCTCTGGGCCTTCATAACTGTTATGCTTGCCTGGGCCTGCGGCTCAGTAGGCGCCTACAGACTCCTGGACTCACTGCACGAACCTCTGGAAAGCTGTCCAGCGAGCAGATTAAATGCACATCACAAGACATATTACAATATAGATAAATTGAACGCAAATGAGGCGCATGGTAAGGAAACTTGCGCCATATCCGAACAGCGACACAAAACGCTGCGACTGCTGTTGCGCATCTTCAGCATCAGGAGAGCTATGAGGGAAGAGCCGGAAAATGTGATACCCAGACACCATGTGGAGAGGAGAGCAGGGGTTTTCAGAGAAACTCCACATTTGGATAAGCCTAGGCGAAAATTGATTCTGATTTTAAACGAAAGACCCGGCAAGACACATGCAGCTAATAATGTTCGCTTTATATAAACAAAAGCAAAGCATTTCTCATATTTCCAATTCATCACGTTTTTAGTTAATTTTAAGAGCTCATAATTAAAGAAAGTTTCAAAAACACATGCGACCAGATTTGGCCATAAATTAAAAACATTTTGCTGCCGCAAAGGATTAAGCAGTCAAAGAAAGGGACTTTATGCTGAAATAGCTTTAAGAGACTTTTGCCAATAAATAATAAGACTCACATATGCGCTGCCTTGGGCTGTGACATAAAAAGCTTCTATAGCACTTGATTGCGGTTATACAACCACCCAACCCACCGCCCATCCACCCACTCATCCAGGCAGCGTGCACAAACCACTCGCATAAAAAATGATGTTATATGCCTGACCCTAAATTAATCTAGCGAAACATTTTCCTTTTGCAACGAAAACCCCAACTCTGCTGTGCCCCGGATACATCAAAGCCACTGAAGTATGACAGAAACGAAGCTATTTGAATATCCACGTAAATGTCATATGCGAACAAATTAAATTTGGCTTATGACCAGCTCAGTAACAGAGACGAAGAGAAAGAGAGAGAGAGAGAGAGAGGAGAGAGAAAAGTAAGTTGCAAAATGGGGAAGTTTTTCGCTTCTTTTTTATGTCGAGATCATAAAGAAGTGGTCCTTGGCCATTTGGATATTTCATAATTTAAAATATTTTTTGTGTGCTATAAAATGGCTCATTACGATTTTCAAGTACCTAAATAAAATACAGATTAGGTAAATATCATATTTGATCTATAAAAAAATGCTACATCAGAGAATCTCTTGCAAAAGCTTTTATATCTACATTTTATATATAGATGTTTGTTTTTGATAGTTGGCTATATTTATATATCAAGAGACAAATATCACACTATATTCATTTTTTGTATTTCTCTCTCAATTTTTTGTTTGCCATTTTCACAAGATTTTCAAGAAAACAGAAGCCAAAACTAGCTGCGCAATATGTCGCTTGCAGCGAATTGAAATTATGCAAAACAAAAGAGAGAAATAGAATTTCATTTGAAATTCAAAATTCTTTGCGCAACAAGACGTTGCCAGACTGTCGCAGCGAGAGACTCATTCGCATGCAGTTGGCGTAGCGCAAAGTGGATATTGATATTTTGTTCTTAAATTTTGTTATTTATGTGGACACGCTTCAGCACTCCGCCCCAGCCACTGCCCAAATATATATATACGTATATATTTATATATTCCATATATGCGAAACAGAAGTTTACAATTTGCACAGGCGAGCGACATTTTCGCCAAGTTGTGCAAATTTAACGCGACATTGTGAGAGTTCCCTGGCCCATCCACCCGGCTCTGTCCCCAGCCATCGCCAACCTTTCTTTTCTCTTCGCTTTGGGGCGTGGCGGTGTCCGCCCTGGGTTGCTGGGTCTTGTCATGCCCATTGACATGCATGTCGTGTGCCAGTGCAGAGGCCGCCGCTTAACTTTGACAGACCAAACCAAATAACCCGCCCTCGCACCCAACTCCCAGTTTCGCCATAAATTTCGCAACGTTTTCGACACATTGGAAAAGTTTTTTCTAGCAACCACTTGAATTTTTCAATTGTCACAAATTTATTTTAATACAGCGTGAAATTTATGAGTGACAAATTGAATTTGAAAATTGAGTAATATTTTTACTTTAAAAGTGGGGAAAGTGTATTTCAGGCTAAGAGTTCAAGAAAAGTATTTTTTTAAAAAAACCTGAGAAATAGAAAATAAATTTTTCATATACGCATTTCTTGCATTATTTAAAATTATTAATTTTATAAGCAATATTTATTATATAAGAATATATTATTATTATTTTATTCAACATTTATCTGCCTACAAAAATTTGATCACAAAAAATACATTAAAGACTTGTTCTACATTATTCCCTCAACTGCTTGAATACGTTTGATTGATGATTCTGCTCTGACCAGCTTCAGCCATAGCAAAAAACAACAAGAAATCACATAGTTTCGCCCATGTCAGAGTGATTCGATATGGATTGGTTTGGCCGCAGGACATTTGTAAGCACTGGGCACAGCCTGGCATATCAGTCTGGCTTAAGGATATGCGCGTGTTTTATATTGTTTCAAATGGTCCACAACACTAAACACTCCATAAATAAAACCATTAGAGGCGCCATTAAATGTGGGCGAAGTAAAAAAAAAAAAAATAAATAAATAAATAAAAATAATATTCAAGTGAAGCAATTTTTTGTTTATCATTTTTATGTGCGCCCTGAGTGTGTGGGCGTGTGTGGGAGTGTGTGTGTGTGTGTGTTTGACATACGCAATCATATAAATCTTAATGTTTATAAATCACGTCGTATTGTTATGCCCCAGGGTCACTTTTTTACGTTAAAGCACACTTAAAGCAACTAAATGTCTGAAACTGTGGATTTCGCAAGATCTTTAGATATAGTATAATAAAAGAGAAAAAAAAAAGAAAAACTACAAGAAAAGATCATACTGAGAGTATGAGTAGTCTAGAAGATGGAGTATACAGTAGTGATAGATCAATAAGATTACAATTTAACTAAGTTGACTCGGAAGAAAATTCTTTTCTTTTATGCTTAAGGATAGATTTTCAGCTCGTTTTCTCAAAAGATTATTTTGTGGCATTTTTAATATGCAAATAATTTGATGGCCAAATGGCAACCAACTGTGACCCAGGCAGCAGATGACAATGCTCAATGCTCAATACTCAATGCCCAACGCCCTCTGCAAAAGAAACATGCGAATTCTATTCAAGAGTCAAGTTGACAACAATGCGCCGAGGCCTACTTGGCACTTGCCAAGCCAAGGAGCAGTAACAGGATGTGACCATGGCATCAGGATCTACTCTCTCCCCATTGCCACGCCATTTGAATATGACACACAGATGACAGCTGCTCCAGCGACGGCCCAGACTCGTACTGTTCCTGGATCTAGGGTTGGCCCTGCTGATGCGTGCCCATTGTGCGCATTTGACGTTTGGTTTATTAATCAGTTTGGCCTGCGGCCAGGCCAGGCCAGGCCAGGGCAGAGCAGAGCAGGGCTGAGCAGGGCCAGGGCTAAGCACAACCAAACGCCGCCACAATTTTCTACAAATGAATAATTTTTGTGCAACACACACACAAAAAAAAAAATTAAAATAAAAGGCAAAGTCAAAAAGCAGCAGCCGCAAAAGGACTTGCCGCAATCCTCAGTTCATATTTTCGTGGCGCAACTCGCATTTTAATTTTTCACAAAAGAAAAATAAAGTCAAACAAATGTCAGTCGCGTGTTAATCAACTGTAAATAAATGGCGCAAAGATTAGAGAGTAATGCAAAAAAAAAGAGACGTTAGGGCGGCCGTATGCAGAGTAGACTAGCAGATACCCTGGATTCTAGGCTCAGAAAATATTAATTTAAAAATTAAACTATGAACTACATCAGCCCTTAGGCAACCCATCAAACGTTTGAAAGCTTATAAGCATTTCAATAATTCGTAAATATATGATATCTATTATTAGATAATTTACTAATATTAAATATTGGCAAGTTACAGAGAGTGTGGAAAGAGGTTTTCATATATCAACATATCATGAAAAAATTAATAAAAAAAAAAGAAAACTGAGAAACAATTTTGTACAAAAATATATTTTTCTTGACTCATCTCTATGTTCTATATAGGCTCAGTAATTATTATTTTATAAAATTTTGTACACTTTTATAGGGTATAATGAATCTCCTCCACAAAAAGAGAAAAAAAATACTGCGACATCCCTGAAAAAAAAACCTACGCAAAACAAATAAAAAATGGGGTGTGATGTGGGCTAAAAAATTCTGAAAAAATTGGCTTCAAGAAAACATTTAATGGTTTTTTAAATGTTTTTTAAATGTGCGTGAAAAATCTGTCAGTCGAAAAGCAAACAAAGAAAAAAAGACACTTCAAAAGCTTAAAGTTGCCAACACATTTCGGAGCTATCCCATGCAAATTAGTTATACGAAAAGTTCTTATCATGAATCCAAGGCGCGTTGTTATTGCTTGACACCCACTAAATCCGCAGTGGCAGCCCGAACTTGAATGCCCAATAGAGTAAAGACGCAGCCATAGCCATTGCCACACCCAGCAACGCCTACAATAAATAAATAAATGCTCAGACACTGTCCTTTTCAAGGCGTTGCCCTGGGGGCAGGAGGCTCGGGGTGCTTGCTGGTGTTGATGATACTATTATCTTATATCGCGGCTGGGTTGATGGCAAGGACTCGCAAGCTGTCAGTGGCCGCGGCCAAGCACTTCAATAGTCCTTTTACAATTCATAGATATACGCTCTTAGATAGTCGGCTGGAAAAAATCGTTTTATTGGCTTTCGAGGTCCTTTTTGTCGCCTCAGCCGCCCACCGCAACAAGGACACATAAACCGCAAATAAGTTTAACATTGTACAACATTTACATTCCGGCAAGTGGCAGAGGTTTCCCTTTTGTTATTGTATTTGCTGTGATTTGTGTGGCTTTGTGGCGGGCAGCGCTTGAATTTTAAAATGCCCAGCACAGTGGGACAAATAGGGCAGCCGAGTAAAATTGTCGAAAATATTGTTATGTGCTTAAATTAAGTGTTTAAATATTAATATATATTATATATTATTTAAATAATAAAGGAAGGAGACCTTTACAAAACTGATTTATTCTAAAGAGACAGGCGAATCTTTATTAAGAAATCATTGCTTGTAGTATAAGTATTTCACATATTCAGTTCTGTAGACCATGTTTCAATTAAAAATAATTTTCAATACATTTTTTACCTCCGTAACACCCATAAAAATTACTACAAAATTAAAATAATAATCATTTAGCACGTAACACAGCTCCATTTTACTATCGCACTCTCAACTGCTATTCTTGCTCCACTGTGCCAACTCTGTGAGCCGCTGGCAAGTGAAAGGGGTGCAAATGATGCAATTTGTAAAATAGCTTGTTCTTTCTTGAGCCCCTGGCCAAAGTGTAGGCATGGCTATAAGACGACACAATGCTATCTAATCTTATTTGATATTATTTTTACGTTAAACTTGCATTTCAACACACTTTCAAGATGGAGTTTTCCATTGTTCAAGCACCCCGCCAAAACGGAAATCCAACAAATTGCCTTTAATATAACGAGTCGTGTCTTGAAACTTGAAAACAAGCGTTTTTAATGACATTTAACAGGAAATGCCAGCAAACGCATCAATCATTTGTCGCCCATAAAAATTCGCTACACATGAGCATTAAATTATAAAAAATAAAAATATATATATATATATAGAAAAGGCCTGACAACAAAAAAGAAAAAAATTCTTAATGGTTCATTGTAAAAATGACCTTATAAGTTATGAGGCTCTGCGGGGCGCCCTTTTAGCCAAAAAGCCACGAGTCGAGGTTCAACAACGGTCACTCCAGAGAGTTTGGCACAAGCCAGAGAGCCATCATCCACTTGTGGCTCAGTTGTTAAGGGCGGTGGGTGGCGTGGGTTCAATTGGTTTGCCAACCGCCTACGCCTGCTACGTGTAAGCGAGAGAGAGAGAAAGTCAAGTGCGTGCGCGCTCATATGTGAACATTTATTGGAAAACATTATTATTTATGACTTTTTGAATGACATCGCTTGAACTTTTTCAAGCAATAAAGTCCAGCCACAATAACAACGGATATTGCGGCGGGACTTCAATTTTTTATATCCGTTGTTTAAAATTGCATTTTCCATAGAGAATCTCGATTCTCTCGAGTTTCTATTTTAATTTTGATTTATGAAGATATTCATTAGATATTAGATATATACGAGACACTACGATATATCAACTTGATTATCCTTCAAGTTGTCTATCTCATATATTTTCTGTAATTTGTTATATATTTTTCTATGAACATAGTTTAACTAAGTAAACCCATTTCAGAAGAGAAACAAATTTGTGTCTTAAGCCTAAAGCTCAATCTAAAATGAAAATCTTTATATGCACGCATTAAACAACCTCACAGCCTTGATATCAACACGTTAAAGGGTTAGATCCCAGCCTACGCTTGAGTCACGAGTTCCTTCACCATGTGAAGGACGTAACATATATGCGCACGCTTTAAGATCTTATCAAATAACCATGAAAACAAAATGATTATTTTAAGTAATTGCCAGCTATTGTTGGCTGAGAAAATACCAACAAAAAAGGGAACCTTTTCTTAAGACTGGCATTTTCTAGTCGTCGTTTAAACTAAAACTGTGACTTTTCCTTTTATTTACTGTATGTAGAAAGCTCTTCTCTTATTTACTGCTGCCATATAGACAAAGCAAAAAGAGGGAAGCTGTTGTATATGTATGAGTGAGATATGTACATGCTTCAGGCGCATGACCCATTCCTGAACCCGCACAGAACACAGCCAGCTTTGGATACGAAGGATACACGAACTCTCGCACTCCGACTAAACTAATGCCATCCTCGTCTAACCTCGAGTCGCTGTGTGGGTGAGTCAAAGTGTAGATAGCTGCCTGCCATAGGACGACGGCAACGAAGTGAACGATGTCGACTCCCCATACATATAGAATGTCCTAAGGTGGAGCAGAAGCCATGACTGCGGCCATGACAGCGATAATGTATACAAGCCAAGCGGAAGACGGGTATAGCAATATACACTGGGAAGTGGGAGGGAGGGAGCCAGAAGGTGGGAGCAACATTTGTAGGGTTGCCGTTGCTACGGTCCCACCCACCCGGACCAGACCCAACCAAATGCTTGCTCTTGTCTGCAGCGCTCTCTCTCTCTCTCTCTCACACACACTCACTCACTTAGTACTTTCTCTTCTTAGTGCCTGCTTCTGCTTTGTGGGTATTAGGTTTTAGTCTTAATACTAAAGATAAACGGCTCTGGCAGCACTTATCGAGTTACTACATAAGGGATTTAGCTTTGGTAACTGAATTTTCATTCAACGTAATAATTATAAAGAGAATTTCAATGAAATACAAGTAAATATTTTATCCATTCATTTTTATTTTAATTTGATTGGAAAATCATCAAAGCTTATATTCAAAATATATAAAATGTGATTTTTTAATATATTTTATATGTATTATAGATTAATGGAATCTTTTTAAAAATCTATTTTTTTAGTTTTTGACAATTTTTTACCTTTTGTCTCTAAAACATTATAGCAGCTTCTGTAATATTGTATATTAAAAAACCCCCCCCCCCCCACCCCCCCCCCCTTAAAAAACATCCCCCCCCCCCCCCCCCCCCCCCCCCTTTCCCCCCCCCACCCCCCCCCCCCCCACCCCCCCCCCCCCCCACAAAAACCCCCCCCTCCCCCCCCCCTTTTTTTAAAAATACTTTTCCCCCCCCCCCCTCACTTTTAACAAAACCAATATACCCTGATTTCCCATTTTCAATGGACTCAGGGTATAATTTTTTGCATATATACATATTATCACTCACTTATCGGATCCAAGTTACGAATTAGTCACTCGAAATAATATTAAAAATTTACCGCATTTGAAGATTTATAAACGGGTGTTCAATAAATGTAAGCGTTATAAAACTAAAATAAATCATTTATGGAAAAATTAAGATTTAAATAATTATATAAGAATAAATCTATTGAAGTGATTAAATAATGTTTGTATATAAATCTTAGCAACCAAAAATGGAAAATATTTCAAATTGTAATTAAAACGTGGTTTTAACGAATAAATAACAGTTACTCGACATTCTTATTAAGTGAGTTGGAATGACGTTATTTATTACAGATTTTCTCATCCTGGAAAAAGTATGAACAATATTCTATGGCTATTTATTAAAAATCTTATATTGAAATATAATTCTCTTTTCAATTAGTAATTCTTTTGTATTTGTTTACCGTTATGTACTTATATTATGTGCATAAGAGATGCAGCCTGAAATCTGTGCGTATGCAATACGAGTTCCAATCTTTAAGCGCACCAAATTCACTAGGGACACTTTTTTATGGCGTACTTTGTTAAACGACGTGATGCGGTGGCGATTGTGACAGGGTCAGGGGTAGCTGGGAACTGCCGGCGCCATAGCCAAACAAGATGTGGTTTTTTGTAGCAACCCCAATAGCTAGATTGTACTCTTATCGAGCCAACAACTTTAAGCATTAGCCGTGGGGACGTGGGTCAGTTGTTTTTTAGCTGCTTGTTGACTGGACGGACATGTGAAACACTTTTGTTTTATCGTGAACGATGATACATCAGCCATCAAGTTGATTAACTCACATGGAATGTGCCAAAGTGCCGAAAATCAAATTAAATTGCCTTGATGCGAGTGCTTGTGACATATCCAAGTGGGTTATGAGGGAGTTTTATCATGGGATACTGCTACGCCATTTGATTTATGCATTGCAAATCGATAGTTTGTGTTGGTCCTTGGGGTAAAGGGATAAGTGTCACATGCACAAAGATGACGGGATGATGCATATCACATTTGAAAATTTGATGAAATGAGTAACAAGTTGACACTAGGCGGCTTAGGACTGCTTGTTTTCTAGATACTTCTGATGCTTTAGTTCTAGGAACTTAAAGACGGATTCGATAGCTGCAGAGGAGGTCCATTCGTGTTCCGGATGTCCAGCCGAAACACAAGTTAAATTCTTATCCTTATCGCTATGTGTTAGATCCGTATCGAGCGGCTCACCGCTCGAGAGCCAATTGCAAGTCACATCCAGAAAGTATTTTTTGCAACCAGCTGGTGGATGGCCTACTGAGCCATCGGTTAGCGCAATGGCATATACTTTTTCCTCGAAAAATTTCGTAAATTTCTCCGCCTGCCATAAATACAACATAAATATACTATATGCTGATAATACCTCTTAACTTACCAGAGCTTTGGACACGGAGCCGCCATAACTGTGTGCCACGATGGCCACACTTTCGGGTTGCGAAGGCATCACAATATGCTCCCATACGTATGCGGCATGATTTATGGAATTTTCTACACCTTTGATAGGCGTACGCTTGCCCTTTATCATGCGTGTGGTATCATTCGTATTCGTTACGAGTATATCGTAGCCCAGCTTCTGGGCGCGTTGTATATATGGCAGCTGTGTGCCGTGCTCCAGAGAGTTGTTAATAATCAATCTGAAATGAGTGAATTTATATATTTGGAAGTCATCTGTCTAGGATCAGACACATGTAGCTGTTTGTCATTTTTCTATTAGATTGCGCTTATCTCTGTCTCTTAAGTCAACACGATGTACATATAGCACCTACCTCCTCGCCCATTGACCAGCCAGCACGTAACCGCTGCCATGGATGAGCACAAGCAACTTCTTCGACTGGGCCAGAGGTTTCGGCTGTGTGAATACGAATGTGGAACGCTCAATGGGCTCTCCAATCGGTATATATGTTCTCTTTAATCCATTCTTCTCCAGTAGTTCATATATTATATCGGGTATCTGATTGGCTAGTTCCTCGTAATGCTCCTGATTTGTTGCCGGATTGTCGCTTATTTTAAATTCATACGGCAGAATACCAGGCTTTCCGGTGGATGCGTCTATTTTGCGTAGTTCGCCAGCTATATTTACAGTTCATGTGGCAAATGAGTGTGTGACAACAACTGTAATTATTTGCATAATCACCTTCATTGAATGCATATCCGAATTCCCGCAAACGAGCAATTGCTTCCTGACTGCTGTTATTACATGGTGCTTCTGCCATGGTACTTCCTCGAAGGCTAGGAATGGCGGCTTCGATAATAGATTTTATAAATTTAATGCGCCGCCACATGGTTTATTTCATGTAAGTTACTTACTTTAATATGAGAAAAAAAAGACAGGCAATTTGGCTATTAGACCGGCGCAATTAACAGCATCGATACTAATTTCAGCTGTTCGCAAACTGGCATATGGCGCACTAAATGTGGCGGTATATCGATAAGTTTTTCTCATCAGTCGATAATTTATTCACAGGGTGGCAAGTTTAAATTGTATTTTATTAATTTTCTTAACGCTGTTTAATTAATTTCTAAGTTCTAATTTCAAAAGTGGCATTGTTGCTAGTTTCATGGTTATATTTTCGACATACTCCAGATTTTTAAAATCAAAGTTCGTGCTAAACTTATAGTTTCTCAGTAATTTTGCCAACGCCACTTTAGTTGATAAAAGAGCATATCGCCAGCCTGAAATTAAAAACGTATATAATTTTCGGTATAATAGCGGACTTATAATGTTAAACAACAATTAAATAAAATACCTATACAGTTACGTATGCCCTTTGCAAATGGATTAAAGGCGTGAGGATGTTTATCCTGCAAATAGTGTGGCAGAAAATGCTCGGGATTGAAAGATTCCGCGTCTTCTCCCCATATATCCTTTCTGCGATGCATATGAAATATATCTAGAATAATTTGCATACCCTTTGGTATCCAAACGCCATTCGATAGCTGCACAGGTTGAGATGTTTGCCGTGTTATGAGTGGAATAGGCGTTATTAGTCGCAAGCTTTCATTCAAAATAAGATCCAAATAAACCATTTGTTGTGTATCTTCATAACTAACTAGAAAGTCGCCTGCCTTAGGGAACAGGGTTTGAAGTTCCTCAAATGCCTTTTCTTGATACTCTGGAAACATAGCCAGCAGCATGAGCGTATAACCGATTGTCTTCGCGGATGTCTCAAATGCCGCAAAAACTATTGTATTTGATTCGTCTTCGACATCCTTTTTGTCAAAGCTGCCGTGTTTAAAATGCTTAATTGCCAAATTAAGAACTGTATTGTAATTGATTGACGTTTCATTCTTATCTTCAGACAGTTTCTGTTGCACTAGCTGTAAGAAAATATGAATCATTCTGATACAGAGTGAAAATAATTCTTTTACCTTTCTTGTAAATTCCCTAATATGAGTTTTCGAAGTGAAATATTGTCTCTCTTTACCCAAAATCTGACGTATAAAGCGTATTTGCAGCCATGGAGAGATAATAAAGTTTGCCAAACATTCTAGAAGCCTAAGTGTTCAATTGAATAAACAGTAGCTAAAATGTGAACATTATTAATACAAAATTTACAACTCACAGTTGATAGTTCGTCATTAGAGAATTATCCTGGAATTTCGGATCTTCCTTGACACTGGTGCCCATTGTGGTTTCTTATCAAAATGAGATTTATTTTCAAATGTCTTTTATTACCACATTTCATATTTGAATGCATAGTTTTTACTTACGCGTGGCTATGCTTAACGTAAAATGATGTAGATGATCCATTATATCTTTCTCTTTGCCATCTGCCATTTTATTGAACTCTTTTAGTAATATTCTCGTCTCGTTATTAAAAATGGGAAAGAAACTCAGCAACATTTTATGGCTAAATGCAGGATTTAAAATTTTTCTGTGCTCGGTCCAATGCGGATCTGAAATTAATCAAACAATTAAGTTGCCGTTAAAGATATTTAATTGGATGTTCAACCTTTCAAACTGAGTAAGCCCGCGCCCACGCCATCACTGATGATCTGATAAATGTAGCTCTTGTTCACACAATGTGGTGAACCCAGTATATCTTGGGTTGCTTGAGGATCATTGACAACGAGCATAGGTAATGGACCCAACCAGGAGACAAAAATATTTCCATAGTCATTGATAAGAGAACTCAGCAGATTGAAAACACCTAAATTAATAATATTAGTGTAAGACATCACTTAAACTCTGTCTACAGTTCACTTTGCCTTCTTTATCCAAAAGTTTGTGTGCCAGGCCAATCAAAGGATATCCTAAAGGACCAGGAAATTTCATATAAAACTTATAAAACTCGCGACGTGTCCACAGAAAATAAAGTACTAATAAAGTAACTAAGATAATACACAAAATTGGATTCATGACTGAACGGTCTAGAGTGAAAAAATACTTTGAGCAGCTTACTCAAGCGAATGGCTTATATATAGCCAGCAACCCATTTAAATTTACTTTCCATTTCATTCTTTATGCCTATTATGAACATAAACAAAATTAAACTCTGAAGATGAGCTTTTTATGATTATTTACTCAGAGTGTAGAAATGCTTTAGTTGAATTTTGTTGTATATACTTTGTACTTATAAAGATATATTCG
The DNA here is from genome assembly GCA_035045845.1 of Drosophila buzzatii. Lineage (NCBI taxonomy): Eukaryota > Metazoa > Arthropoda > Insecta > Diptera > Drosophilidae > Drosophila > Drosophila buzzatii. The sequence continues at coordinate 826,347 of JAWNOS010000606.1, read as the reverse complement.
TTTCATTATATTTTTTATATTTAATTTTAGTCTAAATGATTTAAATTTATGTAACTGCATTATTCTTTAAAAAACGACAATAATAATTTTGAGCAAACTTAAATTACAATTTCAGTTTTAATTAAATCAAGGTTCACTATTTTATTAGATTCAGACTATTAATGCATTAAAGCGCTGCAATGCTAAGGAACATTTTCATTATTGAATTTTTAAATGTTCTCGGTAAGCACAATCCATTTTTCAAAAAAGGTACAATCGAACTATCGCAAATATCAGCAAATCAGCTGTTCTCATTCCTTGTAAACTATCGATATGTCAAAACTATCGGAATCCTAACGGCAGGAACCAAATAAAACGTTTCGCATAGGTTTTTTAGATGCATTGGCCGACACTTCATTTATAACAATGCTACTATTGTCAAGTTACTCATATTTAACTTTATCTTTGTGCTTTCATACAACTTTGTATATTTAAGGCTTCTATGATAATATCATCTTCTGAACTAATTATATTTTAATTTAATTCACTTGATTGATCATAGTGCCTTAATGCAATACGCGACGATGGAGACTTTAGAATAACTGTGTATATTCATATGATAAATAAACAAATTTAAACAAGTAAGAAGACTGCTCTAACTGCTCATAAAATGTGTCTCATTGCCAAATTGCCAGTCTCTAGTATTTGAATTTACATACTTTTAACAAAACCATTATACTCTGACTTCCCATTTTCAATGGGCTCAAGGTATAAAAAGAAATAAAAAAGTTTCAAATAGTTTAATTCAAATGCTACAGATATATTTATTATTACACCCTAAGCGTATGATGTAGAAATTCAATATACAAATAAATTTATTCAGGATATAATTCCGATAGTTTTTAATTTTGTTCAGTTTACAAATCATGTTTAGTTAATTTCTACGTTCCATTTTCAAAAGCGGCATCGTAGCTAGTTTCATAGTTACGTTTTCGATATACTCCAGATTTTTAAAATCAAAACTTGTACTAAATTTGTAGTTTCTGAGTAATTTTGCCAACGTCACTTTAGTAGATAAGAGACCATATCGCCAGCCTGAAATTAAATAGTGGTTCATTGCAATATATGAAATTTAAAAATAAAAATCATATCACCTATACAGCTGCGTATGCCCTTTGTAAAGGGTATAAAAGCGTACGGATGCTTGTCCTGCATATTGTGTGGCAGAAAGTGTTCGGGATTAAAAGTCTCCGAGTCTTCTCCCCATATATCTTTTCTCCGATGCATTTCAAATATGTTAATGCCAACTTGCATTCCTTTAGGTATCCAAGCCCCGCTTGATAGCCGCACGGGATGAGATGTTTCCCGTCCTACGAGAGGAACAGGCGCTATCAGGCGCATGCTCTCATTCAAAACGAGATCCAAATAAACCATTTGTTGGGTATCTTCATAGCTAACTGAGAAGTCACCCGCCTTAGGGAACAGGGTTTGAATTTCCTCAAATGCCTTTTCTTGATACTCTGGGAACATGGCCAACAGCATGAGCGTATAGCCAACTGTATTCGCGGATGTCTCAAATGCTGCAAAAATCATTGTATTCGCTTCATCTTCAACATTCTTTTTGTTCACGTTGCCGCGTTTGAAATGCTTAATTAACAAGTTGATAACAGTTTTGGTATTGCTTAAGGTTTCGACATCCATGTCTTCCGACAGTTTCTGATCCACTAGCTGTAAAAAAAAAAAAAAAAAAAAATAAATATTAATAACTTTGACTTAATTCAAATATAATTCTTTTACCTTTCTTGAAAACGTCCCAACATGGGTTTTTGAATTGAAATATTGTTGCTCTTTGCCAAAAAGTTTGCGTATAATGCGGATATTGAACCAAGGCTGTATAATAAAATCCATCGCATATTCCTGAAGCCTAAATACTTTTTATTAATAAACTGAGTATAATAAATTAAATAAAAGATAATACTGACAATTTAAAGTCTGCTATCAGAGAACCATCCTGGAAATTTGGCTGTTCTTTAATACTGGTGCCCATTGTGGTTTCTTATAAAAAAAAAAAAAGAAGAAATTAAACATAAACATATTAAAAAAAAAATTTTAAAAAAAATAGAAAAAGAGCTGAAGCTTAAATGATTTAAAATTAACAGAGCAATCATTTTAACTTACGCGTAGCTATACTTAATGTCAATTTCTTTATATAAGACATTATATCCACTTCTCTGCGATTTGCCAGTTTATTGAGTTCATTTAGTAATATGCCAGACTCGGTATTGAAAATGGGAAAGAAACTTAGCAACGTTTTGTGGTTAAATGCAGTGTTCAACATTTTGCTGTGTTTTGTCCAATGCGGATCTAGAATGAGGTGGACCTTAGTTAAATCCAATAACAATAACAATAATCAAATGAGTTTTCTACCTTCCAAACTGAATAAGCCACAGCCCACGGCATCATTGAGAATCTTGTAAATATTACTTTTATTCACGCAATGTGGAGAAGTTAAAATGTCCTGAGTTGCTTGAGGATCACTGGTGATTAGGAAAGGTAACGGTCCCAGCCATGTGACATAACTGTTTCCATATTCCTTGAAGAATGACCTCAACTGCTTCAGCACATCTAAGTATATATTATTATGCATATTATATATGAGTACTTAAGCTCTATATACAATTAAATTTACTTTCTTTATGCAAAATCTTAAAGGAAATTCCAATCAAAGGATATCCTAGAGGGCCAGGAAATTTCATAAAAAACTTATAAAACTCGCGACGTGTCCACAGAAAATAAAGTACTAACAAAGTAGCTAAGATAATACACAAAATGGAATACATGACTGTATGATCAAGAGTGCAAAAATACTTTGAGCAGTTTACTAAAGAGTATTGCTTATATATAGCCGGAACACCATTTTCAATTTAACAGCTGCTGCACTTTCCATTTTATTTTTTATGTCTATTATAAACATAAACATAAACATAAACAAAGTTGAACCCTGAAGATGAGCTTTTTATGATTAATGCCTTAGATTGTATTTTCGTTGAATTTTGTTGATTTAAGTATACTTTGTACTTAGAAAGATATATGTGTTCTATCATACTAGATTACGATTTTAAAAGCAAAAATAGAAACTATAATAAATTAGAATTTCTATTTTGATTAATATCGAGTTTCACTGCATAGTTCCTAAGCTCGATTTTGCATTCACTCTATAAATATTCAACACTTCAAATCCATACCAGACCCAGATACGTTCATTTTTTAATTTTTATATATTTCCGCTAAGCCCAATCAACTTTTTATTAAAAAGCAACAATCGAACAATCGGAACAGATCACCAAATCAGGAGTTTTTATTCGCTTACAACTATCGATATAACAAAGTTATCAGAAAATTAACAGCAGGAACGTTTATCACAATTCCTTTTTTTTTCTATGTTGCTCATATAATATACCATATATTGTCAAATAATAAAGTATTTTTAAAACATCCCATTCTATTTGCAACGCTTAACAGATTGTTATATCTGATACAAAGCTATGGTTATTGATGTAGCGTGATGTAGCTTATTGAATGTGGTGGCATGTCGACATATGTGTGTACAAAGCTTTCAACGATAAATTATTTCGTAGGTGCCAAGTTCAAATTTTATTTTTATTGAGTTTATAAATCATGTTTAGTTAATTTCTAAGTTCCATTTTCAGAAGCGGCATCGTAGCTAGTTTCATGGTTATATTTTCGATATACTCCAGATTTTTAAAATCAAAACTTGTACTAAATTTGTAGTTTCTGAGTAATTTTGCCAACGTCACTTTAGTAGATAAGAGACCATATCGCCAGCCTGAAATTAAATAGTGGCTCATTGCAATATATGAAATTTAAAAATAAAAATCATCTCACCTATACAGCTGCGTATGCCCTTTGTAAAGGGTATAAAAGCGTACGGATGCTTGTCCTGCATATTGTGTGGCAGAAAGTGTTCGGGATTAAAAGTCTCCGAGTCTTCTCCCCATATATCTTTTCTCCGATGCATTTCAAATATGTTAATGCCAACTTGCATTCCTTTAGGTATCCAAGCTCCGTTTGATAGCCGCACGGGATGAGATGTTTCCCGTCCTACGAGAGGAACAGGCGCTATCAGGCGCATGCTCTCATTCAAAACGAGATCCAAATAAACCATTTGTTGGGTATCTTCATAGCTAACTGAGAAGTCACCCGCCTTAGGGAACAGGGTTTGAATTTCCTCAAATGCCTTTTCTTGATACTCTGGAAACATGGCCAACAGCATGAGCGTATAGCCGATTGTATTCGCCGATGTTTCAAATGCTGCAAAAATCATTGTATTCGCTTCATCTTCAACATTCTTTTTGTCAAAGCTGCCGCGTTTGAAATGCTTAATTGCCAAGTTGATAACAGTATTGGTATTGCTTAATGTTTCGAATTCCATGGCTTCAGAGAGTTTTTGGTCCACCAGCTGTAAAAAATAAGCATCTTGAACTTTGACATAATTCTGTAACTTTTATAAGTTTACCTTTTTAAAAAATGTTTTAATATGAGTTTTTAAACTGAAATATTTTTGCTCTTTGCCAAAAAGTTTTCGTATAATTCGATTATTAAACCATGGCTGCACAATAAAATCCATCGCATATTCCTGAAACCTAAATATGGCATTTTATGAATAAAGTGTGTCGAGATAAAAACAATAATATTAATAACAATTAAGAAGGCTCTAGTCGAGACGGCTCGACTACGAGATACTCTGAACCCTGAAAAAACACCTAATACTATTCTTCTTTTCGAACGTATGAGCGCGACATTAAAAATATAAAAATTACATAATCTGCGTATCCATAATAATACTATAATTTGGATAATTTGGAAATGGAATGATAAAAAATAAACTCGTACTGCGTTACTAACACACAAGTATTCATGTGAAATTTCAGCTCTCTAGCTTTTGAAGTTTGCGAAATCTCGATGTTCATACGGACGGACAGGTGGACAGGGTTCAGTCAACTTATTTTTTTGTGATGATCAAGAAATCCCATTTTCAATGGGTTCAAGGTATAATAATAATACTCACAATTTAAAGTCTGTTATTAGAGAACCATCCTGAAAATTTGATTGTTCTTTAATACTGGTGCCCATTGTGGTTTCTTAAAAATAAGACACTAAAGCTTAAATAATTGAAAATTAACAGACCCATAATTTGTACTTACGCGTAGCTATACTTAGTGTCAAATGATCTATATAAGACATTATATCCACTCCTCTGCCATTTGCCAGTTTATTGAGTTCATTTAGCAATATGCCAGACTCGGTATTGAAAATGGGAAAGAAACTTAGCAACGTTTTGTGGTTAAATGCGGGATTCAAGATTTTGGTATGTTTTGCCCAATGCGGATCTGAAATGAGTTGGGTCTTAGTTAGTTTCTTTAGCTAATCAAATAATTTGTTTACTTTCCAAACTGAACAAGCCATAGCCCACGCTTTCATTGAGAATCTTGTATAAATAACTTTTATTCACGCAATGTGGAGAAGTCAAAATATCCTGAGCTGATTGAGGATCACTGGTGATTACCAAAGGTAATGGTCCCAGCCATGTGACATACATTTTTCCATATTCCTTAAAAAATGACCTCAACAGCTTCAGCACATCTAAATATGCATTATCATAAATTAACATATGAGAACACTATTAAAACTGTGACTACAGATCAATTTACCTTCTTTATGCAAAGTTTTGTGTATAATTCCAATCAAGGGATATCCTAAAGGACCTGGAAATTTCATAAAAAACTTATAAAACTCGCGACGTGTCCACAGAAAATAAAGTACTAGCAAAGTAATTAAGATAATACACAAAATGAGATTCATGACTGAACAATACATTGTGCAACAATACTTTGAGCAGCTAAGCTATAACGAATTACTTATTTATAGGTGAGAGATGCTACGACAATTAGATTTGGATCCATTTATATTTGGAAGTCGTTGCACTTTTCACTTTATGTTGTGTCATTAACAATTTGAACTCTCAAGTTGAGCTGTTAATTATTGTTTAGAAAACACTTAGCTGAGCGTGATCTAGGTGAGTGTGTTTGATTTTAGGTATACCCTGTAATTGACGACTTGACTTTGATTTATGAGGAATTATCTAAAATCTTTTTGTTTAGCTGTCTCTGTTGATAATATTAAAATTGATGTTTGTCACAAAACTTTTAATGTGGTACATCATATAATTTTGTATTTTTAATAACTTTTTACTGATGATGAATGTAGTTAATTTTATGATTGTATTTTTAACAAATTATAGATTTTTAAAATCAAAACTTGTACTAAATTTGTAGTTTTCAGCAGTTTTGCCAATGTTACTTTAATTGATAAGAAACCATATCGCCAGCCTGGAACTAAAAATAAATTTCAGTGACTATTTGGAATATATTTATTTATTTAAAATCACACAAGTGTATTATCTTAAAATGTTCCTGTAAAATTTGCGGGCCTAATTGCAAGCTTCAAATTTAATTTTTATTGAGTTTATTAATCATGTTTAGTTAATTTCTACGTTCCATTTTCATAAGCGGCATCGTAGCTAGTTTCATAGTTACGTTTTCGATATACTCCAGATTTTTATAATCAAAACTTGTACTAAATTTGTAGTTTCTGAGTAATTTTGCCAACGTCACTTTAGTAGATAAGAGACCATATCGCCAGCCTGAAATTAAATAGTGGCTCATTGCAATATATGAAATTTAAAAATAAAAATCATCTCACCTATACAGCTGCGTATGCCCTTTGTAAAGGGTATAAAAGCGTACGGATGCTTGTCCTGCATATTGTGTGGCAGAAAGTGTTCGGGATTAAAAGTCTCCGCGTCTTCTCCCCATATATCTTTTCTCCGATGCATTTCAAATATGTTAATGCCAACTTGTATTCCTTTAGGTATCAAAATCCCGTTCGATAGCCGAACGGGATGAGATGTTTCCCGTCCCACCAGAGGAATTGGAGCTATCAGGCGCATGCTCTCATTCAAAACGAGATCCAAATAAACCATTTGTTGGGTATCTTCATAGCTAACTGAGAAGTCACCCGCCTTAGGGAACAGGGTTTGAATTTCCTCAAATGCCTTTTCTTGATACTCTGGGAACATGGCCAACAGCATGAGCGTATAGCCAACTGTATTCGCGGATGTCTCAAATGCTGCAAAAATCATTGTATTCGCTTCATCTTCAACATTCTTTTTGTTCACGTTGCCGCGTTTGAAATGCTTAATTAACAAGTTGATAACAGTATTGGTATTGCTTAGGGTTTCGATATCCATATCTTCAGAGAGTTTCTGATCCACTAGCTGTAAAGAAAAAAATTAATAAATTTGACTTAATTCAAATATAATTCTTTTACCTTTCTTGAAAACGTCCCAACATGGGTTTTTGAATTGAAATATTGTTGCTCTTTGCCAAAAAGTTTGCGTAAAATGCGGATATTGAACCAAGGCTGTATGATAAAATCCATCGCACATTCCTGCAGCCTAAATACATTTTATTAATAAACTGAGTATAGTACATTAAATAAAAATGAATACTGACAATTTGAAATCGGCTATCAGAGAACCATCCTGGAAATTTGGCTGTTCCTTAACAATGGAGCCCATTGTGGTTTCTTATAAAAATAAAAATAAATAAATAAAAATGAAATGAAATAAATAAAGAAAGCAGTCTGAAGCTTAAATGATTTAAAATTAACACACCAATCATTTTAACTTACGCGTAGCTATACTTAATGTCAAATTCTTTATATAAGACATTATATTCACTTCTCTGCCATTTGCCAGTTTATTTAGTTCATTTAGTAATATGCCAGACTCGGTATTGAAAATGGGAAAGAAACTTAGCAACGTTTTGTGGTTAAATGCGGGTTTCAAGATTTTACTATGTTTTGACCATTGCGGATCTAAAATGAAATGGATCTTAATTAAATCCAAATTAAATCAAATGAGTTTTTTTACCAGGCAAACTCAATAAGCCACAGCCCACGGCATCATTGAGAATATTGTAAAGATTAATTTTATTCACACAATGTGGAGAAGTTAAAATGTCCTGAGTTGCTTGAGGATCGCTGATTATTAGGAAAGGTAACGGTCCCAGCCATGTGACATAAATGTTTCCATATTTCTTGAAAAAGGACCTTATCAGCTTCAGCACATCTAAAGAAGCATTATCACAAATGTATATATGAGAACACTCTCCTAAACCTGTGACTACAGATTAATTTACCTTCATTATGGTAAATTGTGTGTATACTTCCAATCAAAGGATATCCTAAGGGACCTGGAAATTTCATAAAAAACTTATAAAACTCGCGACGTGTCCACAGAAAATAAAGTGCTAGCAAAGTAACTAAGATAATACACAAAATAAGATTCATGACTGAACTATATAATATGCAACAATACTCTGAGCAGCTAAGCTAAAAAGAATTGCTTATTTATAGGTGAGAGATGCTTCGACAATTAGATTTGGATCTATTTATGATTGGATTTGTGTCAAGACATTAACAATTTGAACTCTCAAGTTGAGATGTTAATTATTATTTAGAAAACACTTAGAGTCGAATTAGCTAAGCGTGATCTAGGTGAGTTTGTTTGATTTCAGGTATACCCTGTGATTGGCAACCTCGATTTAATTTATATAATATATAGTAGTTTTGCCAACGTTACTTTAATTGATAATAAACCATGTCGCCAGCCTGGAAGTAAAAATAAATTTCACTGACTTTGGGTGCAGTTGGGATATAATTTATACGCCTATAAATCCATTTATTGATGGATCGTGGAACTTTCAGAACATATTAATAGCATTGAAATGTGACTATCCTCCAAATTTCATATTTTCATGCATATTTAGCGACCTCATAATAATCAAATAGCAAGTATATATTTATTTATTTAAAATCACAAAACGGTATTATCTTTAAATTTTGCGCGCCTAATTCCAAGCTCATCAATCGAGAAAGTCGGCGTTTCTTATTTGGTTCAAATGAACTTATTATCGAACTATTTTTAATGTTATTACATCAGCTGTTCTACTTAACCACAACGTTATCTTGTCCAAATTTAAGAAGTGTTAAATATTTAAAGCTTTACACTCCTACCTAAATACAAAATAAAATATTAAACAAATTTCCAGTTAGTTAAAAGCAATTCGCTTCGGATTCAAATATTCGGTTTAATAGAACTTGCAATCGAACTGTCGAAATCAAACATACCATCAGCTGTTTTGTTTTGTTGGCAGTTATCGATATGTCATCGCCAGCGGAATCCAAACAACAGAAACCGAAACGGACACATCGCCTCAATTTGTTGATTGCATCTACTGCCAGTTCGCTGCCACGCTGCCAAAATTTAAAGTAATAAATGCAAAAAACGGCGTACGCATTCAGGGATTTAGAAAACTCGCCACGCACAATGCTAATGCGCGACTGGCGTACCGCCCTGCGTACGCCAACCTATCGAATTGGCAATCGCACGGTCCGCTTTAATTATCATTTTGCGCTGCTTGTGTTTTGTGCCGTAGTCCTGGTGTTGCTCTTCTTATATGCGCACCAAGGTAGTCGCAGCTCCTCCGATGGATACTGGCTGCGCTCCCAATATGTCAGTGAGGCCAGCTCTTTCCTCGCAATACCCTACAATTCAACATATCCATTGACGCAGCCGTTGACCGCGCAAGGCGGCGTTATCAGCTATCGCATTGCTATGATAGCAGATCTAGATACCAGCTCGAAGGTTGTTAAGGGCGACGGCAGCACCATGTGGCGTAGTTACCTAAAGAAGGGCTACCTTACGTATCTGCCGAAGAAGCATGAGCTACAAATAAACTGGGATTCAGGCGCGCCCACACCTGTGGAATCTTCATTTGCACTGAAGGGACGTGGCATGGAGCTCTCCGAGCTGGTCACATTCAATGGTAAACTGCTAAGTTTCGATGATCGCACCGGGCTTATTTACGAGCTGACCAATGACAAGGTCATTCCGTGGGTAATACTGCTCGATGGTAATGGCCACTATGCCAAAGGCTTCAAATCCGAGTGGGCCACAGTAAAACAGCACACTCTCTATGTGGGTTCCATGGGCAAGGAGTGGACAACCAGTATGGGTGACTACGAGAACAATAATCCCATGTATGTCAAGGCAATCAGCATGTCAGGCGAAGTACGCTCCTTGAACTGGGTGGAAAACTACAAGAAGTTGCGACTACAATCCCTTCAGATAAGCTGGCCCGGTTACATGATACATGAGAGCGCCGTCTGGTCAGAGGTGCACCAGCGGTGGTATTTTCTGCCACGTCGCTGCTCAAAGGAAAAGTGAGCCACGTGCACGAATTCCGTTTCTCATTTAATTAACGCTTTTGCTTTATAGATATAATGAAACCATGGATGAGCACATGGGCTGCAACGTTTTAATCTCTGCGGACGAGTATTTTAATGTCATCGATACTCTAAAATTGGATGATGCCAATACAGCGCCCACTCACGGTTTCTCCAGCTTCAAATTTCTGCCCAACACAGAGGATTCCATAATCGTAGCACTCAAATCGGAGGAGCTCAATGGAAAGACATCAACTTTTATAACTGCCTTCAGCGTGGAGGGCAAAACATTGTTGCCGGAGACACGTGTCGAGACGGACTATAAATACGAGGGCTTTGAGTTTATATAGCAAAGCGTCGCTGCTGTAATATTTCGTGTATATAGTGTATTATCCGATATATACTTCAAGTTTACATATAGCTTAAGTTATGACAATTAGGAGACGCTCATAGACCAATGCCATAAATCAGGCTGTTAAAATACCTTGTTTACAATGTGAGAAAGGTTTATTAGTTTGAAGCAATGTCTGTCCGCTTGTATTTCGCTTAAACTAAATTCCAGTCTTTGTTGATTGTTAAATATGTATATTTATTGTAAAGGGCTGACGTGGCGCGAAGCTAAGCTGCGTAAATTTCTAGTATAGAAAATAATCTCATTTTATATATTATGATATATATTGTAATTATATAAAAGGATTGAAATATCATTGTCAATTGTAAAGATTTCGACATCAGCAAATAGGATTTTATAAATTCTTAAATAAGTTAAATGTATGTTATAGGAACGAGCGGTTTCTTAAATGTAGAAATCTCTTATAAATAATGTCTTTCAAAGACCTATCCATCACAGAATATTTATTTTTAACAATTCTTAATTTATTAATCTAGTTCATTTTAACAACAAAGCTTAAAATTCTCTTAGAGACAATGGTTTTCAACAAATACAGATAACATATTAGAGATAATCCATCACGTAAACAGAGTATTGTGCAGTCGGTTCACATGCGACTGCAAAACTATTATTTTGTTGCTTGGGTATGAATTTGGAATCTTGTAACTTATACGTAGCAAAAGCCAATTTATAATTTATTTGAATGCAAATACGTACAAAACATATACAAAAACAAAAAACTATCACACTGTTACGATCTAGCTATATTCTTTACACTAATTACTGATTCTAGACCTGCCACAACCAAATCTTCATTGTCGATGCGCCCTTCGCTAGCGCGCACCTCTAAGCGATTTGCATTATGATTGACATTCCATAGTTTGGGCAAAAATTTGGGCTGCATGGTGTGTAAAAAGTGTTCCCGCCACAAGCGCTCCAGCTCGACAAGGCCGCCAAGCTTATCGCGATACACCTGGACCACCTTCTTGCCGTGCTGGCAGTAATCCTCGTTGGCCACACGGCAATCCAATTTGGCAGCCTTCTGCAATAGCTCTGGGGTTATCTCTTTGACATCTGTATAGTAATCCAAGAGAGTCTTCTGCATCTGTGCAACCTTTTGACTGGGCATACGATCACTCTGCATGAGCAAAGCCTTGCCAGCCTGCTTAACGTTTCTACAAAGGATTACGCATTAGAGTGTCGAGTTAAGAGAAGTTAGTTAATCGAGTAATCAATGCCAACCTGAGCTGCTGATCATCATGGTACTTGGCGACGCCCTCGCCATGGCCAAATGGAGCCTCGCATGTGACCGAGAGCTTATTGCGTATCTTGTTGTCCGAAATATTGCTCAGCTGATGGCAGCTGGGACAGAGCAGGAGTATGTCGTGGGATGTGTGTGATTTCATAACAACCGGAAAATGTTTGCGATATTCGCGTGGCACCACATTCTTTCGTATGTAGGCATCTCGACGTCCGCACACCACACACTGATTCTCTTTGGGCGTCTGATAATAGCGGCCCACATCTCCGACAGCTCGACCTGCCGGCTCAAAGTTCAAGCGCACTGTGAACGGCTGCTCACTGACCTGAGTGCCCAGATTCTGATTCAAATACCAAGAGGCCTTGCGGCGGTCAATTGTGCAGAGCAGCTCGCCATCGGGTGCCTCCAGCACGCAATTGTCATAGAAAGCCTTGGACTGAGTGCCCAGATTGCGAATTTGTTGTTGCTGCTGCTGTTGCGGCTGCTGGTGCTTCTTGTTGCGCTTATGCTTGGACTTGCTGGTCAGTGGATGTGTGGGAGCGCCTGTCGATAGGGTCTTGCCGAGGCCAGAGACAAAACCTTTGGTAAAATCTACATCTAGAAATGGCTCAATTCTTGGACGCAACTGCTCGAATTTGGGAGCACGCCAGTCCCAAAAGGTACGTGGTTCCAAATCTTTGGATAACTTCTGAAATATAGCAACAGCGGCCAGAGCATCATTGGCCGCATAATTAAGCTGAGCAGAATCCAGTTGTGGAGCCTCCCAGTTAGAGCAGGCGAGGCGCCAATTCTTATCAAGCACTGTATTGAGATGTGTCTGTGATAGCTTGCCTAGGCCCTCGGCCTGGTGCCCGGCCATGACAGCCATGTAGCGCAAATCAAAGGTGCTGGCAACGCCGACACCAAAATCATGTGATAGTTTCATTGCGTCGTCCTGTGGTGCGACGCCTACCTTCAGCACGGCATCATCCTCGAGCAATTCACGCAAATCCTTGGGTATTTGCTTCATGCAGCACAAGCGAAATAGAGCGCAGAGCCCTTTGTGGGAGCTCAGCTGCAGCAGAGCAACAGGTCGGCGTGTGCCGCCTACAGTAATCCATTCACAATCAAAGCCGAGCACTTTAAATGACTCGCAATGGCTGCATATGGGGGCAAGCATTTTTTTTTTTTACGTTTAATCTAAGTCAATTTACAATATACGATCACTTACCTCTTTAGTTCGTTCAGAATGCGTTGTGACTCGTTTACCGAGCTGATCACTTCAATGCGTTTATGCTGTAGCTGAAAGGGATTGCGTCCCAATACGCCCCAAATCGATTGCCTGTGGCGCACGAGCACATAGGCCAGGCCCAGACTAGCGGCGAGCAGGGCCCAGCGCTTGGTGTTGGTGTTAACGGTTTGGTTGCTCATGGTTAAGTCGAACTCGAAAAGTGTTGATGAAATTACCAAATATATCGAAATTACAATAAACTACGCCCCCGATTGACCGATAAAGAATGTTAACGCAGCCTACTCGCCGTGCCGCCCAAAAAAAATTTAAATGCTCTATACAATTATTTCAGTAAGGGCCACGAATTTTGCATCGCATACTTTGATGCAAACTATTTTCAATGTGAATAATTTATTTGAGTACTTTAGTACTCTATTATGTCACAAACTTAACTCGTACATTTTATTATGTAGTTTAAGCAATCGATAACAGTTGTTTTTCTGTTAATTTGATTAACATTCGTTTAAAATGCAATCGCATTTGGAGCAGATTGGCAGCTCTATTAACAGTCACTGTTAAACTACAGAAAGGCCAGCTGTTAATCAATTTGCAATTTCGTGCGCTCCCAAATTGAATGTTTGTGTATGAAAAACTATTAATAAAATTAATTAAAAACAACTGTTAGTCTCAGTGAACGTATTAAGTCATGCTAAGTTAAGAAATGTTGCATTATAGCAGCCATAGCTGCCTGCTTCCAAAAACACCGCTATCCAATTGAAAAATCGATTTTTCCAGTGCAATCAAAAAATCAAAAAAGGTAACATAATTCAATAACGGAACTTTGTAACGCATTGTTTCTAACCTTATAAAATGATTACAGAATGTGCCATTAAATCGTTAAGTAGCTTAGTTAAACTTGGAAAGCGGTACAATGCCAGAGAATTTAGAATTGCATCAATTCGAGGACGGAACGCGAGCGGGAGATTCATCCAATCAATGGCTGGAGCAGCTTAAAACGCGCGCAAACTGTCCCTATTTGGGCATTATACTCGCCACGCTCTCTTCTCTGTTTTTCTCGCTGTGCTCGGTGATTGTCAAGGGCCTAGTCGATGTCAACCCTATGGAATTGGCCTCATTTCGCTTTGTGGGCGTTCTACTGCCCACCATCCCAATACTCATCTATACTAAGCAGCCGGTGTTCCCTGAGGGCAAACGCGTCATCTTGCTGCTGCGCTGCTTCATGGGCACCACAGGGCTAATGCTCAGTTTTTATGCGTTCCGGCATATGCCTTTGGCTGACGCCAGCGTCATCATCTTCTCCACACCTGTGTTCGTAGCGATCTTCGCAAGAGCCTTCCTGAAAGAGCCCTGCACGCTTTTCAATGTGTTGACCATCAATATGACGCTCCTGGGCGTGGTGTTAATCACCCGGCCACCTTTGGTCTTTGGTGAGCCGACGCCGGAGCAGGACAGCGAGAAGTATTCGGATAAAACATATGATATCTGGGGGCCAGTTGCTGCCATATCCTCGACGCTGTTCGGTGCCAATGTTTACATATTGCTTCGTGCTCTGAAGAATCTTCATTTCTCTGTGATCATGACGAACTTCGGAGCGATTGCCCTCATTTATACTTTGATTGTGTGTGGCTCGATTGGTGCCGTCTGCTGGCCAAGTTGTGGACGTGATCGCTGGCTGGTCGTCGTTTTGGGTATCTTTAGCTTTTTGGGCCAAATCCTGCTGACGCTTTCGTTGCAGGTGGAGCAGGCCGGGCCCGTGGCCATTGCGAGATGTGCCGATATTGTGTTCGCCTTCATCTGGCAAATCCTCTTCTTCGGCGAGGCACCCAACGGATATTCCCTCTGCGGTGCCCTGATGGTCGTCAGCTCCGTCATATTGACGGCCATGAAGAAATGGGCGATGACTTTGCCCCGGGAATCGTCGCTACGTAAGCGTTTGCGTCTCATACTGATGGAGTAGACCAGAGTAGTTGCTGGTGTTGTAGTGGTTTATGGAATGATTTAATTCTTTTAGTGGTTTCTCGAATCGTTTTCAATCAACTTTTAATTAGGGCATCGGGGAACAATGCTCAACCAACTACAATACGAATAACTAACTCATATACACGACTTAGACTTTGGATTATTGATAGAGCTCAGCTTAGTACTTAAATAGACGCATTATATAAACATTCACATCTTTTACATACATACATATATATATATATATATAGGCATAAAGTTTTAAAGTTCGAGAGTGATACTCATACCATCAAAAAGTATTCATACATAAAACTATGATATATACATAAATCTAATGGTTTAGTTTAGCCAAATTCATTGAGTTGTTGTTTTGTACATTGTTATACATGCTTACACTAAAGTATTTCGACGAAATCTTATTAATAAATACAAATTGTAAAAGTATACAAAACCGTTAATTGAAGTTTTGATTTCTAGTCGTAGTTTCTTTTTATTTCCCATAGAGGTTGTGACCGTAACAGCTGCGTCATCAGCTGTTCAAATTTCGATACTTGCCTATTCGATTCTTATTTCATGTTTTGTGTGCAGTTTGCATGCGGTTAACATAACGAAACTTTGTGTTGTAACTGTTAGCTGCGCGTCGGCGCTACTGGTTACTTCCTCACAAAAATACATAGTGTTATTAAAAAAACACATTCATTGTAGATATTCAGTCACAAATGCTGATGGGCCTTCTATAGATATACTTAATGCCGAATGACAATTACTTTTGACGTCACACGTTCATTTTAGGGCATGCAATTAACATTTGCTTAACATAGTGTAACCTCTCAGTGTTAATAACTATGCTAACAACGCGTCGGCGCCACCGGTTGCCACAACAAAAAGTACTCGGGCGCAATAAATACTCATAAAACAAACAAAACAACGCAATTTGCCGGTGTGAAAAAGAAACAATTGAAATACAAAATTAATCAACCAATTTGCAAGAGCTTGATGTGCTTGTGAATACATACATAGTGTGCCTTGAACTTACATATGTCGATAGTATAATTATATTTAAATACATTGAAAAAGGAACACTACGCAAACAGTAAACAAACACGTTGTACATTCGATTCTTTTTACTGGGGATCTGCAGCTGTTGTTGTTCTTCTTCTTGTGATTGTAATTGTGATTAATGGGCCTAGAAACCCAAATCGGCAATTACCGCATCCAGTTCGTCCTGCAGATTGGTAGCCCTGGACCGCACCTGTGAAATTTGATCCTGCAAATTGTCCACATTCGCCTGGAGGAGCACATTGCACTTCTTCATTGCCGCAAAGCGGCTCTCGTGCTTTTTAACGCGCGGCTCCAAATTGTTCTTCTTGGCGGAATTAGGAGAATCCTACAAAGAAAGAGGTAAGTCGACATATATATAAATATATAAATATATATATATCTATATATGCAACTACTAATGCTATAACTTGATCACCAAAAGTGTAATATGCAATGTTTCTTGGTCTCAAGTAGTCTCATGGTCTCTTAGTAGTTACTTACTTCTGGTTCGGATTCGCTACCCGATTCCGCTTCGCTCTCTTCTGATTCTGATTCCTCTGACTCCTCCTCGGATTCTTCCTCTTCTTCCTCCTCTTCCTCCTCGGCTGGCTCCTCTTCATCCTTCTCCTCGGCATCGATTTCGTCCTCGTCCAGCTTCATGGATGCGGCCATCTTTTGCACCTCTTTCTCGAGTTTCTTGAATTTTTTGTTCTCCTCTCTTTAAAACCGAATTCTTATTAGAAATAACCCTAATTTGTAATTCTGAAATTCTTACTTGAGTATAACATGATTCTTCTTCATGGCCTGCTTCAGTGCATCCTTTTCCTTCTTGGCCGCCTCCTCCTTGACCTTCAGCTTGGTTAGCTTGCTGCGCAGCACCTTCACCTCCTTGCCCATTCGCCGCTCCCGTCGCTCTGTCTTCTTTTCCTCGGGCTCATCGGGATCGCTCTCGCTCATCTCTAGCTCCAGTTCAGGTGAGCTGTCGCGTCCGTAAAGTGGATCGCTGGGTCTTCGCGAGCCATCCCATGTGCCACCCTACATTCACAATATAGATGAGAGCATTAGAAAAACATGTCGTCGCTGGCTAGACCTGAACGATTCCAGCTGTGGGCATTACCTTATGATTGGTCCCCTTCTCACCGTAGTAATCATCGTCCTCGTCCTCGTCGTCGTAAGCAAAGCGAAAACTAATGCGCTGTCTGTTAGTGCTTGGTGTCGTATTTGCCTTATATAAACAGCGATTTCGGCGGTTAATTGGTTAATGGTCTTAGTAAGCAGAGTTAGAGAGTAGAAGCCAAAAGCAATTGTCTTTGTTTGTCTTTCTAAATTGATTTTCTTAATCTTACAATATCCGATATTCAACCATGGGCTTACCACAATGTGGATGTATGTGTAAAGTGTGCACAACATTTTGAGAGACTGCGATGGAGTAATGCTGAGAGTATACTTGGGGTTGCCGATTGAAAGCTCAACATCGTGAGAATCACATAGAATGCCAGCTCTGAGTCTTAAAAGTACTTGCAAATAACTGTTAACCGTTTAAATTTTCATGATCTATTCACGAGATCAACTGAAGAAAATCATGCTCACTCACTCTCGCTCTGAGTAAAAGACTTCGGTTCTTTTCGTTTCGGTTTTCTGTTGTCCGCTTCGAACTATTCGTGTGACTCTCTCTTATAATGAACATCGTTTAGGGAGCGATACGATTGATGCTCGCATACAATGAGGCTCACACATACTCACTTACCAATACTTACTCAAGACTGCTTCATGAAACTCAAAAGCCGATGGCGAACGAACTCGTACAATAAACGATGCAATCGGTTGCTCTCAGAGTTTTTTCTTTTTCCAAGTGTGAGTGAAAGACTCTTACATACATATATTTAGAAACGGTCTACAGATATGTATTTGGAATCTCTGCATGTAAGTGCACGAAAAGCACTTATGAGCGAGAGAATGGGTTCCAATTGAAAGTTAAACATCAACTAAAGAATCAAAGATAAAGAGCGAGAGGGAAGTGCGATGGGAGAGTGCAAGTTGTACGATCGAAACATATGATTGAATGGGCTACAATGTAGGAATTATTCAGACCTTGAGCAGAAGCATGTGAAGCAGGAGAGACATTGAATTGAAAGTAGAGAGGGATTGCTAAAGGAATTTAGTTGATAAGAGATAAAGAGCGAGGCAGAGTAAAACAGTAAAATGGAAAATCGTTTGAAAACGATACAAGCGAAGGCGAATTAGAAAGAAAAACAACTGCAGAGAAACGCGCTAATTGGCGCTGGGAATATTAGCAACCCGTATTGCCTCTCAGCAGCTCCCCTTCGAAGGTATCCAAAATGTGTGTCGTGTTGTCAGCTGATGTGTAATTATTTATCGTGTGTGCTGCTACAACTAGAACAACAAGAACTACAACTATGACTATGAGAGCTACACTAAATGCGAAAGCCACTAATTGCGATTGCTTTGTTAGCTGGTTTTTTAGATGATTTTCTTGCATTTTTTGTTTGTTTTTTGTTTCTTTGCATTCAGGCTGAGCTGTCGCTCGGAAGGCGGCGGCACAGGCGGCGCTGAAAATGTGGATACGTGTGTGGGTTATGACCCCAACAAGAACAACTGACTTCAACTGACAGCAGCAGCAGCAACAACAACAACAACAGCAGCTGACAACACACACGCGGCATGTTGTGCGACTTGTGCCACGCCCGCCCCCTACACTGCCTGCCTGCCTGCCCCTGGATTGGGCTGTCGCTTACCTGCAAAGCAGCTGCCAATTTGCGCTCGAGCAATTGTATCTGTCGCTTTTGTTCCTCGATTTCTGTTTTCGCCTCGACTAGAAGTTTGCCCGTATCGTGATAGTTCTTCTCGACCTCCTTGGACACCTTGCGCGCGTCCTCGACTTCACGTTTCAGCGAGTTGACATATGCCTGCTCGGATGTGGGCGTGGGATCCATGGTGGCTACAATTACATTGGAGCCATACTCAAGATTCTTTTCGCGCGACTTCTCGCGCTCCAATTCCGTTTCCAGCGTACGGATTTTGGCCAAGAGCTTTTTGTTCTCACGCTCCTGGGCCTCACGGTTGCGCAGCTCCAGGGCCAGCATCTGTTTGGTGCTCTGCAAATCGTCACGTATCTTATCGATATCATCCAGCTCATCGGGACTCTCCTCATCGATGGACATGGTCGACACAATGCTGGGCCTAGAGCTGCCCGCACCGCTCGCCGACGCGCTGTTCGCACTGTTCAGCGCATGGCTGCTGGGCGCCTCGCTCAGCATATTAACCTTCGACAGGGACTTGTGTAGCTGCTCCTCGATTGTCATCTGGCGTCGGAACTTACGCAGACCCTCCAATATGGGCTTGCTGCGATCGTTTGTCTGCGTGGGCCTCAGCCGAACACCGCCCTGAATTTGCTTCAGCAGCTTGTTGTGCGAGTTGTCCTTCTCTGTTTCATAGATAAATTTATCATCCACTTTTGTCATCGATTTGCATGTCAATATGGGCTGAGATCTACAATGAAAGTAATTCCAGTTAGTTCTTAGAAATTCGTGCTTAAAAAAATTGTTGTTTACTGAAAGAAATTATTTAATAGCATTTATTTTGGATTTTTCTTTTCTTTTCTAACAACTTTATGATGTACAAAATATTCTCGTTGGGCAAGTTTCTATGGAGACTGTTTTTGTTAGATTATTTATAAAAAAATTCATAGTAAATGCGAATATTTCTCTACTTCAGTTTCTCAGAATTTTTTTCGCATTATAAATTTATACAAAATTTACGAAGCTGTTATCATAATTTTGTAAATTCATCAAATTTTTGACAATTATTTTTCATTTTCCTTTAAGAGTGACTTCAATTTTGCATTCATAGATTTCCAAACTTTTCAAGCTTTCATAAATCTGCATAAATTGAAGCCATTTTTTAAGTGGTTCGCACTGTGTTCTCAGATTAATTTGAATGCCAAATGGATTGCGTTTCTAAAGGCGAAAGAGAGCAGCTATTATTTCTTAAGCTGGCAGTTATACAGCGTTTGCACAGCGACTAACTAATTTGTAATCGATTGTTAAGGCTGACCATTCATTTGTAACCGACCACCAAACACCGAACACCAAACACCAACCACCGACCTACCGGCCGACGAGTGAGTGGCTAATGAGAGAGCTGCTCACCTGTCGTTGCATGCCACATGGCGCAGCTTTTTGCCGCTCTCCACCTCCTTCATCATCTCGGACCAGTCCGGCCGTCTGCGTGGTCGTGACCTGTGTGAAAATGAAATAAATGATGCTTTAGTCTTAAGTTCTAGGATATGCTTGGATGGTGTTTTTGCTTACTTGAGCTTCTCGAGCGTTTGCTTTTGCGTTTCGCTGAGCACCCGCTTCTCGCCGGGCGCCAATGGGGGCGGTGGCGGTGGTGGAGCCTTTGGCACCAACGAGGGCAGCGGCGGAGGCGCTGGAACTGCAACAGAAATATATGGATTGGATGGTTAACAGCGGGAGGAATTTCAGATGAATGGTCTAGCATTTTTTCAGCTTTTTTTTGCTTGTTTATGTTTAGCTTGTTTTTTAGCGTATAAATCGTTTAGCGCTGTGTGCACTCGCGGTTATTAAATATAATTTTAATTTAATGAATTTGCAATTTGTGTCAGTTGTTGTTTGCTCCAAGTTTGCCCTCAACCTCCCGCGCTCTCTTTCTCTTCTTTCCCTTCCGCTTAGTAGCTGCCGGCCATACATATCAATTGAGTTTGGTTTAAGGAGGTATGGCC
The DNA here is from genome assembly GCA_035045845.1 of Drosophila buzzatii. Classification (NCBI taxonomy): domain Eukaryota; kingdom Metazoa; phylum Arthropoda; class Insecta; order Diptera; family Drosophilidae; genus Drosophila; species Drosophila buzzatii. Next base: position 805,352 of record JAWNOS010000606.1, on the reverse strand, counting down.
TTAGGGTGCTTTGGTGGACTAGCTTTACGTTCCAATTCTTGCGTCTAAAGTTTCACTGCATTGGCAGAGATTGAAAAGTTACTGCTGTGGCACAGGCCCAACCCACGAGTCGTTGAGCAACCCCACAACCCAATTTGTTTTATTGCCTTAACACCTCCTGTTCCAGTAGTTTCGTCCTTCCAAAACACCAGCCACTACTCTGTGGTGCTGGTGCAGACGAAAACTTTGATTGCATTCATGATACCCTAACAGACAGGTATAGGTATTTTGTATATAAATATGTAACGCATAGATAAATAACTCGTTCAATTCGTTTTGCTTGAGAATTGACTGGAGTAGCTGCAAGCTTGACTTAGTCAGAATGAGAGCTGCTCAACCTAACTTTCTATAAATCATATTTTCATTGCAGGCATAGTGTGTAATGCATAGTGTATTTAATATTCGTTGAGCTAAGCTTCAGCATTCCTTGTTTTTTCTTTGATAGCTTTCGTCTTTTGTGCGTTGCGCTTGGCTCGCCGTTGGTTTTGGTTTTCGGCTTTGGGTTTTGGGTTTTCGGATTTAGTTTTAGTTTAGTTGGTTTTAAAGTCTGTGATGCGCTTTCGCCGGCACACATTTCTGTTAACTGGGCCAATTAGCTTGTAATGTTTGCTACTGCCAGCTGTTTCGTCTCTAATAAATTTCCAGTTAAATTGCTGGCCTAACAAGTTGCCAAGTTCCACAAATTTCTACCACTGCCACCCACGCTTTTTTGTTACCAACTTTCTTCTCTTTGTAATTAGCAATTGAGAGAGTTTATTCCTTATCCTTGTACATATATATATATATTTGTGTGTGTGTGTGTGTACTTCTACCCGTATCGTCTGTGCACACTTTGTGTACAATACTTTGCATTCTTTGCAGTTAATTTTTTTTCAGTCACTGAGGTTGCTGGCTGGGCTTTGTTGTTGTTTCTTCGCTCATTGTTTTTTGTTTGCTTGATAAAAAAGTGCAAAAGTCAAACAACTGTCGTAAGACAATGGCCGTGCACGAAGTGATGAAAAGCTGACAAATCTGTTAATTAGCTTTGTTTGAGTGAACCCGATGCGAGTCTTTCTGCCTCCCGTGGTTGTCACAGCACTCAGCTTAGCCAGCCAACAAATCTGCCCCAATCCACACTTTGCCAAGCCCCCATTCTTTAGCTGCCTCCTACCGCACCGTCGCCCTGCCTGACTGGCTTATTCCTCCAGTTTGCTGCCATTCGCTCGGGTCGCGCCTGACTGAATCTGCACTTAATCTTTAAGTGGTTGGCTGCCTCTTTGTGGTGCATTAGATGCTGTTCTCAGTTCTTTTGCTCCCTCTATATATATTATATATATACATACATACATATATATATGTGTATTGTATGTATATATATGTATTTGAATGTGCTCTGCACCTGGTGCTTGAAAACTAATCCTGAACTCGTGTTACTTTGGCTCAATGAAATCAGCGCCAAACTTGATTATTGTCTGGCAGTTACCCTGGCTGCATGTTAATATCCCTTTCCGCTCCACCCACACGCCGTGTGACGTGCGCTTTCTCCATCGCCCTTCGTCCGTGCGTTCCTTTCTCTTTTTGTGTGCCATTTGTAGTCACTGATTAAAATACGTGGTCAACTTTTTGGGCAGCCAATTGAGCGCTCGTTTAGTAAGTTTCGCTTAATTCGTTTTAGTAATTTATGGCAAAGCTCTGGCACAAGCGTCCAACCTAAATCAGTGCACACTCCAAAGCTCACACACACACAAACACACACTCGAACACTCACCCTCGCAGGCGGCAACCAAAAACCAAGAGTAAGAAAAGAAACTTACCCAAGCTGAAGCTTGTGGCGCACCCGTAGCCAGATAAAACTCTTCATTCATTCATTCATGTCGACAAAATTATTTCTTATTTAAATAAAATGCTGAGCAGCGTCTCCAAGTTGATGCTACCCACTTAATATACCGCAGAAGCCCGCACTTACAACGACGCTAAAATGAATAGCGGGGTATGTAAACATAAATTTTGTGGAGCTCGCCCTAAAACATCAGACCAGACCCACTGTCGCAGCTCCTTGATACTCTCTCTTTACAACACTCTCTCACTCACACTTTCAGCCTCTCCCTGTCTCTCACAACCCACATTTTGTTATCATCAACCGAGAGAATATTCTATGCATGCACAAATGTTGCCGTTGTCATTGAATCACGCTGTGCCTGCGGTCGGGGTCGGTGTTGGGGTTGGGGTAGGGGTTGAGTTTTGGGTGGAGGCATTAGCATGGACTCCTGTTTGATGACTGACTTTGTTCGCCATTGTCTGAGCTTTGTGGCATGATGAAGCGTCGCATGGAGAGTCTGCCATATTTTACAGTAACTCTCCAAGCCACCAACCCGCATGCTGACAAGCCCCTAATCCCAGGCGGGCTGCCGGCGTCCTGATTAACGTTTTTCATCTTGTTAATAACTATATATTGCCTGTTCATTTGTAACCACCTAACAAACACTGAGCAACATGGTTAATATTTTACTATCCCTTTAAAGAAACTACTCGACTTCAGCTACACTTGAGCACTTTTGATTGTCGTCTAAAGGACAAAGGAAAAAGGAAGCATTCAAATAATATTTAATATATTAATTATGTTTATTAACATCTTCTGTCCCCTGTATCTGACATCTCTCTTAAATGTTGCTGAATAAATGTAGAGAATATTATGCCGACTTACGCCTAATCTCATGCTTGGGTGAACATCAGTGTGTGTTAAACGATTGCGAATAGCAGAGAACGTAAAATGCAAAATTATTACGTTCGTAAGAGATCAAGAGATGGGCTTTAATATAAGTTTAATGAATGTGATACATTATTCACATTAAATATTGCTTGGCAGTTATTTAATAAATTATTTAAATCCACAACTGCATTCTTGCCTTTAGCAGCACTTGATGAATGCTTAATGCATTTAGTCTCTTCTTGATTTTAAAATACTTTATTGAATTTGTGCATTAGGAGCGCCTACATATTGCAAATTTCTCATGTTAATTACAACTTGTATCTACTACATCTCAGTGGGATACCTCCCTAGTTATTGTTAATATACGCAGACATGTAATTTCAACTAATGTGGTCCATATTATTGTCGCTGAGTGTAATTATTGACAAAAGTGAATGCGTCAGTCAAAATTTGAAAATGGCCCAATCATCTTTTATGTGCCTGACAGTCCCCAGCATGCGCCCAATGACTGCACCTATTGAAAGTCCACGTTTCTAATGCTAGCCAAATAAATAAAAAACAAAATGAACGCAGCAAATAAAAAATGAAAGAAATGAATACAGCACAGCCGTTACATGTTTTTAAACAGAAACGCACACACACACACACCCAGGCCTCTTTGCGTATATGTAGATGTGTAGAACAGGCTCATTTAAATAAAAGAAAAAAATATAAATATATATAAATTTCTTTTCGGCCACTCGCTTGTCCTTTGAAGACATTTGCCAAGGCTTTGTGGCCGCCCAATTTTTTATATATATTTTTTTATTTTTGTTCGTTTTCTCGTCAGTTTTTTTTTCTTTTTAGTGCGTATATTTGAATATAAATGGCGCATTTAGTTCGACTATATCAAGCACATGCCCATATATCTTGGCCAGCTTTTGTCCTTAAGAGTAGGAACTGTTACAGTTCTCTCTTCCTTTCGGCTGCTGCTATTGATAGTTGTCGGCTTTAAGGGGCAGTTCGGAGAAACAAAACACAAAAACCATCTAGAAAGTGCCTTTTCCACTCATCTATCCTCATCTGGTTTTAAACATTCCACTTTATGTTGTAGTTTTGACACAATGAGCAATAATCATGAATTTTACTTAGACCATAAAAAGAGAGATGAAAACACCCAGAAAGTCGGCCCAAGACGTCGTCCGAGCACATTAAATAAATGTTTTTCTTTTCTGTCTGCATTGTTGCCTTATTTTTTTCATTGCTTAGCTTTTTTATACGCAATATCCATGGTAAATAGTTAAGATATTGGGTATACTGGTTTCAATTTGTTGTATGTATAATAATCTGATTTTCACATTTGAAAAATTATCTACAAATCTCTAATTTAGCCCTATAAATATTTAATGTGGAGCTCAGCTTGACTAATCCTATTTATATATGTTAATGTACATATTTGAAACATATCAAAATGTATATATTTCTTTTAACAAAGAGCCAAATAAAGGGTATCTGTTAGTCGAAAGCCTCGGGCAAAAACATTTTTACTTCTTTTTTTTTGCTGCCATTTTTTTTATGCGACAGCTTTAAAGGACAAACGTTGGGCACAGCGGTTACCATTTCGTTGAGTGACCTGCCCATGTCTTGCCTTTCCTCCCTTTTTCTTCAACCCTCCCCATCCCCATCCACATCCCTTAAACCTTAGAGCCTCGCTCCTACCATCACAGTTGCCTTTTGTTTGCCTGACAAAGATTAGGACGCATTTGCGGTCACGTTATTGCCCACTGATTAGGACATGGTAGCTGCCGGGCTGTTAGCCGAACCCTCGCCGCACACCTTTGCCAGATACCCTTTGTGCTTTGCTGCCACTTAATGTGCTTTACACTTCATGTTGTGCTGCCCCTCCAGGGGCAGATTTTGTTTTTCAATTTGCCAACTTATGCAACTCACTGTGATAATTCTCGAATTGAGTATTAATGTTATTGCACGCCTGCAGCCAGAAAATGCATTTCGAATATTACAGGCTTTTCAATTATTTGGAATATTCCTATTTCATCCTTGGCCTTTTCTATTTTAATAATTTTTATTTTGGCCTCTTTCGATCGGTGGGTGGCTAAACAGTTTTGCGCCTCTTTCGACTCAATGCACAGCACTCACTAAAAATTTAATAAATAAAATATGTTATTTATATTGCTTTTCAGCCCTCTCTCTCTCTCACTCTCTCTTTCGTTGCCTGTCTCCCGGTTTGTCTGTCTTTGTCATTTTTGTTTGGGTACACATATTTTGATGAAATGTTTCCATTTCATACTTGTATTTATAAAGCTACTACGCGATACTCATAGATATATGTATACGAACGCTGCTTCATGCGTTTTTTAGTTGGACCTGAATGGACCCATATGCAAATATATATATATGCATATGTATATGCTCATAGGTATGAGTAACAGGTACATACATACATACGTACATAGGATGCAGCTAGTCTAGAGATGGTCTCATGGCTACAAATATTTTGTTATGCATAATAAAATTGCAAAACAGAATTGCGCTTGTTTCGCATACCGAAAAAAAAGTATTTTTTTCTACATATTTTATGTGATATGTTGAAGTCAGCAATGTCTGGTATGAATGACAATTATGTTGCTTTGCTCGTGTGAATAAATATAATATATAATATATGAGCTAATAATGACAAAATGTCTACAATTATGTTACACTAATTTGAAGAAAATCTAAAAAGAGCTAGCTTCGTTTTGCCTGGAGTTAAACAAATGTAGAAAGTCTTTACGCATAAGAGTTATATATACTGGGGCGATTCTAAAAGCACTCTTCATTTCTCAATGTGATCTACTACTAAATACATTTCTCCCCATATATTTATTAAATAATATTCTTTCAATTCAATTCTTCTTCTTCTATTCAATTTCTTCCATTTGTTCATATTTTACTTTATATTAGTTTGAATTTACTTGCTTTTGCTTTTGCATTTGCTTTCAACTGCAACTAAGTAAATTGACCAAGTTAACTTTGTTGCTCTCTGAAGTTTTGCACTAAGTTTGCAGATTATTTCAATACTCTTCTATTCTGTAAAATATATAAAGTTAGTATATGTATAACTATTCATATTCTCTCTCACGGTCCCATCTCTAGTTTGTTATACACTCATAAGGCATACCTGCGACAGTATATACATACATACATTCACAAAAAAAATATCACTCATACGCTACGTTTGCCGTGTCAGTCTGTCTCTTATATTTTATTCATTTCGCTGTGACGTCTGTCGGCCTTGTCTTTACGCCAACATATTAATACCCCTTTCTATAGATAAAGAGAGATACTATGAGAGAGTGAGAGAGAGAGAGGGAGAGAAGTTTAGGGAGGAAATGAGACATTTGGAGGCTACCAATATAAAGGCCAATGTGGCAAGTGCACACGGCTAGTTTCATTGATATATTTATATATATTATTATATTATATATTATATATTATATCTATTTAGTATTTGAGAAATGCCCACTACGTATGTGCGCATCTCTCTTGCTTGGATTTGCGCGATTATTATTATTATTATATTTTGGTTTTTTGGATTTTTAGACAATTAGCGAAGCATCTGAATCATATTTACAGCAGTTGATTGGCGATCCATTAGAGTTGTTAATCGGGTATTTAGCATCCAGAGTATTGCGATTCGATCTGTTGCGCTGGCTCACGATCGTAACTTACCATTTTTGATGCTCGGTTCGCGCTTTATTGAGGGCGCTTTCCTCAGGGTTTTGGTCTTGAATTCGGGCTTGGGTTCTTCTTTGGGTTCTTTGAGTATTTCATCAACTTTGGGTACCTTTTTCAGAACTGGTCGGATCTTTAGTAGATTGTCGGTGCTCTTGCTGGGCAGTGGCTTCTCCTCGCGCTTGACATGTCTCAATTTGGGCTTCTCCAGCTTGAAGCGTAAACGTTTCTCACGCTCCTCCTCCGTTTCGCCGTCGACTGCTTCGTCGTCATCCTCGGGAGCCACTTTCTTCATCGATTTGTCACGTTTGACCACAACGCTGCGCAACTTGGGTTTCTCTAAGGTGAAACGTTGTGTTAACTCACTTTCCTCCGGCTTTTTGTTGATCTGCGTTGGACGCAGCTGAGCGGCCTTCTTCACGTGCTCCGGCACTTTGGCATCCAGCGTGGTGTCGTCATCATCGTCGTCATCTTCCTCTTCGTCGTCTTCGTCTTCGGTTGCCTCCTCCTCACTTTCTTCTTCAGTTTCAGTTTCTTCTTCAGTTTCCTCCTCCTCTTCTTCGCTTTCTTCCTCCTCGGAGGAGCTTTCAGGCGGCGGCGTTGGCTCCTTCTTCTTGGCCAAAGGTTTTTTTGTTACCAGATTTGATTTCTTAACTGGCTCCGGCGCTGCCTTCTTCACCGGCTCGACAACGGCTTTTTTCACGGGCTCCGCTTGCTTTTTAGCAGCTGCTGTCGTTGCTGCTGCTGTGGTCTTCTTTGCGGGCTCGACGGCTGTTTTCTTCGCCGGCTCAGGTGTCTTTTTCGCTGGCTCAGTTGTTTTCTTTGCTGCTGCTGTTGTTGTTGTTGTTGTTGTTGCAGTTGGCGCTGCTACCTTTGCTTTGCTGTTGGCTGTTGACGTTGTTGGCGCTGCCTTCTCACCATTTTCCTTAGTGGCTGCAGCTGCAGCTGCCTTTTTGGCCCAAGGCGTTGTTGCCGGCTTTGTGGCTGCCGCATCCTCTTTGACCCATGGTGGCCGAAATGTGGTGCGGCCAGTGCTGCTGGCGCCGGCGCCAGCGCCAGCTGTGCTGCCAGCGCTTGTTGTTGTGCTACGGGGCGTCACGAAGGGCATTGCGGCGTGGGCAGCAACTGTTTTCCGTTTTGTTAATTCTCCAGAGATTGTTGCTGTTCGTTCGTCTATTTGCACACACTTTTTAAATAATTTTCTGTGAATATTTCGTCGTCGTTGTTGTTATTGTTGTTGTTGTTGTTGTTGTTGATGAAAACACAAAACTTTGCACATTAGCACCAGCACAGGGCGAGGGGTGCTCAGGGCGTGGCTGGCACTGGACTTGTCTCACTCTACACTTGTCCAAAAGTTCTTTCCTTCTTTTTTTTTTTTTTTTAAATTGCCGTTTCTTTTTTTATTTCTTCAATTTTATATATATGTATATCTGTTAATGTATGTTTCTTTTTATTTTTGTTCGTTTGTTGTTGTTGCTGCTGTTGTGCTATTTATTTAAATTCTCAGCGCTGTGGACGATGAGCAACAGCTGTTTAAAATATTTTCAATTCTCAATTCCGTATATATTTGGGTATGTTTCATTTCGTGAATTTATTTATAAATGCATGCGCTCATTAGCTGGGCAGCGCATTTGTTGCCTTTGTTGCTGCTCTTGTTGCTATCGTTGCTGTTGTTGTTGTTGTTTGTAGTTTTTTGTTTCTGTTAGCGTATCTATTTTGGCCAAAATAGAAAACGAAAAACTATGCAAAATGTAGGCCTTTGTGTCATATAAACACAAACGCCGTCTAAACTGTTCAAATTAGACAAATTCCTATCCAGCTCTATCCAGTTCTGTGTGTTACTCTCTTTTATTCCATCTAACAAACGCTACAACAACAACAACAACAACAACAGCGGCAAACGCAACAAATGACAGCAAACAATTTGCTATGCCAATGTGCCTCTCCGATATGTAAAAGGCGAAAATATTTAATTTTAGGTTCTTTGTGCCAGCGAGAATCAAAAGCGTTGTGAGAGTAAAAAAAAAATCAGAAATTCAAAAAAAAAAAAAAAAAATCAGAAAAAAAAAGAATCCGTGGTGGCTCTGACGCTTCTTTTGCCTCGTTTCACAAAGTATACAATGAAACGAGAACGCACACACGCACAGTGACACACACACACATGCATGCACACACACACACACACACATAAAAGAGAATCCAAAATAAAAAGCTATGGAAGAGAGAATGAAATGTGAATTTTCATTCCATTGCCGTTTCCATGGATTTTCTCTTTTTTTATGATTTTTTTTTCTCATCTCCATTTCTCCAATTCGTCCAACGGCCTTTTGCAAATTTTGTTCTTTTCTTTTTTGAAATTAAAACAACAAATTTTCAGTTTTCAGTTTTGCCTTCGCATTTGGAGGCGTTAATTAAACATGACATGCAAATATAAAATTTTACTTATAAATATGCCGTCATTAGAGAAGTGGAATAATGTAGACGACGCGACATAAAAGCCTTTAAATCTAATGGCCAGCAATTTGTGAAAAACTTATTACAATCAAGAAAAAGTCACATTTTCAGAGGAAATTAAATTGAATAGCTCTGATTTAAAGAGTAAGCAATTGATATTTTTGATAATATTAAAATAAACTGTTGATTTATTATTCGAAAAAATTATGTTTCAAAAGAAAAATACTATATGCTGATTTATTTTTAACAATTTTTATTTTGAACGGACAAATTGATTGAATTTTGGATATAATTAGAAAATATATGTTTCATATAAAGCAAAAATGTTATTTATTTCAGCAAAAGCAGTTTTTAAGTCTCTAATGATGGCACATTTTATTATGTTTCCTATTTCATTTCATAGTTTTATTTTTCTTATTTGTAGTAATTTTTGTTATTTCTTGTTATTTCGTCTATTTTTCTAGCTTTATCGGAGGCATTGGCTATGCAAATCTGTTTGGCATGCTGCGCATTTCGCTAGATTTATTTATAAATATTATTTGATTTGATTTAATTTTTTTCTTAATGATTTTTCAATATATATACATATATAAAATATATATATATAAATTTTTTTCGACTATTTGATTCGGCTGGTGCAGCTGCAACATGCAGTTGCGGCTGTTTATAGACAGATTTTTCCATATATCACACAGAACGCCTACACATACACATACACACGCACACGAACACATCCACAGTGGGGCAAATAAACACAGAATACGAGACGCGGTTTAGCTACAATTGTATTTGCTCGGCACGCAGCGCCTATGACGGCGTTTCAAAAACTAAATTCATGTATTTTTAACAGCACGCTAAATGCTAGAAAATTTCGAAAAGCACAACAACAACAAGAAAATATAATTTCGCTCTCAACGTAAGTTCTCTGCTCGCTCTCGTGAAAATATTTAGAAAAATGAAATTGAAAATTATTTTGGCCGAAAAAATAAATATTTTTAGCCATTTGCTCGGACGGTCGAGCGCGCAGTCGTTTTGACCTTATGGCAGGTGCAGCATAGTTCAATGGAACTGGAATTATGAATATATCTACATATAATATACTCTGTATATATATTTATTTAGTGCAGCTCAAGCGCCTCGCATAAGTAGCCGGCGTCTGCATATTTATCGTACAGAGGCGAGACACTTATCATTTGATTTGAGCACATTAAATGTGTCTCAATTACGCAAGTTTCTCGGTACGGATTCTATGTGGGTGGGTGTGGATATATACTTTTATTTTTTGTTATTAGTTGAGGGCGTAACGCGTCTTACCCTGTGATAAAAACCAATCTTCTAGAAAATCCAAACCCATTATTGCCTCTGTTCTTTTGTATTCCAGTTAAATATGTTTTCTTTTGTTGGACTCTTTAGTTTCTTTTTGCAATATTTACATTGTCGCAATCGCCAAGTTGTTTCACTCCTCTATTCTCGCTGTTCTATCTGTTGAATGCGTTTGACATTTGCGTTCGACTGGGATTGAGCGATTTGCTATCGTTTAGTGCGTGATAAATTTTATTTTTAGTATCCAATTGATTGCATATCGATTAGTTGCGTTGCATTCGCATTCGCATTGTGAACCAATGCGAGAAGTTCAGCAAATGCAAAAACTTCCACCAGATCACAAGAACTTAGTCTACAGTGAAGGGGGAACGTATGAGAGACATTGTTTGAAGAGTTTTAGTAATCAAAAGTTGAATTTAGATGTTGATAAGATAATTTCAACTTTAAGCATAAAGTAAAAAAATAAATATTTGCAACGATAAAAAGAATACGAAAATAAAATAAAATGTTTACTTGACCCAAAGTCAAACTATGTGTATTTAGAAGTTATTACGATATAAAAAAAGATAGTTAAAGCAGACAACATGTTGTGTGCTACAAAAGCTGCTCAAATATAATTATATAGCATAAAATTATGCTAAGAACTTACCAAAAGTGGAAATAAAAGAAAAAAGTAATTAAACTTGAAACAAAGTGAATTAATGCCAGAATAGCAGTAAAACCGAAGACGACAAAGAGTTGAAAAGTAGGAATTAAGCAAATGGCCGGTTGAGAAAGATAGATAGATAGAGAGAGAGAGAGAGAGAGAGAGAGAGAGATAAAAGGGAGAGAGAAATACAGGGAGATAAGCAATGAGAATAGTTTTAAAAGATGGGGTACATTAAGAATCGAGGCGAAAAAGAATTATATAGGAAAGACAATTGAAGTATTGCAAAAGTAAACCAATGAGAAAAAAAAGTGTGCCAAGGAATTTCATTGCAAACCATAAACCGATTCAGGGGAAGAAGTAAAGACGAAATTTCCGTCGAAAAAGGAAAGAAATGGCAAAATGTTGAAAAATGTGATAAGCGGCAGAAGTCTGAGTTATGCAGTATAGAAAGAAAAAAAATATATTCTTTTTTAAACCTGGGACAAAACTAAGGGACAAAAAATGGGAATGTAAAAGTAAAAATGCCATTGATGGAAGTCAGACAGCTTCAGTTGGCTCCGAAATTGAGCTCACATAATTTCAATTAACTTCAACGGGATGGCAGTTGTTCGGCAGTGTCAAATTACCGAAATATTTAAAATAGATGCAAATTCATATTGACATACAGCCGCCCGCCCGCTGGCTCTCTTGGGCGTGCTTATAAATAATTACTTAATTAATTTCTATTTTAAATTTGATGAGTGTGCTTCAGTAAGAGTAATTTTTAATCAAAAGTTATTAAAAAAAAAAGACAAGTCAGAAGGCTCATGTCGAGACGGCTCGACTACGTGATACCCTCAATCCTGGGAAAAAAAAAAATAATAATAATAATACTCTTCTTCTTCACGAACGTATGAGTTCGCGCGGGCTGAAGTTTCCGGGTATAATTATAAAAGCGTTAGCTTCGCTATACAGCATAACAAACAACTATACTTTAAAGTATCTTTATCTACTTTGAAACAATAAACTTTAGATAATTACGCATTATTCAAGACTGTCATTTGCATGCATTCAAATTGCACTAGGCGTATACGTAATGAAAACACTCGCAAAACGGAAGCCTGAGGGAAGAAACATAAAATAGAATATTGTTAAACTGGTGCACTTTAAACAATTTTCATACTTTTTGTTTGTTCTGCATTCTGTTTCACATAACCCAGTTGAGCATGAACACGTACAAAAATAAATATACCTATATATTTATGCTCATATTTGTATATATCTATGTATGTGTGTTAGGCAGTCATAAATAAAAGTGTGTATAGTTTTGGGGCTAAATGCAGCAAACAAATTTGCACTGCATACTTTTTCGCTGTGCTAGAAAATAATTTACTACCCTCTATACTCTGTAAATGCATAATATTGATGATATTTATCTAAGTGAAATGCCTGTGCATATAAACAAAAACTTCATTTAATTAAATTCCAATTATGAAATTTAAAAATTTAATATTCACTTATCGAACGCTGTGAAACGCAATTTGTGCTTGTATGCACACATACACATACATATACTGGATTTATATGTTATGTGGTAGAAATATCCTACTAATGTAATGAAAATGGACATGAAAGGCGAGCAAACAATTTTAAGTACCGAAAAATATAATTTAAATTAAATTGAATATAGGTGCGGCAAAGTTCTCTTCCATGAATACCCTTTAAAATTATCGTTTTTATGTTCAATACTAATTATGCTAGTACAAATGATGCTGACTGAAAATAAAATGTAAAGTGTAGAGTATATGTCTGTCGAGAAAATACAAAATTATCAAAAACAAGCCTCTTTCATTTATGAAACAGGGTATTATCTAGTCCATGATGTTTGCTTGTTTTCAACTAGTAATTTTGTTGTTCGTTTGATTACGTTTTGCACATATTTAAGTTTCGCTTCATGTAAATCATAGCACAAATCAATGAAATTAAAAGTCACTTTGGCACCGCGTTTCATTATTTTATTTACTTTTTGTTTGTGTTTATTTATGCTATGTATGCTTTGTTTTTGTTTGTATACCCTGAACCCATTGAAAGTGGAAATTCAGGGTATAATGGTTTTGTGAAAATGTATATAACAGGCAGAAGTAGACGTGGCAGACCCCACGTATATATATTCTTGATCAGCACAAATAAATAAGTTGATATAGCCCTGTCCGTCTGTCCGCCCGTCCGTTCGTCAGTCCTTCCGTATGAACATCGAGATTTCGGAAACTACAAAAGCTAGAGAGCTGAAATTTCACATGAATACTCGTATCTCGTATGTTAGTTACGCAGTACGAGTTTATTTTGTTTTATAGATCATCACATTTCCAAATTATCGATAAAAAATCGAAAACTCGTTTTTTGTAGGTGTTTTGAGCATAACTTCTACACCGTTTGAGCTAGAGACTTCGAATTTATATAATTAGATAGATATGAAATATCTATCTATCTATTTTGGATGCCCCCAATTTGAAAAAAAAACACATTTCAAATACTAGAATTGTAATTTGGCAAATAGACACATTTAGATGCTATTAATATGTTCTGAAATTTTCATGCAGATCCTCCATCCAGAAATGGAGTCCAAAGTTCAGCCCAAGCCACGCCAGCAACTCGTAAAGAGGAAGAGTATTTTTTTTCAAGGTCCAGGGTATCTTGTAGTCCAGCCCTCTCGACTAGAGCCTTCTTATTTGTTCGACTTTTAAATTTGTGGTTTCTGTTTTTATTCTGATGCGCTGACGCTGACAAGTTGAAAACTTGCCAGGACGTTCGTAAATCATTTTGATGAGAGAGAGTAGAATATTTTACAGTCATTCGAAATGTGAAAAAAAAAGAAAAATAAAAAAATAATGAAATAAAATAAAAACTTGTAATAAAAACGTCGCACTAATTGAAAGTAGTCGCGGAACAAATTTTCATTGCAATCAATTTGTAATTGCGAATTGAGCGTTGCACGGACCAATAATATTTTAATTAAAGTAGTGCGTCATTGAAATTGAAGTGTAATGCTAATATTTTCTGTTTATTTGTCTCGCTTTCTCTTTCTAACTCTTATAAAATACTGTGTATAGGCGTTTGTTTATCTGTCTCGGTTAATTACAGTAGCTTCTGTGTTTGGGCTTAAATCTTGTTAGCCACCGGCTGCACCTCGACGGTGGTGTTCAGCTGCGTAAAGTGCGGCCACGTCGAGATCTCCTTAAATAGTCGTCCGCCGGGGCATTCGGTATCCCGTACTTGACGATGCCCCAGCAGCTTATAGGACGGATCTATGTAGCCCTTGGCAACACCAAAAGCAATCAAATCTTGCGCGGCCTGCAACATGGAAGCGGGTGGCAGTTCAGCTGTTAGAGATAAAGAGAGAGTAAATAATTAGATTAGTAAAAATTATGAAATGTTTCAATTATTATTTCGCCTTACTTCTCCAATCGCCGATGAGCACAATGCCCACACTTTTGTCATTATATTTGGGCGCATGTGCGCCAACCACATTGAAGCCGCGTCCCGTATAGATCAGACCATCGCCACCGATGCCAAAGCTATAGCCAATGTCGTTCCAGCCGCGATCCACCTGATGGAAGTCCTGCATTTCACGCATGCTGCGCATGCAATCCGGCGTAGTCACGCATGCGGCGGGTATATACGAATGATGTATGATGACATACGGTGCGGGTCCCTCAAAGTAGTTCACCTCCTTTGGCATGCGGGCGCCCCAATCAGCGCGTGACAACAGCTGCGAACTCTTTCCAGCACCTGCAGGCTGCATGTGTTGGCTGTAACCTGTAGAGCAAAGATTGACCATTAGTTGTTTGTTAACTTGTTTAAGTTGGTGTTCAGTTTCAATTTCGTTTATTTACTATTTGCTACAATTTTCGCACCCCCCCCAAGCCGAGCCGTGCGCGTGTGTGTCAAGGTGCTTTCAGCCAACTTTGTTAGCGTTAATTGCAAGAGTTTGCTTAACTTTAACTTTAGCTTAGTTGAGTCGTGTGTTCAGGTTTGCTTCCGCGTAGCCATTGATAAATTATTCGATACGGACTCCCCCGTCTATTTGTCAGCAACAGCTGCCGCTGCTGGTGGTTTTTCTGTGTGTTTGCTATGTTGCCTCAACGAGGTGAGAAATCGCAATGAAGCACACCAGCCAACTGACAGTCGTATCGCCTAATAAAAATTCCCCGCATAACGGCTAAGCATATACAGAGAATGAGTAGGAGGTGGATGCAGAAGGGAGAGTGTGTGTGTCTGTGTGTGTGTGTGTGTGTGTGTGAGTGAGAGAGCAACTCGTGGACTTAATTTGTTTAAAATCCCCAAACAGGTAGTTGAACCGAGCTCTGATCGGTTTTGATATATTTAATATGCACATTTTATAAATCTTACTCCCATCTGCTCTCGTCATCTCTGCCTCTCTCTTTCTCTGCCGCTCTATTGACAAACGTGTCAATTAATGAACCGGCCCTCAGCTCATATAAAATATGCAAAAAGTTTGTTTGGCAATTTGTTTTGTTTGCTAAAACGTTTAATACACTTCAAGCAGCACGGGGTATTGCAAGGCAAGCCAAGCGTTTGTTTAATTATAAACTGTGAAATGTGTGAAAGCTTAATTTCTAGATTACATTTATAAATACGAGCATATGACATAAGAAAATGAGTCCATTATGGAAAATCGTATATATTCTAGTGTTCATGGAAATTTGTTTATTGATGATGATTGAAATAAAAATAACTTTACGATGCGAGTAAAGGAAAAACTTTCTAATCAGCTATAAAATAATTTAAAAGTTCCATATCATCCATATAATATTTTATTATCAATTTTTGTTTAAGTTCTTTATTAATTTTACTCCAACACGAAATTTCATCTATAAATTAAGATCTACTTTAAATGTCAGATATGAGGAAAATATCTGTCAATTATTAACTTATAATAAAGGCGTATATATTATATTTGTTAGTGTATTTCAACTCTCTACGTTTAACTGCACCATATATTATAATCCACAAATAATGATGACTCAGTTGGAGAGTCTAACAGAAATGTTGTTTATTTTTTTGTGATATATGTATATACATATATATATATATATATTTTTTTTTTTTGGCTTTAGTCTTATTTAAATGGTGCGCCAACAGGTGGTATCATCTATCCGTTGTGGCACAGTCATCTGTAGGCCAAAGCACGACCTTCAAAGTTGACTTTCTGGTTCCTCTTTAACCCGCAACTCATAAATGCAAATAAATCCAACCAAAAACTACTATTTCATTCAAAATTCGGTAAATGTGCGGATGCTTGAGGGCGTGCCTGTGTCGAAGTGTGAGCGTGTGCGTGTGACTGTCAGTGTAAACGTGTGTGAGTGAGTGTGACGTCGCCTGAGTAGAAGAGTGAAACTAATACAGCACCATTTGGCATGTTTGCCAAGGCGTCGACAGCTTTTGCCACTTGGGCGCTGCCACGCCCACTTTCTGGCACATTTATATGCATATGCAAAGTTGGCAAAATAGACGGCGGGCTGAAGCCAAGGAAGTGCCAAGAAGGATTCGCTGCTTCAAGACTTGACTAACTTAACAGCGGCAACAGTTTCTAATTAGAAATCTGGAGAGCAAAACATTTTTGTTAGCGCACCTGCGACTATACTGACTCACATGCTGAACGGATGTTGCAGAGAAACTGGAACTGAAATCGGATCTGGTGTTAAAGCTGGAGCTGAAGCCGAGTCTATTGGCAGCTCGTGCTTGCATAACAAACAGAGCGTGCTAAAGGGAAGTTGTCTGTCAAATCGTTTGCTATTTAATTTGTGCCCTTTACTGTAGATAAAGTTGTGTTACACGTTAATTACGTCTATAAACTCTCACCCTCTCTACATTTCTCCCATTAATTCTCCTATCGTATATTTACCGCTCAGCCGTTTCGAGTTCAAGCTCCTCGTTGTAAACCCCAATTTTGCACACGCTCCTCTAATCATTGGCCCTAATTACGCGCGGCCTAATAAAGTAAATATTAAACTCGTTGTGCTAATCAATGTTGCAAACTACAGCCTAAATATACACCTGCACACACACACACACACAGACACGCCCTAACACATAAAACTTTTCACTGTGATATTTAATAATTAGTTCGGGTTGGGTTTTGGAAACCGCCTTGTACTATTTCATTATAAAATTGCCTCAAAAATGTTTGACTATCAGCGACAAATTAAAATGCCTTGAGACATACACAACGAGAAAAGAGAGAGAGAGAGAGAGAGGAGACCTATTTCACCCTTGGCATTGGTATCTTTGGTAATTTGATTAAACTTTCTCCTTGAGCTACCGATCAAGTATTGTCTCATAATTGAAGAAACTCAATTTATTCCATTTCAACCACAAAATGTAAACTTCTCGCCCGCTCTACTCTTGTTTGCTTTTAATCAGTGAGAGCACATAAAATATTCTATTTATTTACAAATACACATATTCTCATAAACACACACACACACACATATACGCGCATACCTGCGGAAACATATAATATTATGTGTGCGAGCATTCCACACGCATTCAGTAAATATTTTGCTGTTGAAGAACGAGAAAATGCTATAATATGTCATAATATTATATGAAAAACGGCATATCACAAAATTAAGTCATGCAGAGTTAAAAAAGAAAAAAAAGTACCAAATAAATAAAAACAATGACAGCAAAAAATGTATTTGCAATTATTATTATACAAGTTTTAATACTCTATACAACTCAAATTTAGAATTGTACAGTTAAACTCTTGAAAAATTTAATTAAAATGCTAAATTAAATGAATAAATTAAAGGAATTCCTTTATAAATATTTATTTAGTAATTTTCTTTCAAATTCTCAGCATTAAATGATTTGAATTAACAAATTTAATTTGTATTATAAAAATGATAAAAAATTATGCTAAAAATGTAAAAGATTTTCACAGTCAAGATAAAAAAAAGCATTTTAAATTTGTAATTAATTTATTTTTTTATTTATTTTATTTTTTTATTATTATTTTATTATTAGATAAAAGAAATCCTATTAAATTTTATAAATATGAAAATGTTTTTAAGTAAGCAAAGAAAACAGACTAAACTAAGAATCTTCTAAAATTTGTAATTGCATTAAATTAAATGAATGTGAACAACTAGTTCAACTAAATAATCGACGCATTGAAAAGAAAACAAAGCAGAAACTCAAATTGTTCAGTTCACTTTTGCATTTACCTGCAGCTCCTAATGAAAAAGTGTATTGATAAAAACAAAAATTACAAATTATAATGTGCATATTATATATACATATACATATAAAAAAAAAATCCCTTGTCCGATTGTCAATAAATGTGGTTGTGTATGGTTGTCGCATGTGCGGGCTTGTTGCCAGCCAAATGACATTTTTGTTAAATGCAAGTAATTAAATTTACGCTCAATCTGAAACATAAATTCACGAATAGTATGTGTATTACGACGAGCAGCAGCGGCAGCAGCAGTGCGAGTATACAAATTACCCAATGTATAAGATGCATATCTCTTCGCTTCTGCTGTCGTTTCCAGTCTCTCCTCTCTCTATCACTCTCTCTCTTTCACTCTCTCACTCACTCTCTCGTTCTCTCGCTCTCAGTTTACAGGGTGAGTTGACAACAATTTCCAGTTGGCATTTAGCAGGCGTGCAGAAATTACCGATAAGCGGCAATTGCTCAGTGCTCATGTGTGTGTGTGTGTGTGAGCGTGAGCGTGTGCGTGTGTGTATATTTCATGGGCAACCTAGCGATAAGGCATTAATAACCTACACTTACCCATCATAGATAGCAAAAGTAATCCAAGCGCTGTCATTCTGCAGGTGTTGCGGGTTTTAGGAACTGCTTTAATTTTTATATAATTGTTTCTTTTAACGAACTTAGGAACCTCTCGAATTAATTTAAATGTTTAACTTAGTTTGTATTGATTTGTTTTTTGTTTCTTTTTTTTTTTTTTTTTGGCAAGAATTGTGCAATTTATTTTTTAGTATTCGAGCTACAATTGTGTTCACATGCTTTATATGCTTATGTTGAAATATATTTATGTATTTGCTTAGCTTTGCGTTATGTTTCGCATTCGCGCGAATCTGAAGAGCGAATGGTTGGGCAGCATAAGGGCGCACCAATGTTTATAGACGCGTCCAAATAAAAAAAAAAAATAATACTAAAACTTATTTAATTTTGTTTTTGTTTTTTTTTTTTCGTGAATATTTTTGCACCAGCGCTGTCAACGTCAGCGGCGCTGTTGTTGCCTGCGCGCAATGCCAAACAATTTTTAAATCGCATGAAATTTATTACTAAGCGCCAGCGTTGCTGTCTACGTCGGCGTCGCGTGCTCAGTCGACGTCGCTGTTCATCGGCTCATTCGATTCGCTCATTGCCGCTCCGTTGCGCTCGCTTCCGCTCAGCTCGAATGCTCGTTGCTGTTGTTGCTCTTGCGGCTCTCGCTACGATCGGTTAGCTCTCAATTTACTGATAATGTTATCAGTTCAATATGCTGAGATTTGTGCCTCTGTGTGGTATCTGCCTCTGACACGAGCTGGGAGCGCGCGGCGCGCATTATTAATGAATTTTATACGCACCGTTAGGTGCATCCTGTGTGTGATTTACATGTGAAATTTTGCAAAATTTTCAGTCGACCTCTTTTATAAAACATGACATTCCACATATATATATTTTTTTTTGCCCACTGAACGGTACTTTTTGCTTGCACTGGGATTATGGGTATTTTTTTTCTCACTCTGCCCTTTCTCGATGGCATGACTGATAACCCGTGTATTGAGTGAAAACTGAACCTTGCAACGTTTTACAATAGGCCAATCAAAAGTGTCGAGCATGAGTCACGTTAACTAATCGGCATTTAATAATGAATTTATCAAGTTTTTTTTTTTGTTATATAGTATAGAAGACAATGACTGATCAAATTAGGAAACTTTGTTATTTATTGATAGTCTCTAATTTAACATATATACGTTTCTCTATTGTACAAAGCTTGTAAATTAAATGAATAACTATCGTTAGAACTGTCAATTCAAATGTGATGTATTTATTAAGTTATTGCTAAACGTATTTAATTTTCAACGTCGAATTCTCGATATTTCAATATTTGCTTTATTTATGTCAAATCATTGTGTTCTAGGTCATTCATATTATGGATGTTATCGGTGAACTTGCTTAGATTTAGACTTTGATTAGATAGGCAGATTCTTTGGTGACTAATCTTTATAGTACGTTTTACATATTCTCCTATTGTGTGGCTTTTGCTGTTCACCTTGAGTGAAAGTCATAACTTATGCTTGTGAGCAAGGCTGTGCGCTAATAAAAATAGAGTTTTCAGCAAGATTAATCAAGTCTTGGGTAAACAAATGCGCATATATAAACAATTCACAAACTAGTTGTTGCCAAGCTGCATAGCAAGCAGCTTTTGTCCGTGATTGAACTATTCTGTTATTTTTGCAATATGAATAGTATTTATTTACGTTTGCTAACAACTGTTGAGCAGTTATATTCAACTGAATGCCACAGCTGTATTTGTATTTACATAAGTTCTTTAATCTGGACTGTAGTATATCCCCTGGTTCTTTACTTAAGATCTTATCGATTGCTTGAACTTTGTGAACTGCGCTTCTGAATGGCCTATCACTGTCTTGCACTAAGCTTGCCTTCTGTTTCTGCGCCCCGCGCGCTCCTTAGTCTACATGATTTTGTATTTAATATATATTTTTTTTAAATCATCCGGACTGTTTTGGGGAATCCCCTGGTAGATTTCGAGGGGAAGCACTGAGCAAATGTATCTGTGAAATTGCTTTAGTCAATGCGCCGCGTTTCGATAGACAAATTAGTGGTGTTTATATTTCATTGGCAACTCTTTAATACTTTTGAAAGGCATTTCCATATTATCAGAGAGCTTGTAACGCTTATGACAAATTTTGTATTTATATTCATAGCAAGTTATCCAAAGTCTTTTTATCTACGCAGATGAGCTTGTATTGTCAAATATAAGAACTCAATATAAATATAATAAAATAAAACTTTTTTTTTACTTTTTGGTAATGTGGGAATGGAAACAAAGTTGTAGAGTTCTCTGACTAAAAATAAAGAAACTTGTTTTCAGGCTATGCCAAGCATTTGGATTTTCTACGTAAAGTTGGAAATGAATGAATTGTTTTTTTGGGCCTTTTATCGCAAACAAGCAGCTGACATCTAATAAAGTTTATACTTGTATTTAATATCAAGATATCAGAGAATTGTATAGTTGGTAGTGTATTAGGGGTACGTTGTATTAGTTTTCCCTTGCTTTTCGTTAGTCCAATCTATCACTCAACTAGCACGCACAACCGGCTAAATATATTCTTGGGGGGATTACCGCGGCGTCCAGATGGCCATCATCAAAAGGAAATTTAAGTCGTTTGCTAGCCAATATTTTGGCTCTGTGTGCTTATATGGGAAGGTAAACACGCGAGCGAGAAACCCCCACACTATTATATTTATTTAGTTTATTTCGTTAGGCCAAAAAAGGGGAAATGTTGACGTAGTGGAGGTCACAATAGACACATGGCATAGTTGAAATAGTTGTCTTGCTGGCACAGCACTTACCACAAATTATACTCAGCGGCTGCTTTTCCTTTAGCTGTTGTTGTTCCTGGTGTTGCTCTTGCCGTGTGACGGCGTGTAAAGTCCCCCAATTGGAGCCAGACCCCGACCCACAACCACCAGACCGCTCGTCGCCCATCGTCGTGCCAATGTCGTTAACAACCAAAACAATTCTGAAAAACAGCTAAGCAACAATGCGAAGCGTGTCCGGAAAACCGAAAAACTCGAACAGTCGATGCCAATGCCGAAGCCGTTTAGTGCGCTGAATACACTGTAATCGGGGTAGGGTATGTGTAGCACTCTATAAAGCAGGCCTAACCTATTGCCAATATATTGATTAAATAAATATCAACTATCACTTTTGGAATAAATCATAAGGAACATGTGTAAAATACTAATATAGTATATATGGCTTGATTCTGGTAGATTCAATAATAATGACACTAAATAAATTCAACTATAGTTTTCATTGCTCAAGAATCTTGTAAGAATCTGAAAATATTATATGCCACACATATAAAAGGTTTTCGCCCAAGTTGTCGTGGTTAAGGTATATCAGCCGCGTGTGTTCTCATTCCATATTTTTCGCTCTCTTCTTTAGTCTTTTGTATATATATTTTTTTAATATACCATTCGAATGTCCGCTAATCGCACATCTTATCATAGTATTAAGTGCTATGTTTCGTTAACTGCGGTTTGGCACGCTCTTCACTTATATTTTGTTTGTTTTTATATACACATATATCAATTTATATATATTTTGTTGTTGTTTTATTGTTCAAAGGTTCACAGCTTTAGAAGTCACATTGCTTTTAGGGTATTCACCAGAAGGTGAAGCATTATCTATGCAGCTGTTAGATAATGACGAGCGTCTATTACAATTAGCAAAAGTAATTGCAAATTATTTGTTCAAGCAGGCGCTCATTTAGCCACACACACATTCCAATGCCTTATGTATTCCCCCATTGATATAGACATTGAGCAGACCTTACCCTGTATATATAGGTCCTAAGTTTATCGCCCAAAAAGACTTAATTAACGAAGAATAGGCGCAGGGCACAATTCCAACACTGTGGCTGATTTATGTACTATATATATGTATATATATATGATGATAATATTAGCTGTATGTTTAACACATCAGCTTTCATTAGTGCCGCGCTTATCTATGCAAGATTTTATTAAATTTCTACAATGTTCGAGATTAGTCTGATTTATTAGCTCGTATAGAGACTGACTTCTGACTGAAACAGTTAACATAGAGAATTTCATTATACATCTTCATTTACTTCTCTGCCCACTTGTCGTCATCTTCAGAGCAAATACAAGTCAGATGTGATTATTGGAATTATAACAAATTTGGATTGGGAAACTTCGTGAGCGTAAAGTGACAATTAAAATTTCTGCAACGAGCAATCAGCAAAGTCAGAAATACATCTTCATATGGAGTCATATATCTATACATATACACACATGCTTATCTTAATACATATATCTGGCAAAGTTTTGGCAAGCAGCAGACTCATCAGTTGGCGCTTATATCATTGCCTGTGCGCGGATTAGTGACGCTTTCTGGTTACCATTTGGTTTAGAAATTACACTCTTGAGGGCAAGCAGTGTGGCTTACCAGTGGGCGGGGAGGCGTGGTGTTTTAGATCTCTTAACTGATGGCAGAGCGGGCGCCACGGCACGCACATGCCATATATAAAGGCATACATAAAATGACAAATGATTTGCGCGGCGCGTAAATTGAAAAGCGCTGAGCCTGTGAGATTGCTGTACATCCAGGAGTCTGTGAGCAGACGCCAGCCAGCAGCAGGAGCAGCAACGACGATTCTGCTGTGGAGAGAAGCAAGGAGCAGCAGGAGAAGCTGTTGGCTGAGCTGACTGGTTGGCAGTTGTTGGCGACAGCAGCGACTTTTGCTTGTTTGTTTAGTTGTTTTTGTTATTGTGTGTGTGTGTGTGTGGTTGTGTGTGTGTGTGTATGTGTATGTATGTGTGTGTGTGTGTGGCACGCCTTCTTCTCTGTCCTCCACTCTATGATCCTGGGCTGAATGCCAAAACTTTGGCAAAGTATTCAAATTAAAATTTCAATTAAGGAAGTGAATTTGGTGTGCCGAAAGTGTATTAAGTCTATTTGGGCGTCATCTTGGCATTTGAGCTGTGGGCTCAACTGTCGCCCGCTCGATTGAGATGTGGGCGGCCACACGTGTGCCACACCCAACAACAAACTCAAACCGCCCGCCCGCCCGCCTCCCCCATCCAGTTTGTTCGCACCGTTGCTTGATTTATTGGCAAAGTTTTGTCAGTCACATGACATAAGAAGTACTTTGTGGGAAATATATTATGCATTTTGTATACCAAACCAAACGGCAACATTCTGCGAACGGGCGGTGCTTACTGTGCCGGTGCTGTGGGCATTATTAATAATGTAATCAATTTGTAAACAATTTGGCATATATCAATGCGCTTCGTGCTGCCCATAAATCTCGCAGAAAATTAGCAAGCCCGCCGTCCACGCAACGCCAACGTCAATTTGCATCCCGATGCCGGCAAATGTGGTTTGTGCTCTGGATGGCGCTAGAGGGCGGGTGGTTGGGTGGATGTTTTTCAGCGGAATCTGAAACGTAGCTCGAGGCACGCACAGTGTTCAGGCCTCTGACATATTGCAATGGGCCCACGTTGATGGATGGACGCTTGGGATGGACAGTTGCCTGTATCTCAAAACTCGTTGGGATCAAGGCAGGAGTCAGAGTAAGTGGGCCAGCTGGTGAGTGGTGTGCGAGTGGTGGTGACATTGGCCAAGCAACAGCTTTTGCGAGTTTTGGTTACATTGCTTTTGCCTTTGCTTTTACTCTTGCCCGTGCTGTCTGGCTGCTCGCTTGGCAGTTAGTGACAGCTGCTGCCAGGCCGAAACCAAAAACTAGAGGATAAAAAAATTGCGAACTGCCATGGCCATATCTAATCTCTAGCAAGCCTGAAATTTGGTGGCGTGCTGCGACCGGACCGGGCCGAGATTGAGATGTTCGCCTGGCCAGATCTACTACGCCAATGCATTAGCTGTTGTTCGAAACTAACAGCTTCCTGGCAGTTACTTAACCAAAAGCCCCTGGAATGGTGTTACGTTAGTTGTATTATATTTAAAGCAAGTTTATACATATATACATAACGTATAAAGTGTGCAGTTAAAGCTCTTAACATTTGTAAAACTGCTTAAGACAGTGTCCTGTGCATAATCAGCTTTAAAGGGAAAGTCTAAGGCTTCCTTGGGGAATGAAACACAGCATCTTACAGCAGTTTTAAACACGCTCTGAACTATATTAGTATAGAGTATTTTTCTACAATAAATAAGACTTGGTTTTCAATCTGTCTTCGAGCATATTATATTTAATTCTATTGAATTTGAAATAAACTTAAATATTTGATTCACATCGCTCTACACTTGTTGCAAACGTCAAAGCACTTTGATATTTATAATCTCTAAGAGCTCTAAGAGCACTATTTTCCTCTCGACTGTGCGACATTTATAGCCTCAATAAGTTTGAAATCTAAAAATAAAAGCAAATACAAGTTTGCTTACAAAAGTTAATATATCTCGCATGTTTGTGCTTTTTGACAAATTCTCATGCAGCGCATTCAAACGGCAAATTGAAGTTTATTTTTTTCCCCTCCATTGCTACTCAAGCCATCTCGTTGGCTTTTCATCATCTTCAGGCACGACTGAGCACGGCTGTGTCTAGAAGTTTATGAACTTGTCATTCATTCAGCGGGTCACAGTTTTCACATACTCTCTTCTTTTCTCTGCTTTGCTTGCAGGACATGTCGGGCCGGTTGAACTATCAGCATGCAGCGTATGCCTGGCGCCAGGAGCAGGAGAATAATCGTGTGGAGGCGATACACAAGGTGAATCGGTATTACGACCATTGGGGTCAGGTGACGTCGCGCTTCGATAACTGGACCAATAAGGCGTATTACGAGAAGGCCGATAAGAAGCTGCAGCAGCGCAAGAGTCAGCAGCAAAAGGAGCAGGAGCTGAGCGAGCGGCGGGCCAAACTGCGACAGTTGCTCGAGCAGGATAATGATATCTATGATCAGGAGCTGGGACGCAAGCGTCGGCCTGGGAGTCGTCAAATTCCCGGTGATCTTCAGACTCTGGAGCGCATTAACCAGTCAGTCAAGGAGCAGGAGCAGCTCAAGCGCAAGCTGGAAATGGAGGCCAAGTTGTACGGTCGCTGGCGTCATGGCGTCGATGACGAAAAGCTGCTCTTCCAGTCCAAGTCGAACAACGAGGTGCTGGCCAAGCTCAACTGGCTGGACAAGCAAATCGAGCAGCAGCAGCACCGTGAAGAACGCGAGGCGCTGGTGGCCGAGCAGCAGCTACTGCTTCAGCAGGAGATCAGTCGCACCGAGCAGGCGCAAAAGGAGCGTCAGCTCATACGCGAACAGGAAATCAAGGATATACGTGCTCTGCAGGAGTCGCATGTGACGGAGCTGAAGGAATACCAAGAACAGGCCGAAAAGCTGAAGCAGGAGGAGCAACACTTACGCCTATTTATGAGTGAACTTGAAAAGGAGAAATCCCTGTTGGAGGAGTCAACGGCACTCATGTTGCGCCAATCGGATGTCAACCAGGCCTTCAATCTGAAGAAAATCAAGCTCTTCATGCGCAACCGCAACGAGGCCTTTCGCAAACAGATCTTGCTGTGTGTGAATATGCTCGAGCGGATGGCCAAATATGCCATTAAGTCGGAGCAGCTGCAAGAGGTGCTCGATAAATGCAAGGATCAGCTGGAAACCGAAACTCTGGCCGCCAGTCAGATAGACGCCATGTACGAATCAGAGGCCAAATACAAGCTACAGCAATGCGAGGAGACCTGGCGTGAGGAGCACTTGCGACGCTTCAGCGACATCAACAGAATCATCGAGCAGGAGCAGCAGCTGCTGAGCGGCATGCTGCGTGAGAACGTCGCCCAGCAGGAGTCGATCGTCGAGCTGCGTGCCACCCACGTTGCGGGCATTGAGCAGACCACCAAGCAGCTGGAGCAGCTCAACAAAGAGCAGGATCTCTCATCGCCACGCTCCACAGAAGCCATAGAAGCCGTGTCATGTGATAAATCTGAACAGCCAAGCGCTTCCAACAGTCAGGCCGATCTCAGCGAACAGAATGAGCTGATGCCCAAAGTCAGCGACTCCTTTACCAATCTCAATCTGGATGTCTGGCAGGATCTGCCACCCGTGCGTGGAAGCATCGACCCTCCACGGCAGCACAATTCGCGCTCATTGAACGTAGTCAATGCGCAGAACGCCGTTCCGCCCAAGTTTGCACGCAAACGCGTTGTCTGGACCTAATTGCTTGAACGATGCGCCAGTTAAATTTTGAATATAATATTAACCTAGATGAATTAGTTATAGTTGAATGTCATTATAGATATGTGTATATGTCACTCTCTCTCTCTCTCTCTCACGCTCTCTCTCTCTCTCTCTCTCTCTCTCTCGCTCTCTCTCTCTCTCCCTCTCTCCCTCTCTGTGTGCTTATTGTAAACTGTGTCTAAAATACACTCGCTGCTAATGTGAATATATGCTATATTAGAAATAAACAGAATTTTTTGGCAATAATTATTTGTGTAATTATAATTATAATAAATTGTCATCAGCCCATATCTCATTCGCTGTTAATATTGTTTATTTATATTTGAATAGGTTTTTGCTCATGAAATAAATTTTCATTTTAACAAATCAATATTTAAAGGTTCCTTTGAAAAAGCTTATTTATGAAATGCGATGATTCAACTTCTTAAACATAAAATTGATACAATTGTTAGTCACTTACATTTAATTGCCTTTTGAAATCATACACAGGACCTCACCAACTCAATTAATTGAATTATTGATGCAGCTTGTCTCGAATCACATTAAGATGACTGCAGCATAGCGCATCGAAGGAATTTATTCGGTCATTACTCTAATGATGGATAACTTGATCAAAAGCATAAATCCAGGGGGTTAAACAAAATGCACATTTTCCATTTGCACATTTTTGGCTCCATTACTTCACCTGGGGGCAGCAGCCAGAGTGGGTGAGGAAAAAATGTAAAGCAGTTAAATTTGATATAGATGCAGAGAACTGTGATGGAAGCAGTGAGCTGCTTGAATTTATTATAAACTTGCAAACTACACTCAACATATATCTCATCGATAGCAGGCGAAATTTCCAACAGAGCAATTTCATGCAAAATTTTAAGCTTTATATTGATTTGGTTTGCGTAAGCAGAAAGTAAATATGCTTGTTTGTCTTTAAGAAGAAAAATATGAATCAATTCGAAGTATATATATACCCTGAATAAAATCAATAATAAAGTACAAATTCTTCAAGCTTTATATACTAATATAAATATATTGAAAAAAGTATGTGGACTTACTATTTCTATGCTCTTCTATATATATATATCAAAAAATATGTAGCAACTGACTTGAGTCAAATTTTTCTAGAGAGATAGCATCAGTGGAAGAGTATGTATTCTTCGAGCTACTGCTCTTGCTTTTAGCAATACAATATACAAACAAAATATTACTAGCAATCATTACTTGAATGTAGCGTACGTTAGACGATTTGAAATATTTGCAAACTATTTAATAATGATTATTTTATATAAAAAATGCCAGGCGAAAAAAATGTGCCAAATATGGCGGATGGCATGGAGCATGCAGGGCGTCTTTTGATTAAATTTCTTTGAGTGTTTGGGGCACAAAATCCAATTTCATTTGCGCTAATGGCTGCTGTTGATGCTGTTGTTCCTGCTGCTGCTGCTGCTGGTGCTGCTGCTGCTGTGCAACTTCCGGTTCGCTTCGTTGGCAGCAACAATGCAAAACACACAGCGCAGCAGAAGCGGCAGAGCAAAAGAGAGAAAAAAAGAAAAACAGTGAAAAGTGCATGAGAAAAACGCGATTGTTAAATTGAATTAAAACCAACACGAATGAAAAAAACTGCGACGCAATGCAAACATCGCCCGCTGCATTTGGAGCAACTGGCGGCCAAGCGGAAGGTATGTATATCATGAGCAAAAGCAGCTACAGCAGCAGCAGCAGCACTTTATCGCCATCTCTTTTACTAGTCCCCCTCTCTTACTTTTCACTGTTTGAGCCATCAATTTTGGACATCGTGTTAGTGTAACCATTACACTCGCCCGCCCACTTGGTCTTAGCCTAACGAGGTCAGTTTGAGTAAGATAGCAAAGGATTTGGTTACTTCAGTGGTTAAGCAATCTGGCCAAAGACTTATTGATGACAAAGCATTCACGGTGGCCTACATTTGCAAGAATTTTACTTAATTTCATAGTAAATTCGCTCTCTATATTATGTAAGTACTATAAAATGCATGTCAATTTCATTTGTGATTAATTAATATTTTATTTATTATATTGCACTGAAATATATATATATATATATACATAAATTTGTTTGTTCAGGTTCTAAGGCAAAACCTACTTAAGTCGTTTAATCACTAATGGCTTATAAGCAATCTAATATAATAACCAGAAACAAAGATAATGTGAACCGGCTCTTGGCAGATTACCTATGCTGGCTGTGCTGTTTTAATATGAGTTAATTGCGTGCAATTTTATCCTATGTACATATATATATTATATATATATTTATAGCTTTTAAATTAATTGAAATGCTTGAAATGTTTCTGCAATTTGCAGGCAAAATAATTTGAGTCAATATTTACAAGAATATGCTTCTATTGTATGCAAAGTGTAGTTTTTACTTGTTAAAACTTTATGTTAAAAAAAAAAGAAATGCGGACTCACAATTTGATTTGCGTAATTAAATGAGGTCTAGCATATTTTTTATTTATTTATTTTTCGTTTTCCAGTCTCTTACGTTCTGTTGCTCAGATGCCATTCAATTTCAAAACAAGCAAAAAGCCCTACACCCTGTGTTAAAGTTGACCTAAATCACATATTGTCCTTCCATTTTATAAAAGATTATATTACGTTTTATTGGCAGCAAGCAGACCAACTTGTATGCGCACTTACCTTTATGCATATATATGTACATATAAGCATATTATAAATATATATATACATGTCTATATGTATTCCACAATAAATTTAATATTTTCCATGTTGTAGTTTGTTGGTCGCTTGCTCTTTACGTGGAGTATTGGAATGTCCACCAGCAGGGTCTGCCATGTACGTAAATTAAATAAAATGCAGAATGAAAAAAAATTAAAAATTGAATATCAGCTGCCTTTGGTGAAAGCTGTCTTCGCTTGACAACAAATTAATAAAATATGAGTGGAATGACAGAATAATAATATTTAAGGAAATTACTGCGATCAATTTATTTTCATGACTATGCAAAATATATTTACCTCAATTTCATTTATCTTTCTTGAACGGAATGTACATATAATTATTTAAATTATTTAATTATTAACTATTGTAATTTAGCGACATCTTCCATAGGTTTCCTATAGCTATAATTTTTCTATTAGAAAACAAATTTGTTCATGTGAAAGAATTTATTTTGAGTTCTATGAAACGACGACAAATGTATCAGCCATAAAGTGAGTTTATAATCGAATCAATTTCAATATAAACGAATTAGATTCGATTTCGATTACTGTTCGTGCACCTCTCGCATTATGTAATTCATTTTTGCTTGAGCAACTTTTTCATCTTATCTGCTCTCGATTCGGAGTCGCATTACCCAATTCAAACAGGTGCGGAATGCGGATTGCCCATATAGGGACTTGGCCAAATAATGTGCTATGGCTGTATCTTAAATAAGATTAACGATGTCGTCGGATGCGTTGACGGCTGCCGAGAAGAACAAGAAGAAGCAGCAAAAGTGGCGACAATAATAACGTGAAGCAAGAAGGCAACAAGCCATGTCTGCTGCTAGTGCCACGCCCATGCCCATGCCCATGCCCATACGACGAGCCTTTCATTCGAGTGACATTTACGTCAACAATTCAACAAACAATTGGCAAATGTGGCCATAAAACCCATGACAGTTGCCGCCGTCGCTGTCTTTGTAGAGGCCTCTACCCTGTACTCTTTCAAATTTCAAAACTGAGAGTGTGTTGAGCGAACAAAAATGTGAGAGGCCGAGCGAGCATAGTCTGTAGAGTTGAGTTTGTTTATATGTTGAAATTTCTCTCTTTGTCAGCAAAGTTTGTTTAATGCTGCATAATTGGAATCTTATCTAAAATAATGTTAATATTTTTAAAAAGAGATGAATGCAAAGTTTTTAAGACTAGTAAGAGTAGTACATTATTATTAATATTTAAGATCTATAAAATATAAATGAGTGGGTATAGAACTCTTGAATATTTCACTCTCTGTATAGAGTATCTACCAGTAGTGTCAGCAGATATTTCTCGCGACTCTCTCTTATTATTGTTGCTGCTGCTGCTGCTGCCGGCTGTCTTTTTGCCTACCACTCAGTGTCTGTTGCTGTCGCAATGTTTATGGGCGTGTGCGTGTACATGTGTGTGTGTGCCTGTGCCTGTGCCTGTGCATGTGCGTGTGTGTTTGTATATGTTTGCTGCCTGTTTTCAGTTGCTTACCAATGCACAAAGCGGAAACGGATGCGGATGCGGAAATGCATGTATGCGTGCTGTTGCAACTGGCTGTTGTTGTTGCAACTCCTGTTGCTGATGCAGCTGTAGCTACTCAATGGCAAACAGTCGGACAGGCGGCAACATCAACGTTGGCCATCGCTGTCAGCTTCAACGGCTCAGCCATACGCCAACATGTCGCCAACAGACTAAGTCCCAATGCGGCCGCACATTTTGCCCGGCTAAGCCTTCAGTCAATTGCATTCAAATAAACGGTTCGCAGACTTACTCACTCTGCACTTTAAAAAGAGACTGGCGAATGACTGGCTAAAGGGTTTTCATGGCGGTTATAGAAGCGCTTACTATCCACCCGCGATACTGAGGGAGACAAATAGAGCGAAAGAGAGCTAGTTTGGGATATCTTTTGCCTGCTGCTGCAAGCAGAGGGGCCATTTACATAGAAATAAGCCAAACAGAAGCTTTCGTTAAAGTCAAGTCGACAACTTTGCGCGGCTACTCAGGGAAAAGTTCAATTTCCCAGGGAAAACGATGCGCCAGGAGCGTTTTCATGTAGCACTTTCAGCTTGGTTAAGCGAAGCAATGCGGGCAAAGGACTGCGAGGCGGGTGTATTGCAAAACTGCGTTTAAAAACTTTAAACAACGTTTATATTATCTGACGCGCGCTGCACAACTACCCGGCACGCCCACAACGCCCACCCTTCAGCATTCAATCCCAGTTGGCATAAAAAACTGCGTAAATATGCCAGCGAGCAATACAAACAGCAACAGCAACAGCAACAGCAACAACAAGAGCATCGGCAGTGACAGCCGTTTCGCTGGCGCCGCTTTAAGCTTGAGTTGCTGTTGTTGTGGTTGCTGGTATGTTTTACATGCGACTGCCTGTGTGTCTGTGTATGTAATACAGTTTCAGTTTCATAACTAAAAAACCATAAAACAAAATTGTGTACACAGAGAGAACACAACCAGCTCAATGCTACACCACAACAACAGCTCCCTCTCGCTCCCAACTCACTCTCGCCCTTGCTGGCGGATATGAGAATAATAAGCAGACTGCGGCATTCCATGCATGCCATATGTATATACATGCACATATATATGTAAATATATATATATACTCTTCTTCTTCTTCTTCTTTTTTTTGGGTAGCTACAGTGAAGATTAGCTTAATGGAAATCTCTTAAAACTCAGCATGGCCAATGCATAAGCGTTTCCCTCGGCCACTCAATTTGCAAGTTTGAGAGCTGCTTCCTTTTTTCATACTGTTAGCAACAGTTGAGCATAGTACTAATTAAAATACACTTGCTTTAACTTTAATGAAATAACTCAAGCACCCAACAGAGCGAAAGAAATTTCATGCTGCGCGTTTCATAGCTAAGGGGAATTTGAAATTAAAGCTAGATTGAAATTGTGCTTTAATAGTGCAAGCGTTTTCTCCTCTGTGATTGCTTGAAACAAAATTCAACTTCGAAATAGACAAATTTTGAAATTATGACAGTTTAATATGCCTGAGCACTTTTTATTTTATTTTTATTTTTTTGAAATGTACAAAAGTGCGTCAGGAAACAGATGTGTCCTTTGGGAAGTAGCAATTCAATGAGATTTTTATTTCCCTCAGCTTTGAGTAAGCATTTGCAAATTTTCGTATATAATGAAAAATAAATATTAAATATATTATTTGAATCGCAGTTACATAAAGTACTATTTATAGCCGAAGACTGAATCCACATTTGCCTTATCTGTGCATCAATTTAATCAGACTCTGGAGTGGAAATACGTGTCTGAATAATATCTTCGTTAACTCTGTGGCATGTGTCTCTTACGCCGTGGGTCAACCGCAGACTGGCTTTGCTATGTATACGGTGGAATCAAGTGTCGGTTACCCACTCAGCGCCATAAATCCCCAAAGCTGAGGTAAATTAATCGCTCTGTCAAATAATTTCTGATTGAATAGTCTCTGGTTAGCGCTTGAGGCTTTGAGCGTAAAGTTTCATGCAACTAAATTCTATTGCGCTTATTATCTGTTGCTGAAAATGAATATTCATTTAGTTTATAATTGGAGCTCATAGAAATTTCAGTAATGGTTTACTATTTAATTCATATGGAATATACATTTTGTGCTTTCATCCTTATGCAAATAAACATGAAATTAAATTAAACAAATTTAAATGAATTTGGCCGGGCAAATACTCGTGCAGTTGAGCGGCGTATTTACATTACATTTCGTTATTTGATTTTTATTTTTGTGTATAGAGAGCGGGAGAGAGAGAGAGAGAGGCTGTCCTTTGATATATATATATATACAGGATTTGCCTTTACAAAGACTCCGCCTGCGGGTTTTTCCGCGCACTTTGGTGTCGGATGATTTTCACACCTTGTTGACGGTCCAGACGCTCCCTTGTGCCCCCACTTGGATTGGCTTTAAGCTGCGGAGGTGTAACCGCAATGCAATTGACGGTGCATAATTGTTGAGGTGTTCGTTGACGTGTTTTTTGAGCGCTGGGCGGGACACGGTTTTGCCATCGCAGCTCTTGCGGTTGCGACAAAATTCAACATGAAAACAATTGTAACTGCGACAATGAGGCCCGCATTTGGCACTCGTCAGTGACGTTTCCATTCATTAAGCTTAGTTGGCTTTAACGGCGTATAGAAGTTGGTCCATATGCTAGAGTTTCAAATAAGCCCCGGCTTATTGTTGGCTATTTAGTTCCATCCAAGGCTATTCGCACTGTTTATGCTGTTTGTTGCCCGGTTTATGCTCGGTTTTATGGCGCTTTGTCGCAAAGTTTGTTCAAAAAATTAGAATTCATTTGCAGCATGGATACAAAACACTCAAAACTACGAGTGCTCATACAGCTCGACTCATACACACACTCTCAGCACGAGTGTGAGTATATAAAACTGCCCAACAACAGGCACAACCGCAGAGCTCAGAGCAACGAAATGAACAGCAAAACTAGGAAAATCGCTATCAACGACAGTCAGATACGCTGCAAAGCGAAATACTTGGATTATTTGCACAATAAATACTAAATATGTGACAAATCTAAATCAAAAATCTCATCTCTGCCTTTGATATCTGCTCTCTAGCGCTTTAACTAGCCTAAGCATATGTATATATTTTGTATTAATCGATAATATATTTTATATATCAATAAATTAATATTGGATTACAAATTAGTCAATGGCTTTTACCAATCGGATTGCAGATAATTTATTGAATGCAAAGGCCAAGAGGACAGAGAGGAAAATTCCCGCACCCGAGCCAAAGTTATTTATTTGTTTTATATATTTAAAATATCCAATTAACAAGTGCAGCTTAGCCACAATCATAAAACCCCATAGTCTGTGGCCTAATGGGTAGCAGCAAGCGCGCATACACACCAACGATGCGAAACTGTAGCAATTGGCATGGTAAACACATAAAGCTCTCATTCGGTTATTTTGCATTCATAAAATGGCACTAATTATACAGTTATAGGGCTTATATAGGGCTCTATGTATATATTAACTGTGAGAGGGTGCGGGGGGTTTGGATGGTTTGTTGGCCTATAAAAATTTTTGGTCACATTTCCTGCCAGCTATTATTATCTGCAATGGGGCTGCCTAGCCAAGGGGCCTGCCGGGGCGCATTCTCTCCTTCTTTCATTCGCTTTGTCTCTCGCTCACTTATTTGGTAGCGCCTCGAAACGGTAATTAACGAGCTCGAACGGAACTGGCGACTTTGAAGCAGTGCCTCTGGAACGGCGGCAATGGCGGCAATGGCGGCAATGGCGGCTGAGGCTGCGGCTATGGCTGTGGCGTCAGCTGGCAACCAGCAACAGACGCAGCTGCAACACCTGCAGGTCGTATACGTAACTTTTGTAATTAAAAGCAGCGCAGTGCAGCAGCAGCAGCCGCAGTAGGCAAGAGGCACTGGCAACAGAACATCAGCAGCAACGACAACAAAAGCAGCCATGCAAACGAGCTGCAGCTGCAGCTGTTGTGCCATAGCAATGGTTGCTCGCTCTGCAAGGGGCGTGGCAGTTGAACAAAGGCATTGCATAGACTCACAATAGTATTGGGGTGGGCGTGGAGCTTGCTGGGGTTTAAATGCGGTTTTGTGGTTCTGACTGACGCGGAGGACTTAGCTGCGTCTTAGCGTTGTTTGTCTGTGCAACAGTAGCAGCAACAGCAACAACAGCAGCAGCAATAGCAGCTGCAGCTGCTACACTCAAAGAATAAATCGTGACTGAGTTCATATATTAATACTTCAAGCAAGACTATAATACATTAATATTATTATATTTCTATATCTAAATAAAATGTCTCGAATATTAATTTCTAATGCTTTCGGTTGAAGTTAACTTTTCATCTCTTTAAGCCCATAGAAATTTTAAATCAACTTTAGTTTTGCTTGGATGCCTCAAAACAGCTTGACTTAAGACATGCGGCTCTTATCCAAGTGCTTTAGCGTCATTGTCTCTGTGCAAATATTAAAAACATCAAATAGTGACAGAGCGTCGCGTTTTTTCGCTAAGTGCACCCCTTTGACTTTTGCAATGTGCGCTCACAGAACTGCATTGGACACTGGCACAATTTGTTAAAGTGCTGGCAAAGGACTTGGTCGACTCACCTCATGGCAATTCCAGAGAGTTTTCCACAGCAAATGCGTTGCGTTGCCAGCTAAGGCTGCTTGCTGCTGTTGTTGTTATTGTTGTTTTCGTACTTGGTGCTGCTGCAGTGTCTTAAGACTTACAGTTAACATCAGCAAGCAAAGCTGTCAAAATCTGATTATCAAAATAGGGGCCAGCACAAGTTGATTGGAAATTGATTTTGACCGCTTCGAAGGTAAACAGAGGCGCATTAGCAGCTCGTCTGTGCATCGATGATGCCATATATCAAATTCAAGCACTCAGCTAATCGGCTTTGCGAAGTGTATAATGTTAAATTATATTCTACACGAACCGCCCACACACACACACAAAGAGAGAGAGAGAGAGAGAGAGAGAGAGAGAGAGAGAGAGAGAGAGAGAGAGAGAGAGAGAGAGAGAGAGAGGTTAAGGAGCATATCTACTAAGCAGCTTGTGTTTTAAACGATAATACTTTGAGTTCGGTCAATGGCCCAATCCAGTTTAATGGGAAATGAATTAAGCTTGCTCTCTGCCTTTATTTGAAATATTTGTATTCTAGATTTTGAGAATATATTAATGTTAGCTTGTCTTTCATGACAAACAGAACGCAGATGTTGCACAATGTTAAAGATGATAATAAATAATAATTTCCCATCTTTATTTATTCTGCTCTTCAAATTCAAATTAAAAAGTTGACCCTTTGAGACACCCCACACCTCAACATATGTTCGGCTGCTGCTGCTTTCATAACCATCATAACTAAGCCAATTGTCAAAACTAATTTTGCAAAAGTTTTCTGTTTGTTTTCCCTGGATCTGAGATACCTTTTATACAAGTAGAGAAACTCTCATTCCACTTGTCAGCAAACGAATTTCGAACTCTTGTAGCTCTCCTGGAATTTGTCTAAGTTATATATTTGCTAAAATGAATAATAAGAATTATATATAAAAACTCTTGTCATCTATGCGAACAATCTTTGCATATGAAGTAACAAATTTGTACATGTGTAAATTGAAATTTCATATTTTCGTCTACAAGGTTATTTAGTCAAGGGTACCCTTATTTTGCTATGGACATTATTTATTGCTTGACATATTTATCCCATTTTCCCATTTTTAAAATATTTTTATAGTCACGTTTGAAGCGTCTGCATGTTGGGAACACTCGAAAATTACACGTAAATCAAGCTGCTTTACATACATTAAATGGGATTAGCCGCCATATTTATAATTTAATTTTCGTTTTTATAGCTGGGGAGTACAGATAAAATGCGCGTGTGTGTGTGTGTGTGTGTGGGTGTGTGTGGGTGGGTGTGTACGTGCAAATTGTCAACAACTGTGGAGCAACAGGATGTTGGGTGTCGCATCCAGCACTGGCCACAGTATCAGTGTGGTTAGAATGTGCTAGCCATTGTGTTTTTTTCTGTCTCTCTTTTTTTTCTTTTACTCGTTTTCATTTGCATTGCCTACAAGTGACCCGCAGGCCTGTGACCAGGACCTGAGCGCTGGCGTCCTGGTGTCAGCAGCTCGCTACTGCCATAGTTAAAACCAAGCTGCGGGCTGCGTGGGCAAAAAAGAAGCAGACAAAAAAAGGAGGCGTTGGCCAAGTTTAATTGATAAAGTTTGTGATGATGCCATGACGCCGCATTAAGCCCGCAACCGGGCTCACCCAGGCTCTGAGCACCGAGCAGTTGCCACTACCCCAAACGCCCATAACGCGCCCAACTGGAGGTGGCAAGAAATAACTGTTTGTTCAGCTTTAAGTTAAAGCATTTACGTGTGTCCTGTGTGCGCATGCTATGCTCTGCACTGATTCCCATAGCGCTCGTTAAATCAATCGCATTCAAATGCCAACTACCAGAGGCCCGGGCTCCCCTGTCCCTTGCCCCCTCTTTCGTTCTATTGCCTGCAGCAATTCCTAACCGGACGGCGCAATCAATGCAAAAGAAAAAAAAAAGAAAGAAAAGAAAATAAAGAAGCTACAACAACAACAAGAACAACAACATTGTTTTACCGTCACTTCATTGAGGACATCAAAATGTATGAGCCTATGTGTCCTGTGGAATGCCCATCAGGCGCACACGTGGTGTCATCGTCATCAGGTCGATCCACGAGCTCCCGCATCTGACTCCTGCTCCGAGTTCTGATTCTGGCTACGGCTGTTGCTGCTGGTCACGTTGTGCTCTGCTCAGCTTTGCTTTTATTAAAAACGCTATGCAGAGCACATTACAAGTTAATAATTCCCGTGCCGAGTTGCGCGTTTTGCCACGCACACACACACGCACACACACACGCACACGGTTCAATATGGCTACACATGGCAAGTGACAGGCACGAACCGCGAGGGGCACAGATGCGGGACATCAGGCTTGGGGCATGGTCACGGTCACGCTGCTGCCATATGCCGCATATTCGTCGTTGCTGAAATATATATTTATACTCCGAGCCCCCATTGAAAATGTATCAACTGGGTATAATAGTTTTCTGCACATGTGGCCAACAGCAGCTAGGAGCTCATAAAAAATATATAATCTAGCTGGGAATGAGAGCTGGACGTTGTTCAAGAATAAGCGTCTATAAAACGCATATACCATAAATGTTCAGTTTACGATCGTATGCCAATATCTATAGCTATAACTGCAAGAAGTATTTACGAAATCGAAATTATCAAATACAAATTGCACTGAGGAAACTTAACCGATGCAGTCAGTTAGCCTATATTTGTATAGATTGGTATCTATCTAGTTGAGCAGTCCCCAGTTCGAGGCACTTTTACTTGTTTATGCTTGCACCGCAGCTGCCTCTGACCGCCTCACGATTTCAGATCCCCCATTTCCTCCCAGAACACATGAACATGAAACGAATAATTTTTATGATGCTCAGCTACACATTGCACGAACCGAATGAATGGCATTTGTGTTCGAAAATACATTTATTCGAGGGCGTTGCTCTATGGATATTTAGCTGAGTGCTCGACTATACTGGGATTCCCAGTGTTGTGCCCTTTGCTCTGCGGCAGCGGCAGTTGACACAAATTGTCAGTTCATCAACGCCTACCGGGCGTATGTGTGATGTGACTGGAGCTTCGTTAGGCAGCAACCCACACTCACTGCCTTGCCAGGGGAGGCACTGAGAGTGTGACTGAAAATCATTGACAAAGACAGGGGCAGAGAGGGAGATAGAGTGGCATGTAGGAAGCGTTAGAGGCAGTTTTGTGTAACAAGCTCATATAAATCCCGCACGTTAGGCCATAACCATATTGAGGAGCCCTCCGGACATATCGTAGTTGTTGTAGTCAGTTTGATGCTGGCCAAAATGTCATTGTTATTAACTTTATATGGCTTATTACATAAGCAGACGCAAATCCTCACCTTACGTGACGAACGTCACACAATAACATCAAGAAAGCCAAGAAGAAATGTACACTAATTAAATCTAATGCCAATCAGCGCCAACGACCCATGCCAACTTATCAAATAAAGCCCAGAGAAGCATTCGAAATGCAGAAGAGACTTACAGCACTTGGATTTGACCTGGCCAATTCTCCCGTTTGCCCCTTGTTTGATTAGGCGTCTGCCTAAAGTAATTTTGATGCTTTAAGAAAAAGGTAAGACTATTGCAGTCTTCGGTTAGAATATCTAGAAGTGCCTCTGCCCAGAAGGTTCAGCTATTGAAAGACTTCATCATAATTATATATTTTATTGCTTATTTGAATTAAAGTCTCGTTTGCGATTTAATTTTAGCAAGTAAACATTTCCAATGAATTGCCAGCAACAAGCTGTTCGTATGCTCAATATTTTATTATAGCAGAGATAGGCCAGGCTTAAATTGCTTTAAGCCAAAATCGATCTGCGGTACGGACTAACAATTTATGTAGGTCCACATTTGCCCAGGACTCTGGTACCCGAAATATAATCAATTGACAAAAGTTATTAAAAGTTTAAGCGAATCGTATAAAACTTTTTTGTTGTGTGCCAGAAATCACAGCAAAAGTCGCACGCCTCCCCATTAAATGGCAAACCAATGCAAATCAATAATGGACGTGAGGGGTGCGTGCCAAAGTGGGGCGTGGCTGGATTGGGGCTGGGCAGGGCAGGGCTAGGCATTGAGACAAGTTTATATCGTAAATTGTGCGCAACGAAAATGAGATACGTAGAACGCATACCAAAGGATTTCTAAGTAAAACATTTCTGATTAGCTCCAGCCCGAAACGTTTTCTGAGGCCACAAAGCGACAGGAGCTGCATAAGAGAGAATAAGACAGACAAAGAGAGAGATAGAGAGAGAGAGAAGAGAGAAGAGTAAAGTGGGTGCTACTGTTAAGGGGGGTCCGGTCTATTTGATGTTTTGTGCTGACCTCGCTGTGGTTTGAGAAGTGCGCAAGCATAATAAAATCAAGATAGAAACAAACCCAAGGCAAGGACACATGGAGAGTATCGAAACAGCAATGGAAATAAGATTTGGTGCTGAGCGCGTGAGTCTTGCGGTCGTGAGTCGAGCTCATGTCGAAATACCTCGTTATACCATTAACGAACATGATTCATTCACGCTCTAAGGCGGCTTATCACAAGTGAACAGCACTCTAACAGGATTCAAGCAGGATGCGACTAGATACTACTCAACACAGCCTTGAGGAAACTTAGCGCAACTATTAAATCGGCTTACAAGATTCATCATAACAACGCATAACTCAACACGGCCCATGCGAACTTTCATGCTGGTAAATTACGGCTTAAACGGGATTTAGCATAACTTAAGCCGATTTTACACGACCTAAGCCCAAGACTTGACTCTGGTTAATGATATTTGACATGACTGTTAACAGCACAAAGAAGCGTTGCTAAGCCCAAGATCTACATGAAAATGTTTTATGATTTGTGAAATGAAAACAATAAATAATATTTCATCAGACAGTTGAGATATTCTCTATAAAATAAAAATATATTAACATGTTTTTCTTAATGAACTGCGACCATCTCTAGCTGAGCTCTGATGAGCACCAGACAAGACTCAGGCCAGGATGAAGCTGTCGAGAGGAGTAAGGACATGGACTGCCTCTAATTGAGCTTGTGAGGGGAAACGTATTAAAGGCGATGTGTGAATGTTTATTTGTTGCCTGACTGGCTGACTGCCTTGGCTGACTGCCTGGCTAGCTGTTTGGTTGGTTGCTTCGACAGATTCGATAGTGCTTAGGGCTTTGGATGAATAAAAATATTGTGTTAACTTTGGTTAGTAAACTCTCAGTGAAAGTCAGTGGCCTGCGGGCAGTGTCGCATAAGTGGAAGCGAGTCACAGCCATATACATATATATCTCGCCATCTCGGTCTCTAAGTGTATTTGTTTCATTGCGCTGAATGCTAATGATGGGAAAATTTGCGAATTTGTGCCAGACGGGAGGGAAAACTCTGAGCAGAGCTGAGCTGAGCTGAGCTGAGTTCAGTTGAACTGCTCTGAACTGAACGAAGCCGAAATGCTAATGATGTAAAAAGCTTCAACGCTGAAACAAACGACAACATTTTTGGCACAGCGACGACGCAAAGGGCACACGGACGTGTAGGACGGAAGGGGGAGAGGCTAGCGGCACACCCCAATGTTCCAATGTTGTCCTCGAAATGAGGCAACTGACTTAACTTAATTGAAGTTGCCTCTGTCTTGCCAATTGGCTGATGGACTCGCTGCTCTCCACTCTGTCCTCTCTTATTTACTCTTCGAGCGATGTCTTCTGCATTTAAAAGCCCTCGCCATTCATTCCATTTAGCGCTGCCTGCCCTGTCTGAGCCATTTTGGATGATGTGATCGGATGCTCTCGCTCGATGTGATTTCGTAATTAATGAATCCATGGAATGGGCGTAAATGAAGCTTAGCGGTTTACTTTGCCCGTTAGCCATCGCCACTCAACGAGCTGGCCAAAACGTTTAGTTTGCCTTTACGAACCTGTCAAGAAAACGCACTACACCCATTCGACTTCCCGCCTAATGGGCACTTGGCACTCGCAAGTGTCAGCACCCAGTTTGATGTTCTTTGTACAAGTTTTCTATTTAATGCCAGTCGGTGTCATTAGAAATCCCATTGCAAAGCATTTAGCATTATAGGGCTTAATTGAATTGACTTCAAGTCAAGGCGGACTCTTTGAACTGAAGTCAGTAATGCGTTTAAGCAGACTTGCCATTGCAGCTGGATTTATTTTTCGCACTGAATTATTTTGCAATTCTTGTATGCAAATTGCAAAAGTTAAGCTGATTCAGTCTTACTGAAGGAGCCTTATCAAGTGCATATTGATGCATTTATGTAGCTCCCACTTATCGAGTTTTCTTGGAGCATCCTTAACATGTTTGAAGTGCATCATATGCAAAATTAAAACACATTTTTGAAAGCTCACCCTTCAATGTTATAGAATAGTGCGTGAGTTTCACAATGGAGAGCCGCAAAGTCTTTAAGTACTCTTAAGTTGTTCTGCTCAAAAGTCAAATTTCTTTCTCAGTTTTTTTTTTTTTTGTATTTTTTGGCTCTTCTGCTGCTCGGTCGACCACAGCGGATGTTCGGTTCGCACTTTACTGCTTTCTGCATATTTTGTGTCGGAGGGAAAGCTGTCTGATGACTCGACATATTATGATAAGCAATCGTTTGAGAGTCGAGAGTTATGTCGCTTATCGCAGACGCTTGGAATTTTTCTCCCCACTGACATTTTTAGAAGATGTTATTATTTATAGCTAGTTAATGAAGTGAGCGGGGAAAGCAAATAACTGAGAAATGAAAAACACAATTTACATATACTTATATACAAATATATATGTAAGCATAAATATCATAAGCTGTTTAATGCAGAATAATATTCATTAAATCACAAAGGTACAAAATTTACTGAAGCGGATTTCTTGTGAGCAGCCACAGATTATAATCAATATCTGTTCCGAGAACTTCTCTGCTGAGGAAAACACTCAAAAATCACTTTAATTGCAATTTGCAATTATGACGTTAGCAAATTTGGCAAATTTCGCTCGTCGACTGTTGTCTGCAGAGGTGAATGCTTGGAGGCAACCCAGTAATATTCTTGCTGCTCTTTCGGCTGCCCTTTGTTCTTTAGACGCTTTAATCACCGGACTTTAATAGCTTTTATCAACTAGATGCAGGCAACAGAATTCAAGTCCAAAAATGTGCAGCACTTCCGGCTCGTTAACTTTGATGTACGTGAAGTAGCAGCAGCAGCAGCAACAGCAGCAGCAGCAGGAGCAGGAGCAGCAGCAACAACAAGAACGCAAATGTTGATGCGGATACGGCTGCTGGTCTGGCTATTCGCACTTGGCCAAGTGGCAAGCATTTGTGGCAGCCACTGACAATGCTCCATTAGCATGCAACATATTTTAATTAGCCAGATAAATTGTAAATGTCCGTTGAGCGAAACAGGTCGAGTCTATGCCTGTGTGTGTGTCCACAGGCGGCTCCAGAGAGAACTTAAATTTGGACACTGAATCGCTGCCTGGGGCTGCTCCCAGTCAGTTGAAGTTTAAGTACCTTTTTGCTACCTAAGATTTATTGTGAATAGACCAGGGGAAAAAAAAGTTGAAAAAGGAAGAGAAAAAGAATTTATATATATGCATGTAGCACTTGGCAGGGTCAGTCCCAGGCGTCTGTTTAATTTCACTTAATGTTTAACCTGATGTCATTAATTGAGCGCAATTAACGCGCCTTTAATGACGCCCTCCGGTCGTGTCCACTGTACACTGTGCACGCTATGTATGTGTGTACATATGTACAGTTATACCTACATATGTATATTTAATTAGCGGGCCACATAAAGTCAACACTTAGAGAACGGAGGAGTACGCAACGGCAGCTGAAGTTGAAGGCAGTTGGAAGCTATGGCCGCCAACGCGTCGCTTGATAAATAGCCAATAATTCTTACAGTGCTTTAGAGGCGCCTCGCTGACTGAATGTGCGGGGGCACAACTAACTAAGAGTCGAACAGGAACCAACAAGATGCCCCGCACGCCCTGCGCAGGACTCGCTGCCTCCTGCTGTGCTTATGTTGAAAATAAAATAAATGGTCTGGCATATAACCTTGAGCGTGTGTTGTGGCTATTATCATTTGTAATTTGCAGCAATTAGTTTGGGGCTCAAAAATTCTAAAGCAAACTTTGTCGACAACAGCAGCAGCAGCACGGGCGGGCGCAGGAACAACAGGGACTAGAACTTTGCTAGCGGCCACGTGGCTCGCAAACAATAAACGAAATAATATCCAAAAAGTCGACATTAATAGAGAAATGACAGACTAGCAGATACCTAAACTAGACTTTCATATATAGTACATC
Source organism: Drosophila buzzatii (assembly GCA_035045845.1). Lineage (NCBI taxonomy): Eukaryota > Metazoa > Arthropoda > Insecta > Diptera > Drosophilidae > Drosophila > Drosophila buzzatii. The sequence continues at coordinate 761,369 of JAWNOS010000606.1, read as the reverse complement.
TTATAGAGCTATTAAAGCTAACAGATAGACCTTTACAAGTGCATTTAATCATATCTATAGACTAGACAAGTCTTACTTAAAAATTAGTTCACATTCTGCTTCACACATCACAGCAACGCCAGAGCACCTTTATAATTGCTTACTTCATTTCCAGGGTAGAAAACGGAAAGAATTTATTGAGCTTAGGTCGACTTACATATTTATAAGGAACATTAAATTAATTTACGCATGTTTTGCCATGTATACAATGTACTTGGCTGTTGCTGTTGCCTAACGCTGGCAGCAACCTTGCCACTGCAGGGTACTTGGGAACCAGCGGAACTTGTTTGCCAGCCTGTTTACACACGAAATCCAACCGGGGAGCACTTAAACATTCTGGCCAAATACGTGCACCAAGCGGAATAACTACAATAACAAGCATAATTAGTTCTATTGATTGCCGCATATTTGATTAACATGTGAGGCTGCAGTTCACTCACAACAATGGTTGCCTCAGCTCCCGTTGTCCTTTGCTTCGCGCGCTGAATCAATGCTCAATTTAAAGTCTGTGTTAAGTATTCGAGTCACTGCTGCTGCTGCTTAATTGGTCTCTGGGGTGTGCTCAAAGTTTTCCAGTTGCCCACGCAAAAGGACCTTGAATATTATTATTATTACAATTTTTTTCCACTTCATTTTCGTCGTTTCTTTAAAAGTTGCTTTTTTACTCTGTAGCGCGCAGACTCATTAACTTGACATCTCTCAAGTTTATTGACTACTCTCAATCTTAAAGCAATTTCTGCTTTTTCTTACATTTTTAATCTTATTAACAGCTTTTCGTGACTTTTTTGTTGTTGCTGAAAGTCTTGATAAACATTTGTTCAACATTTGTTTCTCTCATTTTATATCTTAAAATACGGAAACATTGTTATCTATCTAAATATATCACATTTAATACTACGGTGAATTGCGAATTCGCCTGCTCAATCTTAATCTATATCTTATTTTTAAGAACTTTAATTATTTGTATTTTTTGAAAGCCATCATGCCATACGTATTTCCAAACGATTCGCAATTTGTAGTTAAACTCAATCTCAATCTGCATCTTGTAAGCAATCAATCTATAAGCCTTTCTATGCCATTCTCAATTCCTGTTGATGCCATCAATAAACACCTCTCAAATTGCTCTGCAAACACCTGAGCTGTAAACCCTTCCCAGCAAATCTCACGACTTAAATCAACTGCAGACACCCTAATTGGGGCATGAGGCAACATTTGCTGTGCTCACGCTTAAAGCTTAACAGCAGCTTAGCGCTTAGTAAGGCATTAAGCCAGCAATCAATTGAACATCTGCCTGCTTTGGAGCTTTCTTTGAACTTTTTGAACTGTTGTGCCATAAGCCCTTTCTTTGCGGTGCACAGCCCTTCGGGGGGGATAATCGCCTAATCCAACAATTTACACATAAATGTTTTACTCGGCATTGACGTCTATACCGCCATGCCCAAGGGAATGTGACTAAATACACACACACACACACACGCATGCTCACTCACATTGAAAGAGTTTGAGAGAGAGGGAGGCAGACATATGTTACACTAGCACAACAATTAGTTCTATTGATATATATATGTACATACATATATGTGCATGTATGTTGCGAGTCTGGTCTTGGCCATATGACATATGGCTCCCCATATGAATAATAGATTCAAAGCCGCGCTGCACAGATGCAAAGTATTCGTGTATGTATAAATATATTATATATTTCCCTATTTGCCCCAGTTAAATATATAGTTGCACCGCCCCAGCCTCTGTCTTAGCTCGAGTCGCAGAAAATGGTGTGCAAACTTATGCTTATCCTTATGCGACGTCCTGCCACGGTGCCGCATCCGCTCCTCACATGCCTGGGGCTGCATAGATAAATTGCAGTTTAAACCCACTTGGATGCATGTGTCGGATCCTTGGTATCCCTATATCCTGCTCCTGGATTGCCGTATAGCATTGGGCGCAGCCAGAGCTGAGGCCAAAGGATGTATGCGCAAATCTACGCCAAACGTTGCATGTGAATGCAATTTTCTTCGTCTGCTCCTGATACTGCTGCTTCTTCTTCTTCTTAGTATTATTTGAATGCCTGCCAAAAGTAGTTGGGCAGAGGACGGGAAGGTCGAGATTGGAATAGACTTGTATTTTAAGCCGCTCAATATATTCTTAATATACTTCAGCCAGTTGGCGGTAAAAGTTAATACGATTTAACTGGCGCACAATTTTCCGTCCGTCAGCCAACAACAACAACAGTCCTTAAGAGGGTGCTAGGGGTTGCGGTACGCCCACACAAATATGCAAAACAAGCCAAAAAAAAAATAAATAAAATAAAAAACAAAAACTAAAAAGACGAACAGAGTGAAAGAGAAATTCTGGCTACGGGCTTTTAGAGGTTGGGGTTAAAGCCACTTTGGCTTGCCAAAAATATGTATTAGGCCACTTGACTGCGTCCTGGTACTTGGAGCGGGGGTGCAACCTCTTAAGAAAGGGCTGTTAGAGTGGGAAAGAGAGGAGTGGGACGGATTTGTTGAGCTCATTCGCTTCATGAATAATTTGCGCCACAATGTCGCTCCCATTGCTTTTTTCTCAGCTCGCCTCGAAACAATAAACAAATGGGCAACAACATATGCAAAACTCTAAGCATAGGTTCTCTAGATACGATGCTTCTGTATGGGACTGTCTGCGGGGTCTTCGGATACACACATACACAATCGAGTTGAAAGGCCAAAGACAACAGCGTCGCGTGCGTGTCATCAATGGCGTCACACTGCCCCGACAGAGTTAGGGTTCATAGTAAAAGCAGGAGAAGGTGGCAGTAGGCAGTCGTCAAGTCGGCAAGTCATCAAGTCATCTAGTCATCAGGAGCGTCATCAAGCGCAGCAGCAGCAGCAGCAGCAGCAACAAAATAAATGACTTTGCTGTAATATACTCTAACAAAGAGTCTAGATAAAGTCTTAAAATATATAATGAATATAACATCAATAACAGTCTTCGTGAAGAGTTTTAATTTAAAGATCTGTCATTGCAATTTTCACATAATTTATACGGTCTTATTTTATAGTCCGAAATAATGATAAAATAAATCTTTAAAATATTCTTAACAATTCTTAACAAGTTTTAAAAATAGTCCACAAATATTATTGATTTTTTTTAGGGTGAGCATAATGAAAAAAAAAATAATAATTCTTTAGCTGCTACAAATTTATTTCACAACAAATCAAATCTCAGCTAAATAATATTCGTACACAAAATCTATGAAATTTTCATTATCATTTCAAGCAGACTGTAATCAGATAATAAAATATATAGTAGTCCAGTGTTTCGGCCAAGACGCATAGCAACATATACCCAAGAGCATTAAGTATTCGACAGCCCGTAGATAATAAAATTCGTTCATGTTTTGTTTGCTTTCGTATGCGATAAAAACGTGTGAAATGCCATTTGGCAGGCAGGACACACGAAGCAGAGCAGAGTGCAGAGAGCAGAGAGCAGGGAGAGGTGGACGGGGCTTAGGTGGATGGGATCACCTGGCTTTAACACTGGCCATCTTTACAGTCAGCTTTGGCAAATGATAGTTTTTATCTCAGACGGCAAGTGTTTTGGCTCGATGAGTTATGGTTGCTGCATCAAAAAGGCTTTGCAGCAGTAGCAGCAGCAGCTCGATTGGACTGCGGGCTAGGTGTTTATGTGTCTGTGTCTGTTCGTCTGTGTGTGTGTGTGTGTGTGTGTGTGATAGCCCACATGAGCAGCAGCATAACCATCAGTCTCAGCCTCCATTTGGCGTGAAACGTGTGCACAATTCATCACATGCTGTCAGTGTCGTCTTGGCATCCTCCACAGCAGCAGCAGCAGCAGCAGCAGCAGCAGCAGCAGCAGCAGCAGCAACAGTCTGTGGCTTTGCTCTGCCAGGCTTACAGTGTATTGAAGATAATGTTTATTGAGCTGCTAGTTGGTTAATTTTAATACTCGCACACACACGCACAAGCAGCTGATTTATGGCGTGCGCTGTCTGTTGGCCAATTGAGGGATCCGTCAATACAATAAACTGCACTTGCTGTCAGTTTTTCTTCGGTTTTCCTTTGCAGCACTTGCTTTTTATGTGCAAAATGTCTCATTAAGTAAGCAGCGAATGGGTAGCACTGGCCACGCCCTCTCGCCGCAGCCGCCTTTGGCTGGGAACATAAAAAACTCGTTTACCTGCATTAAGCGAAACACTCAGCAGACGGTTCAAGCATAAAGGAAATGTGACAGGACCAGCAGCTTGGGGCGTCAGCGAGCGGATGCCACAAGTGCGCCACGCCCACCGAGCAGGCCATAAGGCAAACGCTGCCAGCTGTGAGCTGAGCTGCGAGTCAAGCTGCTACAACAATGGCAAGAACAACAAAGACTACGGCTCTTATGCGACGACTGCTGCCACCTGCAGTGCCTGCCCCAAAAATGCAAATCAGCTGTAAAGCGCGAACCGGGCGACTTCCTGCGACTTGCGTCCTTTCCTTTCGCATTTCTTTTTTTTTTTTTTTTGCCAGCGTGGACTCCTGGGTCGTGCTCGTGCCACGTGGCTTGCCTGTAATTGCGCACACTTGGCGGTTAATGGGCACGACACAGGCAATCTCAAAAGAAATGTATGAAATTTGTATGAAATTTCGACTGGCAAAAGTGCAACACATACACAATGAAGGAATGCGAGAGAGAGAGAGAGAGAGAGAGAGAGAGAGGGGCAGAGAGGGAGGGAGGGCGAATTGTGTGGCAAGAAGTGCTGCACAAATGAAATCCAGCCAAAAGCCACTTCAATTTTCACACACGGCGTGCGGGCTTACTGCTCGAGGCTTGCTCCCCTTCGCTAACGGCAACAGCATATGGAATTGAATTTATGGAGTGTTCTGTTTATTTACATATTATAGTGTAGAGTATTGTTAAAGTGCGACGCGGTGCGTGACATCTGCCGACTGAAGAAGCATACTCGTAAATACTTATCGAGACCTCAATGTTATGATATGCGTATAGCCAGCTCTGATTGCAGGTGCCAGACATGCGCATGATTAAGTGCTTCGACACGCAAGATAAATGAGTATCAATGAAGCTGCGTAACAATAATTAGCATGTTCCAGCATGATTTTAAAAAAATCAATATGCATCGAACTTGAATTAGCATCGCATAAATCGTGAATGCAAAGTCCTTTATATGTCATCAACTGCACCTAATCAAGCTCTCTGCGCTTTTTTATTGTGCTGTCCATGTATCGTGCGCATATTTCACTTTGCTCTGCGAATCGCAACCCTTTTGCTTTTTTTCTTATAGCTGCGCTTAGTTAGACAACTCATGGCATACTTTTCTAAATTTTATATTGATTTTGCGGAATTTTCTTCTCTTGTTTTTTTTTACATTTCTAGGATTGTTCGACATTTTTTCTTTTTATGGAGACGATTCACTTCATTTGCATTTGCAGGAAATTTGCCTTTATTGAGCTGCTCAATATCACATTTAGTTCTTTCATGTTCCGTATATGCAATGAACTGAAGGGAACTGTGTTGACGATAGCAAGAAGTGAACTTCATTTATTTACCTTTTTTTCTTCCAGATAATATGTAAAACTCACGCGTGCATGAACTATTTGTAAATATTAAAAAAAAAAAAATCAGATAAAAAGAAGCAACATTTCTGCAGAAATCATAAAAGCAGAATTTTATTTATTTACATATTGATATCGCTTATATATATTATAATTTAATCAAAATAAACGCAATTCAGTTTCAATTTATTTATCCACACAATACTAAACCCACTAATTGGGTAAATTGTTTGCGTAACTCGAAAACACTTTAAATGAATAATGCCAAATGGAATAAATTGTAAATAATATCATATTAATATTAATTGGTTAAAACAATACAAACAAGCAAAGGTTTTGTTTGGAGTACGCACAAAAAATGTGTTTACAAAGCGAGTGCACTTTCCATGTGCATTTCAACTTGATGCAACAACAATGCACACAGTCAGTGATGTTTGCTCATATATTGCGAGCTTGATACAGCTACGAACTCAATAGTGGTTTAAATGCCGTTTTTGTACTGTTGCCAAAATGGAGATATTCGATTTCACTCAGCTGGAAACTGTTTTTCACACAGCAGGACCTTAACCGGTGACTGTGTCGGGCCTCTGAGCCCCATCCTGTGCCAGAGCCATTGTACCTCTTTCAGCTCGGATGTGAGTAGTTTTAATGTGCTTAGAATTATGCGGCAAGTGCTCCAGTTAGACGCTTGTCAGCCGCTTCAATTTGATGCTGCTCACAGAACGAGAGATCTCTTGAGCTGCAGACCCCGCCCGCCTCCTGCCACCCGGTGCACATTGTCATTGTGCGCGTGCAACGCTGCGTATGCGTGATTTACATGAGTTTTGTTTACGTTTGGCTCGCTGCTATGGCCATTGTTGTTGTTGCTGCCGTTGTGTCTCTGACCCTGTTAGCGTGTTATTGTTTTTGCAAGCGCTCGGCCAAAGCCAAAACATGTGAGCTCTTAAAACAAAAATTAGCCAAAACAAGCCAAACATTTAACCTGAACCTGATCCCGTTACCCGTCCAATTACCATCTCCTTTCTGGCTTTCCAACATCATCTGGTTGCCTTGACGCTGCTTTATGCCTTTTGTTTTGTCATAGACATTGGCTCGCTGTCGAATTGCCGCAATTTGTAAGCAATTTACAATTTGCCACCTGCTAATTAACCAGCTTTACTTTCAATGAGCTGCAAAAGTTTCAATGAGCTGCAGTCGAGTGGGTTGCGACGTCATATAACCTATACGCCGCATTTGGCTCTGACCCACTGACTCGCTGACTGAGTTCCATGTTAACCCGTCGCCAGTGCAACGCAGGACCGCCTTAACATTAGCCAGACACTAAGAGCGTGAAATCAAAAAGAGCGACACGCAGCAGAGCGAAGCACTACCAAAGAGAGTGCGACTCGGAGAGCCGGCCAGCAACATGTTGCGGCTGAAGACTTGCGCAACATGTTGCGAACTGCTTTCAATTATGCGCTAGGAAATTAAAATAATGAACAGCAGCACGAATAAATGCACGCAAATGAATATAAATAAATGACGATATGTATATGTTTACAAGTATATATATATATTTGTACACAGGCACAAAACCAGTGCAGACGTACATCTGCATTTTGCTTATTTATGTATGCAAATGAATAGAATTGAGTGTAGTTCGAGCTGAAAACGAGTGCCACATTTATAGGCAAAAAATGTACTTGTACGGGCCATGGTCACAGCCGCATTCACAGCTGCTACTGTATGCTGTCACATATATAATTTGGCCGCTGGTGTTGCTGCCATTGCCACTGCTGCTGCTTCCACTTCTACTATTTTTTTTGAAGTTTCTTTCATTTTTTTTTTTTTTCACAGCTCATCAAGCAAAACATTTTCCATTTTGATGGTCTGCCGTCTGTCATACGCACATAGACCCAAAATAAACATAATCTGAGCAGAGAGTGAATGCGCGCGTGTGTGTGTGTGTGTGTACGTGTGGGTGTGTGGATGGAAATTGTCCTAGTCGAAGCCTCAAACGCTAAAAGCGTCTGCCAACGTCAACAACAACAACAACAACAACTAACAACATGGCACATTATTTAATCAAGCGTAGAAATTGAATAGGCCCTTAAAAACTTGGCCCCAGGCACTTAACCCCGCTGTGAGAATGGAAATTGACGACAACACCAAAGGACGAAACGAAGACACGTAAAACTTTGGCCCGAAGCAGACTAAAAGCCCCGGCTAAGAGCCACATTGACGGCGACATTGGCTTCTGTCTTAAGAAAAAATGAGCTGATAAGAGAATTTCATGCAAAATTGGTAAGCCAACAACCTGATTACTTAATTGGCGTTCAAGGTAGTGGGGGTGTCTGGCTGTGTGTGTGTTCGTCAAATTTTGTCAGATACTACATAAACAGCTCGTTTGTGGGCCCGCAGCTGTTGATGTGAAGCAAGAAATTGCTGCTAGGGTTACGCCCAAAAGAGTTTCACAATTATGTCTGCCGATTTTTGCGCCTTCCACGGTGACAGCATGACGTACATGCGCTTCAATTTAAAAATATAAATATAAATATAAATAAATATACATTTTTTTTTGCATATTTACATCAAGAGTGCAGGTGAAAAAAAAAATAATAATAATATTGCTGAATCAGTTATAGCCAACAGATTTTTAGATGGAGTCAGCTTATTGACGGAACAAAATAAAATTGATATACAAATGTGTTTTACATGACTTTCCATTTAAAAGCTACATTTAATAAATATATTAGTGAAATATTGAGTGTTAATCCCAGATAACAAAAAAAATTACCAACAAATATTTAATGTAATAAATATGTTGATTTTTGTATACAATTTAAATCTCAATCATATTTATTTGCTAAATAATTAAATAGTAAATAAATAAATATAATTTTTCAACAGAATTACATTTTAAAAGTGTGTTAAGCCTTAAGCTTTATAAATCTTCTTCAGCTTAAAGCATTCATTGAGCAGTTTTATTGCAATTAAACAGTTTTCAAAATATCAAACAAAATAAATAAATATTCAGTTTGAGTCGAGCTAAAGAAAAATGTATATGTCTTTAAAAATGAATATGCATATGAGACGCTGTTTCACTTGTAAGTCATTCGATACTTTTCCGGGAATTTTCCAATTTTCATTTGGCACAGCAAGAATTGCGAACAGAGAAAAACAACAAAAATATGTTGAGAAAAAAAATGGATGCCAGCAAATTAAATTTGTGAGAGCTTGCCTTTTCGTGTATATATATATATATGTATATTCAAAAATATTAAGCATATTACAACAGTACTCACAGGTCAAAGGGCACTCGGGAATATGCTAAGAATAGCTTGCAAAATTTACAATATCAATGGTATTGAACCTGCCCAGCAAGACCTCAGCTGCGACTTAAGTGACTGACTTTATTTTGAATGCCTTATTGCCATCTCTTTATTTATTTACTTTTTTTTTTCAGAATAAGTGAAAGTTTTTTAGCTGTGCGTGAAAAAGGTTGATCCCAACAGAAAGCTGCAAACTTACTTTTAATTCTGACGTCTTATACATATGTATGTACTTTAGAGCCGGCCCTTGCTTGGAGCCCCATGTCAAAAAGCTGAACAGTGCCAGCCAGCAGCAATGCGATTCCCCTTAGGCAGGGACAGGGGTCACACTCAGCGAGCTAGCCCGGTGGCGGCGGCTGACCATTTCCCTGGCATCCGGTTGGCCCCGTCCCAAAGCGAAGGCCCCATTACATACATACATATACAAATATACATATAGAAAACGACGAGTACTATTTGATTTCAACATTGATTTATGAGCGCATCCGCTACACGTACGCTACGATTGGTAGGTAGACGCGCAGGCAGAGCACGCACAGGGTAGAGGGCAGAGGGCAGAGGGCAGAGGACTGCCTTTTGCAGGACTTGCTTTGCACTTAACTGGCCAACTAGGCTGTGTTTGTAGCTAGCCTCGTTTGGCAGCTGATTGGCCAAAAGTCAGTAAATTAAAGTTCATACTGCGTAGAAGCGGGCGTGTGTCTGTGCAGCTGGGCATACAATTTGTAATTTATACGTTGGCAGAAACCGCAGAAGCAAAATAGATATTTATTAACATATAAATTATGCATGTGATTGGGGAACAGAAAGCGAGACCAGCCAAGCCCAGCCGGGCCCAGCAAACATCATTGTAAATAAGATGATTTATTGACAGCTGCGCAGCTATTTAAACTCTTTTAAGTTCGCGACGTTTAACGTCTCTTAACTAAATTCAATTGATAGTTCTGCAGCAGTTTAAACTCCTTTAAGCACGTATCGCTTCACATGTCTTAACTAATTTGTGTGTGATAAATATGTATTTTTGTAAATTCCCGCTAGCTATCCACATGTTAGCCGCCCAATATAAGAGCGAGCGCGTAGTTTTCGCTTGTCACATAAATCGGATCAATAAATGATTATATTATGCCACCACAGGGACACATTGAGCTGCCAAACACACCCCAGCCAGATATCAGGCGAGAGGCGATGCCACCAAGTTGTAGGTGGCAACACATTAAGATAAAGTGACAACGCCTTCCCTCTGCCAGGACGTTCTGCCCGAGTGCCAGAAAGGGGTAGCGCCGCATGAAGGACACGCTGAAATCAGACAGCAAAAATCTAGAGGGGCGAATGCAGGGCACACAAATGAATTGTCTAAATGTGTGTGAGCTGCTGTGCTGGTATGCGTGTGTGCGTGTGTGCGTGTGTGCGGGGGCTCATGGCTTTTATTTTCGCATGACATTTTATGCGCATCACGCATACGCACTGTTACACACACAAACACACACTCATAGATAGATGTGTGTACACAGGCGACATGCATGCAAGCAAACAAGCTTCTCCCTTTTGCTACTAAAGCAGTGAATAGAGTGGGTAAGGGTGGGGCAGGGTGGTTGAGTGCAGAGGGGGTGCCCGGCTATAATGACATTTAGCTTTGAAACAATGTAAACAGCGGCCAAGCAGCAGCGACAACGTCGAAGTTCAAAGTTGGCATGCTGTAGGCCGCCAAAAGTTTGCGCTAAGTATGTATATGCACATTCCGTTCTCAAGCAAATTCACACACACACACATGTTTCTATATGTGCATGTACAAAGCTTTGCGTCAAGCTGTATGCTTAAGAATATTGTATGAACTGTAAATGCTTCGCTCTCATCAGTGCTCCATAGACTTTCCGACCGCAAATAGTGACGCAGCCCCAGAGGCAGACCTGTCAACCCAGCCTACTTGGTGGCAGTTTAACTGGTAAAGCAACTACGAAGCCATAAATTCATAAAGTAAAGGTAACCCAACGTGAGCTAAAGGACCAGTTAAGTTTAGACGGTGAGCGAAGCCAGCGGGAGGTTGACATTAATAGCGACTGATATGGAGACAAGTAGGACACGCACGCCACACACACAAACACACACACACAAAGAGGAGCAGACACGAACACTCTCTTGTAAACACATCAGTTAGAGGAATCATTGTTTGTGCTAGGGCACCAAAGCGTTTAGTAAATGGGCCTCTGTTAATAGCGGTTTTATATACCATGTCTAACAAAATATAAGTGTAATTTTATCTACAAGCTATAAAAAATATATAAATGCTGTTAAAAAATCTCGTGCCGAGGTAAATAAATTAGCATTTAGATTGTTTTCAGCCGGGTGCTAAGGCAATAAAACATGTAAGCTTTTAATAATGTTTTAATTGGCTACCCCAGAAAGGGGCAGCTCGGCATGACAGTTGGCCCTTTGAATGAATCCATAATGCTTGCGTGTCGGGCAACTGCAAACAAGTTAGCATTAGTTTACCATTTAAGCAATCAGGCATTACCCTCTCTTCGAGTATGCAGCGAAAGGCTGTTTAGAAATCGAAACTGCTTGCTTAATTGCGCTGCTTACCAGCAAGCAGTTAAAATTATTGCGGCGCATAAAAGTAGGCAATGAAAATTTTATAGACAATTTTATTTGTGCATTGCAATGGTAAGTATTTAATGCCAGAAGATTTATTAGCTCAACTTATGTCATTATTAGAAGGCTCGCATCGACATGCAATTATGATGCGTAATCCACCAATAATTAAATTACAAAGCTCAATTTAGCAGATGCCATAGAATAACATCTGAGATACATAGGTACACAAAACCTTGTGTTTGCGTTACACTGAAAGAAAATAATTGAAAATTTAATTGGCTTTTGAATATTGTATTAACAACAGTTACAACAGGGCAAGAATAGCCAAAAGTAAAAATCAAAAATAAGGTAAACAAACGCTTCCAATGCGGATTTTGGATTCACAATCAGCTACATCTATATATTTTCTTAGATCCATTTCCTATCACAATATTATTTGAGCTTTGCAAATATCTGTTTATCTTTAATTCAGGCACATCCTTTATCCCCCTGTAAGTATCTATCATATGCAGGAGAAATCATTTGCCGGAACACATTTGTTGTGGTCAGATATGAAGTGGTCTTCGTTTATTGTTAGTGAACTTGATGAATTGATAGCTGGTCTTTGGGCCATTTTATATATGCACGCTCCATTGTTGTGTGCCGTCGAGTGTGGGTCGTATTCAAATGACAAAGGAGATACTCTCGTCTGGCCATATAACATTGTGAGAACATTTACAAGCTCGCTTGTAAATATTTCAATTTATTTTATGTTGTGTTTATATAACTTTTATGTGCAACTCTTATGCTTATGCTCTCCTACTCAGAATCTCTCTGCCTTAGTCTCTTCTGCGGCGCTGCACTTAGCGATTGTTAAGAGTAGGGCATAAAAAATGGGAGCCCATAATCATATGCCAATAAAAGTCGGTTAGCATGCCGCTCGCTTATTGGGCGTGGCATTGACAATGTGTGTGTGCGCGCGTGTGTGTGTGTGTGTTTGCCTGTGTGTGGTTAAATGGTGCTCCGTTTTTGGGATAACATTCGGGCCACGTTATCATTATGCGCTACATCACATACGCATGTGGTTCGCTGCTCACAGACTCGCAGAAGAGCAGCTCGGAATGGTCAGCCAACTGCTGGGTTCAATGTGAATCTGAATGTGGATGCTGTCGTGTGACCACCTATGGTGCGGCGGCTGTATAATACATTCAATTCATGGCTAGAACAAATGATGTGGAAATGTAAAATAGATGTGGGGCTTACGACTGTGCGCCTCTCCGTCTGCCCTCCGCTCATTTCTACATATACAAATAGAACAGACACGCGGCATGTGTGCAATGTGTGGATGATGCTGAATTCTGGGACTCTGCCTAAGGCATGCGGCATGTACGACATGTGTGTGTGTGGAAGCGACAAAGTGAGGCATCATAATGTGGAAATAATGGCCAACATATGCACACTTCAAATTAAAGTGAGCAGCCATCACACACGCTTCGCTGTCATTGCTAAGGCTTCCCTCTGACTCAAAGTCTATCTGCCCGACTCTATGTCCGACGTGCTGCTTGTCACGTCGTTGCCGTTGATTGTCTTTCGGTTTGGGTTTCATTAGCTGCAACGGCAGCGTTTAGTCTTTATGTTCATGTGCCTAAATGCAATTGCCCAAAAGCCAATTGACTTGGCTCAAATCACAACTTTTATGGCTTCGAAGCTATAACGAGCTTTAATTAAACAGTACAAGGAAAAAAATACAATCAGCTACTGCATGTACGTACGTACAACTCCAAAGGCAGCTACAGCAATAACCAGGAAACGGCAACAACAACTACGAAAACGGATACGGTGTCATGGCCAAAAGGCAATACCGTTTTCTAATTGGCCTTTATTGTTAAATGGATAATGGCCAAGCGACGAGCATTGATACAACAAGGCAGAACCTAGAAAAGAGAAACATGACAAAAGGTCTTCACATCCGCTTGCCCTCCTCTCGTATCCCAAGGCCTGTTCGTCAACAATTATTGAGCCTGCGTCGCCTTTCAGTCCTAATGACGAAAGCCATTTTCAATCAAGAAGAAATATCAAAAATTCGTATTCTTATAAAACCTCCTATCAAATTGAATGACAAATAAAAGCTTTGTTTGTATTTTTCATATTTCTCCGATGACGTGCACAAAATCTCTTGAAATCATTACAAGAAAACAACGGCAATGGCAAATGCTGCATTATTTATGCACTTTTCGGTATTGATTTGTGCGTGAAGAGGACTTACAAATGTCCAAACAGGCATTTCAATATAAACTCAATTAATGGTAATTGAGATATCTAAGGCTAGTCATCCATAAATATTTTATTGCAGTCCTGGACGCATTTTATACGATTTTCGAAGAAGTAAAAATGAAATAAAATAAAAGGCAAATTATTCTTACCACAAATTGCAAATTTACTCATGTTGCAATTTTGCGCAGCATGAATACATGAAAACAGTTTGTGAATTGCTGCAATTTTTAGGAATTTATCCAGTTTTAGGAGTTGCAAATTCTCATTTTCCATTTTAACTCAAATTGAAAGACACACAAACAAAGTCATAGTTGTTTGGAGTCTTAAAGCATTAAATCACATAGAACATAAAATTTCGAAAGTATCAATACATGTGTGTGGTCCAATCAATGTGGTAAAGGCGATTCCATGTTTTCCATTTAATTAACAAATAAACAATGGCCAAAAATAATGGCATATTTATTTGACATTCGATTAGGTTGATATATAAACATATCAGACACATGTGCAGCTCTTGACAGGTGAATAAGTCCATTAAAATATCAAGCGGTTGCTTTTCATTAATCGACTAAATACTCCATTCAACTGACAGAGTACTGCGAAATTCCCAATGCGTATACGCAATGCTGTGTGCCGTTAAACATTGCTTGTTGCTGTACTTGTGGAATATGATGAAAATTTGCTGCAATTACTGTACTCAATATGTACATATTTATGGGAGTGCCCAGCTGCGCGTTAAATGCTGTCAAAACCAGCCAATGGCCATATTACGCATACGCAGCGTGCGACAGCCAAAAGCTTTAAGGCGAATGGCGAATGGCGAAAGGCGAAAGGCGAAAGGAGTCTGTCATTAAGTGTCATGACCGGGTTCTGCCTACGCGTATCTCCTCGCTCATGCCTTTAATGAGCGATAACAAATGGCAACATTCACGTGCCCCATAATCTTATTATGTATGTATCAATATTAGCAAATGTCTTACGGCCGCATTGTTACGTCTCCACTACAAGGAGCGGAGGGTCGCATGCTATTAATTGTGCTTAGTTTAGTGGGGTGTACTTAGTTGCTGGCATTTTTGTTAATCGCATGATGTACAAGCGAACGCACCAGCGCATACCGGCAGAGTCTGTGCCGCCCGATAAGAACCCACTGCTGTAGGTATATGTTCGTTATATATATATACGTGGATGTAATATATGTTTGTGTCTCTGCTTTGCTAATATTTCAGACGTAATTGTGATGGCTTTTATATGAGAATCCAAGGGACTGTATCTGAGGTTTCAGACAGGTTGCTCTACTCACACTTGACCGCATTTAACTGACCTTTAAACTTGTTTTCAATTAAAACTGCAGATCCAGTTCCTTGTGTCTGTGTGGGTGTGTGTGTGTAAGGGCCTGTATTTGAGTCTGGTTGAACCTTTTAGCATTTACTTAGCATTTAGTTTTCATATATAAAACTAAAAAACATGAAAGCAAGTTTCATAAATCACAGCACAAAGCCGAGCAAAAGTGAAAAATCGTAGACCCCCATTTTAATTAAAAGCGTGCAAAACACGATACTCTACAAACACACCAGAACTCACACACACACACACACACACACCCATACATATTTATATATGTATGTAACAATCTGGCCAACTCGTATACAATGTTTTTTGGGGCCAAAGCCTTGGAAAAGCCTTTTCCTGAATAATGATTGAAAAACAAGCAATGAACGAGTTGTGCCCACTCAGACTGCCTGGGTCTTGGGCTGTGTGGGTCTGAATGCCGTCCTTAGTTCTGCTATGCGATCCCACACTCCTCTGCCCAGACGGTGTCAAGCAAGCAGCAACGAGTTGTACAAACTCAAGAATGAAGTTTGCTTAAAATAATTTGCACGCTGTCCAGGCTTATGCCTTTAGACAGCCACGCCCACGCTCTGCCCGCCACTGAAACGGAGGCTAGGCTTTGTTTGCTTATTTACAAAGCCCATTTGTTTCTGGGTACGTGCATTCTCTCAGACCGTATAGGCGACAAAAGTCTTTAATTTTGCCTAATAATAGCAGCGCTGGCAAACTTTTCGAAAAGCCGCCAAAACGAGGGCGTTAACAAGCACCAGACACACACAGACACACACACGTATACATGCACGCACACGCACACGCACACGCAGATAAATACTAAACACAACTTACTGTTTATTTTGCAACTACAACACTGATATTTACACATAATACCCTGTGACAAATTTGTGTAAGTCTTAATGTGCTTGATAAAATAGCAAATAAGTGAATATTCAAAATAATTTATTTAAAATAAATATTTATTTAAATCAAATATTGGATTTACAAAACAAAATAAAATAAAAAAAAATAATAATAAAAATTCAACTTTTAAATTATTTTATTTATTTATTTATTTTTTTTTTTAAATAATTTTAAATATATGAAGTGAATAAGTGAATATTCAAAATAATTTATTTAAAATAAATATTTATTTAAATCAAGTATTAGATTTACAAAATAAAATAAAATAGAGTAAAATAAAAAATAATAATATAAAGTAACCTTTAAATTATTTTATTTATTTATTTTTATTTTTTTTTATTAATTTTGAATATATTAATTTAATATACAGAATACTTTAAGTATTTCATCTTAAAATATCGATATATTTATCTCAAGCAATATTCAGCTCCACCTTAAGCAACGTGTCTTATTCAAAAATACAGTTATTACGAACCCTTTCAGGGTATGCAAGTAGTTCAAATATTTCTGCTCAAGTACGTGAGCTTAAGTACGTATAGAATTAAAGAGGCATGCTGTGGCAGCGCGGAGCTAAAGAGGTACAGTCGTCATAGTCATGCCATAATAGCGTTTTGATACCCGCACATAAACAACAATGGCAACAACAACAACAACAAATAACAACAACAATAATAATAAGAAGAACAACAACGAGAGGAACGACAATGAGCGCAACGTTTCGACAATAAAATGCAAAGAGGCAACCGACTGAAGATACCAGCAGAGACAGAGCCCCCGTCCAGCTCTCATGACAGGCTTCATCTAGCTCGCTAACCTACAGAGTTACTACTAAACAGAGTAGAGTCTAGCCGCACTCCGCCTTCCGCTCACCGCCCAGTGCCTCACTGCTATACCTCATTCACACTGCCAACCCGCCTTCAAGGTGAACTTAACCTGATGCTGTCTGCTTTGTAGCTGTGGCTTTTTGAGTGTCTATGTGTTGTGGTTGCCTATCTCTCTCTCTCTCTCTCTCTCTCTCTCTCTCTCTCCACACACACACACATAGTGTGCTTGGCTCTTTGGGCGGGTTAATCACAAATGGGTAACCGTGTAGGCAATGGATTACGTAAACTCAGAAGCTAACGTACTTATTATGCTGGCAAGCACAAGGAGCTGCGATTTATTGTTTGACGTTTGCCGCTGCGTGTTTGGTGGTACGGCTGCTACAGCTGCTGGTATGCCAGCCGGCACAGTAAACACAAATGTTGATCTAATCCGCAGTCCAGTCATGGCAAGGATAGACGCCATGACAGAGCCAAATAGCAAAACAAACTCTTCAACCAAACGCTTCAGACTTGATGAATGTATTTGGATTTTGTGAAATTGCAGGACGCCAATGAGCTGCATGACGCTGCAGCCAGTTAGTCAATCAGTCAATCAGTCCATTAGTCAGTCGGGCGGGCTAAGGCCGGGTCAGCCAGCCAGTCGGGTAATCTACGGCCGTCCACTCCGTCCACTGTTTGGAGTGTTGAATTACCCTGTTAAATGGACAACACTTGGCTCACTCACACATTTCCGGCCAAACAGCTAGCTGCAAGTTTACTCTCTCTCTCTCTCTCTTTCTCTCTCTTTCTCTAACTCTCAATGAGGTCCTTAAACTTCAAGTGTATATTGCATTTAAGCCGATTGTTGACAACACACTTGGTAAAATCTGTAAAATTATTGTGTGTAATAATTGTTGTGCGATTATGTATTTCTTCTCACTCTCTGCCTCATTATCTCTCTCGCTCTAAGCATCAGTCCTCTCCTGTTATGCTCTCTGTCTCTCTCTCTATCTCTATATCTGTATACATAATGTGGAATTAGCAAAAAGAACAAAAGCCTTTGGAATTATGTTTAATATATTTATTTTAATTGAGAATATTTATAAATATGTAAGTAATATAAAAATCGATTATTTGTTTGCGTAAAAGAGTAAGTGTATTTAAAGTTCGTTGCCCGAAAATTATTTGATATTTTTCCCATTTTCCCATTTTCTTTGCGTGTGTGCACAATAGACACATTCTGTTCATGGCAAGAGGGATATATTGAATGCAGCTCCGGCTGAAAATGCTCATAATCGCTGAGATAATAGGCTTTCATGTGGGCATTCCAATCAATTCGTAGGCTCCACAAACAAAAAACAAAAAACCGTAAAACTGAGCAGCAACTCGAACCACTTAATGTCACAATAAAAATGTAACTAACCATGAAAATTACATGTTTCCCAGCAATTTGCCGTTTTGACATGGCGCTGTCAACCCAGTAATAACCGACCCCAACCAAACTCAGCCAAAACACCAATTGAACTCAAACCCAAATTTTGATCAAAACTAACCCAGCATCCGCCCACTTGTCAACGGAGATGTTCTTGTCCGGCACTCTGGAACCAGTCACTGTCCCATGCAACTGTACACACACATACATATATATTATATATATATATATATATATATATATTCATTTTTATATATTTTTACCCTATGTATGGATTTTATGGGTAAGCCAATATTTATCAAAGAGCGTTCGTGTTGTCTGCCTGGCGCAACTTCTTAAAATGCTTTCGAATTATAGAAAAAATCAAACAAAATCGCATAAAAGAAAACGTTGCAAAATAGCTAAAGAAATTTTCAATAAAATCGACTTTTGTTGCCTGCCAAAATGAAAATACATAGGAAATATATACATACACACATACGCACAGTTACACACATACACGCACTCGCGCACACACACACACACACACACACACACACACACACATACTGAGTGGCACTCGCATATAGCAAATAAATGCGAATGGCACATTCCTGGGCATTGGACTCTCATCTCCGCTTTTTGGCTCTGGTTCTGTTTCTGCTTCTGGTTCTGGTTCTGGCTTTGGTCTCCGCTTTCCGCTGTTTCCCATTCTATTTGCTGATTTTTCGTTGATTTTTTTTTTATTTTTGTTTTTTCACTTTTTGCCTTACGTTTTTCACTCCAGCTTTGCATCGCAGCTCAAGTGGAAAATTGACATATGTTTACTTTGTTGTTTCTCCTGTTGTCCTCATGCTGCTGTGTATGTCTAGTTTTTATTTCTTATTTGTATTTTCGACCAGCACCTACTACTGGAAGTCGAGCATCATTAGATTGGAACACGCCAACTGAAGCTCAAGGCAAATAAAACATGCAAATGCTGCAGGTAATACGGCATAAACAGGTTCGTTTACCGATTTCACTTATTGCGCCAATTTAGTTGACTCTAATTTGCATAAGCTACGAAATATTATATGGAATTTGTCAAAGAACTAGCAATTGATCTGGTTTGACAGCTTGTACTTAAATAATCAATTGTGACAGCAATTGTTTTATACGAAATATTAAACTGATTTTTATTTATTGAAGTAAACATAATTAATAATCAAATTTAATTAAATTATTTGATTTATTAAATGACGTTAATCTCAGATTCCATTAACAAGAACTGCTCCTCCCTCACAACGCCATGCTATGTTATTAACAGTTTTATGCGCTGTTAATAGCATAACTCCGACACCAGTTCTCCTACTGGTTCGCAATCGACGATTAGGATATTCTTACCCACATTCGTTTTTGTAGTACAACACATTATTATACGAATAAGAAAAAACGCAGTTTCTACCCAAAATCAAGACGAGGAATTTCAACCACGATTTGTACTTAACATCGAGCCTCCGTTACAACAAATGATAGTTAAACTAAACAAAATGAATTCAAATAATATACAACTTTCAATAAAGCAAGAAAAGTACTTCACTACACACATACATACATACACATTCATACACATATCAATTTATATGTGTTCGAGATGGGTGTGATCGTAATGCATTGCCAGTGCGCATTTCCGACACAATTTTATGTTCTATTATTCAATCAGATTTAGAACGCAGCGAGTCGCAATTTTCTCTTGTCTCTTCTCTTTGTGTGTGACGACAGAACTTCCGTCTCTCTGCAAGTGCGACCCATGTTCGGCTTCCGTTCAAAATGACAATTGCGGCTTCATTTCAAATACGGTTAAAGTTACTCAGTCGCATTTGAAACTCGTTGATTTCTCGAGTTTCATTGATTCGTGCTTTTGAGGCTTTGCACAATTTCTGTGTTCTTTCCAGATACGCTAGCCTTTATATATTTTAAATAAATATACATTGCATTTATATGAAACATTTTCATGTTAGCTACGAGAGAACTGTTAAAATTTCTAATATTCGCAATTAGCAGCAAAAAAGTTGTTTCACCTTTCGACTGCCCCATTTAGTACGTGCCACATGTTAAACTAAACTATTTCAAAGTTGTTCATAAAAACGAAACAAACAAAATAAATTTATTTTACATTGCGAAATGGAATTCCACGCTTACTGAAAACTAACTTTGGCCAAACAAGAGTTGTAAATTATTTATAATTTTTTATTTCCGCTGTGTGCCAACCGTAGCGTATATAATATTCTCAAAGGAACTTTTTTGTTGTTATTTTGCAGGCCAGAAAAAGTAAATTAAATTAAATGATTGAGGTCATTCTATTAGGGCTTAGTTATTGCTTTAAACTACGTATTTTTGTAAACCGCAAGGATATTAAGAAAAGCTATCAAGATATTTGCCACGAACGGAACAATGAATGGACTCAGCGCGAGGCCAATAGCCACCTACCCAACTAACTATCTCCCACTTCTACTTGGGGCAGAGACAACTCTATCGTTGGGGCTGCGTTGAATTGCCCATTGAAAGCGCCTGCCCGGGGCAAGCAATTGTTAGCATGGCGGTCGTGGCAAGGCCACAAGTTGCAACAACAGCATAAAGAAGAGAAGAGGAACAAGCAGAGGCAACTGCAATTTAAGCTACCGATTGCCATTATGTTAAGGTCCTGGTACGCTCGTCCTTCGGCCTGTCCGGGCATGGCCTATAAAAGTGCATTGTGTGGCAGAAAAGTTGTTGAAATATATATTGAAAAACTGCTAAAGTGAAAAACTGAAGCGCAACCCATAAATGATTAATGGGCCAAGTTATGCGTTACGCTTCATGATGACCCGAACGTTCATGCACTTTATGCAATTGCCAGGCACTCGAAATTAGTCACACACAAACACACGCTCCTGGGTGTGTGAATATACAATCACACATACACACACACACACACACACACACACACACACATTAACTTGCATTCACATTAATGAGAATTTGCTGGAAATTTTGGCAAACGATTTTGAAATGTGCCACTGCAAATGAAGTGTAAAGTAGATAAGGGAAAGGGAAGGGGAAGGGGTGGAAGGGTAGGAAGCCACTGTCACATTCGTAAGTGCAAACGCAATGAAAATGTTTTTTAAAGTTCCAACAACGAATCAGAGCCAATTTACATAACCCAGAACAACAAATAGTTACAAATTGAAAACTTTTCTCTGCCAAGATTGTAAACGATTGTCTCACTGTGTCTTACAGCCCCCCAGTAACCCCAGTTCCCCGCCCAGGCAGCGCCAGCTCTATCGCAGTTTCAGTTTGCCATTGTTATAATCAAAGTGGCACAAATAACAAAAAGAACCAAAGTCTGAGCAAAAGACAACAACTACAAAAAATAGAAGGAACAAAAAAAAACTGAAATTGACAGCACAAGCAATATGAAAACCCCAGCAGATACGAGCCATGCATAGCTCAGATACAGCTATAGAGATACAGATACATTTGCAGATACGGATGCGCGGCGTACTCGCTGATACGTTAGATAGAAGAAGCAGAAAAAGTATCGACAAGTTTGACGCTTTATGGCATTGTTTAGTGCCGCACATTTCGCCAAAAACGTTTTTCAACTTTCACACAATTGCGCCATTTGCCGCGTCTTATGATGCCAGGCGATTGCTGGATGGAGGCGGGAGCGCGGGCTGGCTGCTAGGGTGGGGTGGGCGTGTACGACACAAATCTGCTGACGGAAGCTTTGGATACGTTTGGACTAGAGCATTTTTTATACGTAAAACGTGCGGAAAGTTTGAGTGTCAGCTTAGAGGGCGTGGTGGGGACGATTCCAGCAACTGGAAGCTAGGGATAGAAAAAGTTATAAAACAGTAGATAATAAAATAATAAAATATATGTATTTGAATTGCTCATGACGCGGCAGCGCACATACATATATACACAAACACACGCACACACACATACTCGCTCGCACACACATAAAGTTTCCGTTTTTGTTTGCAGCGATAAAATTACATGTCAAATTGAATGTAACCTGCCATTCGTGCGCATTATGCTGGCCATAATTAAACGTCCAGTTACCAAACGCCAGCCACAGTCGAATGGCGCTGGATGGTTGGTCAATCATTGGTTGATTTTATGGCCAACAGACGTTTGAACTTTGGTGTGAATGACAGGGGAGCTGGGCGTCATTAAATTGGCGCCTCGTGGGTGACCTCAGCAGCTTCGCAAGAAAATCTTGTCGAAGGTCCTGTAAATCGCACTTCAGTACAGCCTGAAAAGCGGAAGGAACTTTTGCAAGAAGCCAACTTTTCAATTAGCGAAATCATTCATTTTATCAGCAGTCGTAAAATTAATATTTTATGCCAGTTCCTCACATTCTAGAGCAAGCGAATTATTCATGGTAGTTTACATTTAAATTTTGTTATTTTAATTGCGTTGATTGGCATTCGAAACGGATTTAAATTTTATTTAAATTTTATTTTAATTTTATTTTATCAGTCAATTGAGGCAATTACAAGATTTATCTACCCAATTATGTTTATGGATCTATTTATTATTTATATACATCAGTGTACAAAGAAGGCTCTAGTCGAGTCTGCTCGACTACGAGATACACACGTTTGGCCCGATAATAAGTACAAAGCCGTGGTTGTAATTCCTCGACTTTATTGTTGGGATAAAGCTGTGTCTTCGTAGTTGTATATTTTAGTGTAGCGTCGAAAGACAAGAATGTAGGAAGAATATCCTAATCGCCGATTGCGAACCAGTAGAAGAACTGGCGTGGGAGTTATGCTATTAACAGTGCATAATACTGTTAATAGCATAGCATGTAAACGTGAGGGAGGAGCAGTTCTTATTAATGTAATCTAACATTAACACATAATATCTAGCCAAATATACAAAATTGCAAAAATGCACCTACATACATAAATAATGTTATGAAAACTAATTAGTTCTTAGAAATGTATGATATGTATTTATTATTATATTCAAATAAAAAAACTAATGCACAGCAATGTAAAAAGTCAAGTTTTAAGATATATGATTATTTATCTTCTATATATCATACCCTATTGCAAGATGTACAAGGTATTTAATCTTTTACTAAACAACAAATGCTCCGCGCGAATTGTCAACTATTTTAAATATAATTCTGATAGTTTGCACTGTGCCATAAATTGATAAAACAGTTTTCTAATAAATATAATAATTCATTTTAGTTGCTTTAGTTAGATGCCTAATTAAGCTTTGAATATTCATTCATTCGTAAAATGGAAAGCATATTTTCGATATGAATTTAAATTCAATATTTATTAAATTTTATTTTCTCGAAATGAATGCAACAGAATTAAATTTTTATTCAATTTCTGTCTGTATTCTTTAAAGGGTTGCTTTAATTTAAGGGGTTGTGTTTTGCTAAACGAATTCGAGTTATTCGAAGATTGAAAACGACCGATTTAGTCTCAGCTCAAAGAACTATTGAAGTAGGAATGATATCCAATCCCTTTCTGGTGGGTGCTCAAGTGAGCGAAATCAATGCGTTTTCTATGTTAATACAAATCAATCCGTCTAATCGAATCAAATGTTTTTAACAAGTGAGCAGTTTCGTTGGCTCGGGCTCAGCCATGTCTTTGTCGCAAACTTGTAAAAAACTAAAGAACAAATCAGCAGCAGCAACAACAACAACAACGAAAGCAATTGCTCAATATGCATAAAACTTTATATGGCATTTAAATTGTGTGCGTGGGCGTGGCATGCGAAGCGTGACTAGTTAGGGCAGCCAGCCCTAGCGACAAAAAAAAAAAAAAAAAAAAGAATAATAATAATAATAGAGCTCCCGCCGTGCCATCTTTCGGCTGCTAACTTCGATTGTTAACTCAAGCGTCACAAATACCGGAAATCGAATACAATTTGTAATTCTGATGAACAGTTGTGCAAAGCTTGAAGCGCACTCCAGAATCCTGGACCTGGAGCAACAAGAACTCGCATCTGGATTTCCTGTGCTTTACGCAACAGCCAATACTTGTCCCAATGCCTCTTTGGGCGCTAGCTATAGATACCCTATATTCTAGGTAAGAAAGTAAGAGAGATCTGCAAAAATTAAGCTACTATGATTCATATACCTTAATTGCCACTCCATTTACTGTTCGCATTGTATTTTCATAATTTATTTGGCTGTCGTTCTGCCCACTGCAATATACATTTATATTTATGTAATATAGTCAACTGAGAGGCCTCTCAGACCCGTTGTTGCGCTCACAGAGAGAGACGAACAGCTGCACTAATCGGATAATGGCTAGTTTCGCTAGTTTCGAGCGTCGGCTTAGCACGATCAAGTTAATGCACCGTGAGAGCGAACTCGCTGGGAATGACTGAAAACAAAACGAAAGATGTTAATCTCTTCATAAGTACAAATCTCTTACAAAGCAAACTATTAAGCGTGTTGCCGCTCACGAATTATTGTGCTCAACGTTACGTTGGGTTTCTTAGCAGATCGAGTCGTTTACGAACGACATTCATGACTCTTAGCGGTTGAAAGTGTCTATTGGAATATATTATAATATATTAAATAAGAGTATTCCTAATAAACGCACAGGGTAACTTCTAGTCAGGCATAATTAGTTTGCAGCTGTGAATCTTGTTTGTTGTAAGTGTTGCCGTTGATTCTGCTGCTGTTGCTGTTGCTTTTGCTTTTGCTTTGGTTGTAGCTGTTGTCCTTTTGTGATTGTTGTTGCTTTTGCTTTTATTGTTTAGTTTGTGTTTCGTTGGCTTTCTCTCTCTGTTGCTTATTCTCTCTCTCTCTCTTTATGCGCTCTGCTTTCTGTTTTGGATTCATTTCGTTATCGACTCAATGTCGACAACAATGGACCAAAATGTAATGCCAAATTGGGCGACATCGTTTTATGTGCTATTGCTGGTTGCTGTTCCTTGCTGTTGCTCTTGCTGTTGTTCTTGCTGTTGCCTTTGTTGTCGTTGTTGCTCCTGGTGCATTTCTTTTTTGAAAAGGTAAAGCGTGGCGTGTGCGTCCACTCATCATCAGGTGCTCACTGTTAAATTTCGCACACGTAGCAGCATAAAAATTGACACCGATAATTCGCAACGTGTATGTGTGTGCGTGTGGGTAAGCAGAAGCAACGTTTCGTATGCGCGATAAACACGCACACGTAACGCACACATACATCATGTCGAGTAAAATTTGTCGGTTCGGCAGAGGGATTGGGGTAGAGCTGTGGAGTGGTTGAATGTCGCGACGCTGTTTACACAAACAAAGTTATCAATTTTACACACGCCCCACATTCAATTTCCCGGTGGATGGGCTGCCCGTCGGGATAACAGCATGTTATCACCCCATATCCCCCAACCGCCCAGCCGATTTCCCCTCTTGAGTGCCCGCACACATTCGCCTGGTCCACGGCCCGGCGGCGTGTCGGTATTTTCATCAATTCGGTATGCAATCAATGTCCAAATCGAAGACGCAACGCGTCGAAGCCTCTCAGCAACAATAACAAATGGAGTACCAGAGGTCGACCGCCAGGGGTTGTTTAACACATTCCCCGAAAACCAGGAGCTGACTACCAAATGCAGTTATATTTTTAAGCCAAAGTTTACACAGGTCACTGAAACAGAATATGGGCCTTTTCCCATTTTTGTTTAAGGCATAAAGGGTATATTTCATGGCTGTTTTTAGAGCGCTGGCGTCAGGGTTGGTTCTTATGGATAATAATACATTAAATGTATATATGCATACACATAACAAACAATGTGTAATTTAATATATAATCTATTTAGTGAAATGCCATATATTTCACAAAGTCTGCAGACTCAAATTAAATCTTTTTTATTGTCAGATGTGTCCTTCGACTATGCTAACAAATTATTGTACTTATTTTCTGTTATACCTAGAAATATTTTCTAATTTATTTATTTTACTTTTTTTACCTTTTGCCAAAACAAAAAATAAAATAAATTGCTTGCAGACAACAAGCTTTTTCCATCTCTCTTGTTCTATGTTAATAGGTATTATATCATTCAAGTTTGTTAAATTCTGGCCGAGCGGCTGTTTGCACAGGCAAATTGCATTTTAATTTGAAACATGCGCTCTTATTTATTACAATATAAAATTAAAAAAAAAAAGTTTTGCAAATGCAGATAATATTAATTAGATGAAAATGACATATGAAAAGTAAACAATTGCAAAATAAATATGTAAATAATCATAATGAAAGAACAACTAATTAATCAGTTTTGGTGTTGAACTATTAACATTTAATTAGAATGCTTGCATAAAATTTGATTTCATAAATGGAAAATTTGCATATTTCAATTCAATTATGTTTACCTAATTTTTATTTATTTATTTATTTATAGCAACTCTGGCATTCAATCTACAGATTAATTTAATTGAGCTGTTTGATAACGGGCATTAAATTCGAATTTATTTAGCACGAATGCTAAATGATTTCATAACATTTTTGACATTTTATACGAGAAATTCTTATCATTCGCCCACTGCTCCCTTCGCGCCATCCCCCCTAAATGAAAGCGGAAGCCATAACACGCAGAGCTACCCACTTGTGCATAAAATTTCACTTAGAGTATTGAGGGATGTGTTGCCAGGAAAGTAGGGGGACACTGCATGGGGGAGGGGGTGGCGCTCTGGTAGAGGCAGTGAAAAGTTGAGAAATGTTATCGTCTTGTTAGTGTAAAGTAATAGATGCCAAGTGGGCTAGTGTACAGTGTATTGAGTGTCTTGAGCTGGGTGGCTAGGCTAGGTGCGACACTTTTTGGGCTATTTGATGATTTGTTTTTCTCAATTTGTCTGCACGTTTTACTGGTAAAACAACAACAAGAAAATGAAGAAAAATATGTTGCCTTATGAAAAGGAAATGCGCGTAGGTAAAATGTAAAAAACTCCATGGAAATTGCATTTGTCTGACAAAATATTTATAATAACTTTGGAAATTCAATTTCTAAAGAAAATATGTTAAACGAATTGGCATTAAGGGCGACACGTTTGTGTGTGCGTGTGTGTGCGTGTGTGTGCGTGTGTGTGTGTGTGTGCGTACCTGTGAGTGTATTGGTGTCGATGTCGATGTCGTTGTCTGCATGCTAGAAAATTAAAATCGACCATATGTTGCCTCATCGATTTTGATAAGGCGCTGCCGCCAGAGTTGCCACCCAGCTGCGACAGGCTTCATATCCGTTTCCGCTGTAATACAATGGGTCACGATATGTGCTTGTGCGTGTATAACTATGTATGTGTCTACATATGTATGTGTGTGTGTGCTTTCCGCTTTCAATTGAGACGCGCCCTGACAAAACTTGTAAAACGCGCCTTGTCATGCATGAGTTTTTGCCATTTTATTAATGTTGTTCCTGTTTCTGCTTCAATTGTTGCGCTTCTGCCCCGTTGTTGTTGTTGTTGTTGTTGTTGTTCGTGTCATTGTTGTTACTTTTGTAGCGTGACGAAAATCAAAGGACACTTTGAAAGTGTTTTTTGCTACATACTCAAAGCCTTGTTAAATATTTCATAAGTACTTCCTTCGGCGAAATACGCATGGAATGTCTAGCTGCATTGGAACGTTTATATATTTAGATGTATGTTGATGTTCAGACCGTGAGCATAGAACATCGCAGTCAGCTAATGGTATGTGTTCAAATTAAATTACGCTCACGATAAATGTTGCTGCAACATGTTGCCGCCACAGCGAGAGCAGAGCGCCTGCGCAAGAGCCGAACCATTTGCATAAACACTCTTTGCGTAGGTTAGTTTTCAGAATGCTTTCAGTTCTTTAGCGCGACTCAAGCCACACACAACGTAGCTGTGCGACAACATAATAACGTGACCCGGTGACTCACTGTGACTCGCCGTGACTCAGTCACGAGTAAAACACGAAGTAGCACGCACCGTAACAAATCGGGCGGCTCGTAACATTAGCGAGTGTCGCGTTCAAGTTCGGGCAGGCAGAGAACAAAATAAGTAAAACCGAAAGTCGCGTAACGTGTAACGTAACACGTATACGTATAAGTAACGCAACGCGCTTGAATGCGTTACGTGACGCATGAAATGGCGGCACGCAATTCGCGCTACATTGAATCCGAACGCATCGTCCACAAATTACTGTAGTCCGTCGCAAAAGGTACAAATGAGAATATCCTCATACCGAATACGCAAACTAATACTCATGAGTGTCTATGAGTGTCAACGAGTCGGAGCCTGGGTACTCGTACAATTAAGTGTATTAGCAAGACGTGACCAGACCGAAATTATAGCCACGGGCCAAAAAGCAATCGTCCACCTACCAGCTTAGTGTGTAATGAAGAAATTGCTCAACTTTGGCAGCCCCAACCACTCCAGCCCCTTGCCAGCCTGCGGACGTCATGGTGATTGAAAACTCAACCGCAGTGTGGACTTGTCATCATTTCAAATGAATGCGACTCCGTCTCCGATAAGACTTAAGACTTAGGACTCAAAATCTAATCCCTTCCGCTGGCAACGCGTCCGCAATCAGTTATCTCTTCCCTCCCTCTATCCCTCCTCCGACGTCCAGCGTCGTGTGTCCTTATAAATTGAGCCTGGCAGTCGTCGGTCTTCGGCTGGTGGCTGACGGCTGGCAATACAATATGGCGTTGACTCACTTAAGTCGCTGGCAGTGTCTTTGTCTTGGACTTTGCGATTGCCATCATTTATTTTAATTACTTTTTACTGTTGTCCTCTTTGGTTGCAGTTATAATTTAATAGCATCACAAATTGCGCATGAAATGTTGTTGGAATACTTTGTGGCGATGCTTGTGATCATGGGATTAACCACAACATTCGATAAGCACACAAGCCACATGCAACACTTTGGTAAGTATCCAGCAAATATATACATACGTATATACATATAAAGCGATTGCCCACTCCATCAGCAGCACGAATGAAACTGTTCGAGCGAGAAATGAAACTGACTTTGCAGCTTGAGTACTTGTTGAAATCGTTGATTACCAATTTATCGCAAGGCTAAAACGCTTTCAATATGAACAAAACGACTGTTTCAGATAATTGACTGTGCAGAAAGTTATATTGAAATTGAATCAGAATTAATTATTAATTCCACTAACAGAATGCATACCGTATCGTGGCAGGTATACGAGCACCTGAGCTGTCTCGAGTGCTTGAGCGCAGTCAACTTTGTGATTAATACGTTTCGTTGCCGAGCTGAGCACATAAATGTAGTTAATTAGAAATAATGAAATGTTGAGAGCGTAGCTATTTCTATTTGAAATATGTCTAAGAATGAAGAATCTCATTAAATAATTCGTATATAAGCCCTTCATAAATATTTTAATTACTTCAAATTAAATTCACACTGAAATTGGATTTTATCACAAATGAAATGTGGAAAGTGGGATGAAGTAGTTGGTATTTTTACAGAGAAATTGAAATTTGCAAGTAATAAAAAATATATAAATACAAAATATATGCCAATATTAAATTAATATATTCAGTATATGTAAATAAGTTTTCATTTATTTATAATTTACATGTGAAAGCTAATGAAGGGGAAAGAACAAAATTCACATTCAAAAATGTTTTAATAAAATATTTAATGGCAAGAAAAATGTTTGTATAACTATAACTATACATATATACACATATGTATGTATCTTAATATTAACTTTATTATAACAATTTGCAATCTTATTCCATATATCGATGTACATAGATATACATATGTAGGTATATTAGTTGAGACAAATTGAATCATATGCATATCTATATTTACACAACTGAGCAGGTTTGTGTAATCTCAATTTAAATTGAGATACGATTTGGCATTTGATTGATTGGAGCAGAGATTATGCAAATCTTATGATCAACGATTGCTGATAACTTAAGCTAATCTTCAGTATCAGTTTGAAAATTCTTCCAAATTGATTGAAGCCTGTGTTTATAGATTCCACAGCTGATCAGCAGCACAATGATATTGAATAAGAATAACTATATATATACACATATGAAATTTGTTTAATTGAAACTTATAAAAAGCATTGCATACTCATTGTGAGAACTTATAAAACGAAAGAGCTATTCACATGGGTGTTTATTTGTGTTTCTTTTTCTCTCTGACTTTTTTTCGGGCAAAGCAGAAGCAATTTCTCATTTATTATTTATGGCACCTGGCCTCAGTTTTAGTGCTCACAGTGGTTGGGTGTGCATGGAGGCGTGGTTGAGCTTGTTGCTGCGGTTGAACTCAACAGTTTGAAAAACCTACAAAAAAAAAGAGAGAGAGAGAGAGAGAGAGAGAGGGAGAGAGAGAGAGAGAGGGAGAGAGAAGCACCCGGCACTGGTTACTTTTGAATGGCGTCGGGCACTTTGTATGTAAATACAAAAGTTTTATTAAAAAAATAAGTGGCAGCAACGCATTCTATATTTTTTTATATGCGTGTGTAAATTGTATGATTTTTATTGTGCAGCACACAGAAAGCAATTTCATTTGTAAAATGATTGGCGGAGGCGCCACACGAGCAGGTTGCGAGTGTAGCAACAGTTTCAATTAAGTGTTTAGCGGCATTTTATTGCTCGACATTTGATAGCCCACATGGGCTAATGGGCGTGACAATAAATCAATATACAGAAATATATTGTATGTCGTGCTTGTATGCTGTATGTTAAGTAGACGCATGCACACATATTCTCTCATTGTGTATTTGTATTTGTATTTGTCTTTGTGCTTGTATTTGCTTAGGCACTCGTGGATTATTAGCGCATTTGTTGGCTAATACACAATGTTGATAGAGCGGCCTGCACATAAATCACTTGCCTCAAGTGAGGCCCCAATGATGGATCATAATGCGAATTGGTCTTAGCCATTGAAACACACTCTCGCCTGCTCACAGACAAATCCATATATGAAGTGTAGTATGTATGCCAATAAGATGGTAAACTTTGGCATAAATTAAGCACATATACTCGTTAATCAAATGAATGTTGATTCGTATGTAGTTTGGCCATTCATACACACGAGAGAGAGAGAGAGAGAGAGAGGCGGGCGCCCAAAGACCCACACACTCATTCATATCCATTTGCCCAGCTGTCTTTTGCAACGTGTAGCCAAGTGTTTGCCCATCATTCTGATTTAGATGGAAACGTAGATGTTGATGTTGAATATAAATGCACATGAATACATTTAGATTGACATTTAGATACAGTTGTTTAATACCCTTTTCAAGTGTCTATCGTATGTCCGTGTGTGTGCATGATGGAGTGCGGCAAGTCTCGCATTGTATGTAGTTTCTGACCACTTGACAAGCGTTTATTGACACCAGTCATTGACCACATTGTAAAGGAGCTTGTGATATCTTCTCTCTTCTGTCCATCTATACAGCACTGGCCGAGGAGCTCTCCAATCTGATACCCGAGGAGTACGAGCCGCAGTTCGACAACAACACAGAGCGAGAAATAATCGCTGCGCTCGGCACCACGGCTCGCATGCATTGCCGTGTGCGCCACTTGGGCGATCGTGCCGTTTCCTGGATCAGGCAGCGTGACCTGCACATTCTGACCATTGGCATCATGACCTACACCAATGATCAGCGCTTTCTCGCTCGGCACATCGACAACTCCGACGAGTGGGTGCTGAAGATCGTGTCGGTGCAGCCACGCGATGCTGGCATCTATGAGTGTCAGGTCTCCACGGAGCCCAAAATAAGTCTTGCCTACAAGCTGATGGTTGTAAGTAAGTATACCAAGGCTCAAATATAAGTCAATAGAAATCGTTGCACGGAGAGTATAATAAGTCTGGTCATCGGTCTGCTAAGTTGCGAATATTTAAGAGTTCATCTTGACTCAAGCTGTGGCTGATTTGAAATAAAGTTTTTATCTCTTATTGATTTAATTTTTTTGCTTTTTATATTCAAAAGCAAACTCAAACTACGAGCATAGTCAGTGAGAATTTAGTGAGAACAAAAGATATTCTCAAGATTATACGTATTTCTTATTGATTCAGTGCGCAAAACAAAATAATAATAATTCAAAGAAATTTGTTGTGATGTTTGTTGATTCGCTTAGATATTTAATTTATTTCTAAATGACAATTCATATGAAATAAATAAATAAATAAATTAGAGAATTCAAATATTGTGAATCAACCTTCAAAACAAGATTCTATGGAAACGGTTTGTTTTGATAAACAAATCAAGATTGTTTTGTAAATAAAGCAAGATTAGCTGGTGTTGACTAAGAGATTAATTGGCATCCTGTACAGAAGGAATAGTGATAATGAGATAAAGAGTAAACTAATTACGTATATATAAAAAGAAATCAGAAAAGGCCGCCAAAGACGAACAAAATAATAATAATTAAAGCAAGTGTAAGGCTGTATCAGGAAACAGAACATTGAGTCAGAGGCAACTCAAAATGGAAAGCAGGAAATATGTGTAACTAGGTCAAAAGATGGAAAAGGGAAACTATGAATTAACGAGGGAAAAACTAAATATATTAAATTTACTTACTTTGTATACTTTAGAGTTATTATTAACAGATCTTGGCTGTACTGATGAAAGTTGCAGTTTAGTTGGGAATTTAGTTACAATTTAACAAATCACACAAACAACAGCAAAAAAATCTTATTTGACAACATAAACTAGTATTTAATACTTGAAAACCCAAAACTTTTTAATTGAGATTGAAAACATTTTCTGCATAGCAACCTAGGCAAGGGTGATTCAGTGAGTGGGGTTGGAGCAGGGGTTAAGCATTAGTTTAACGAGCTGTGCAGGGCCAGGTGCGAGAGAGCACAAAGCTAGAGCATAATGAGTTTAGTACGAAGCGCAGCAGCACACGTTGTTGGATGATGTGTAATTGACAAATGTATTGGGTTCCATTGACAGCATCAAAAGCGCAAATCCTGGCCAATCGTGAACTGTTCATCCAGAGCGGCAGCGACATCA
The DNA here is from genome assembly GCA_035045845.1 of Drosophila buzzatii. NCBI lineage: Eukaryota > Metazoa > Arthropoda > Insecta > Diptera > Drosophilidae > Drosophila > Drosophila buzzatii. The sequence continues at coordinate 728,224 of JAWNOS010000606.1, read as the reverse complement.
ATCTGACATGCATTGCACCCCAGGCGCCCGGGCCCTATACGCACATGCTCTGGTACAAGGACACGGAACTTGTCAGCGACTCGACGCGCGGCGGCATACGCGTCATCTCCGAGCAGCAGATAAAGACGAGCAATCTGGTCATATCGCGTGTACTTCACACGGATTCCGGCAATTACACATGCTCCGCGGATAACTCAAGTGAGTGCCAGATGACCCAGCATACCCTAACACACCCACTTAGACACACACACACACACGCACACCATATGTAATACCCACCACGCCCCCTTTCTCGTTTGCAGACAGCGACAGCGTCTTTGTGCATATCATTAAGAGCGAACAGCACGCGGCCATGCAGCATGAGCTGGGCGTCAGACTGGAGGCCGGGCAGAGCTTGTGGCTGCTGCTTGGAATGCTTCTGCTGCTTCAGTATATGCCACGCCCCATACTCATACTTCAGTTCCAGCAGCAGCTCCTGCTAGTTGGTGCCTAAGCTCTTTATAGTCGCAGCTTATGTTTGATGTCTGCTTTGGCGTTGCCTTTTGAACGCTCGGACGCACGGGCAGAAGGGGTAAGTTTGTGTAACGGCAGCTCTATGGGGGCATTGCAATTGATTCCATTGCTCAATTCACAGCACCAGTGTCCGGATGATACCACCCACAGGATGCCACCCACGCCCACACTGCCCACTGCCCACTGCGCTGCGCTGTAGATAGAAGAGACGCACACCTGTGTATATAGTGTAAATCGTATTGGGTTATTTTCCGTTTTCCGTTTAGTCAGCTTTAAGTATTTTTATACGTAATTAAGTCAACAATAATCGATAGATCGATTAATCGGTAATTTGTTAAATCGTGCAATCGACTAGCTCATAAGCCATAATAGAAACTGAAACGAAAATGCAAACATAAAATCGAATAAATGTAAATAAATGTTTCATCTTAATTAACAAATGACATAAACCATATTGAATTGTCGCTTTCGAGGTGTGCTCGACCCCTTGCAGACCAATACGCACACACACACACACACCTACACTTACCTATATCTAGATAAATTATGATTAATTATGTCAGTGTGAGTGCAAAATTAAATTTAAATAGGAAAAAAAAGCACAAATGATTAATTGCAAAATGAATATGTATGTATTGACGGCGACTGTTTGACTCGCTTGCTCGTTAAGGTCATTTCCAAGCAATTGCACAACATTTACGACTCTGATTTTCCGCCGTAAATGCGACCCCGGGCGATGACCAAGATTATGTGACTTAATTGCACTCTGTTGCGCAATCGTTTGGGCCGGCGTGGGCGTGCAACATTGCTGCGGTAATTGAAAAACGATATAGGTCTACGCGCACCTGTACAACTCCTATACATAAATACGTGAGTATTTATGTATTTATGTATTTATGTATATGCATACAATCCTGCAAATTGAACACGTCAGATGCCCGCGGCGCAGCTTTGTCAACACTTTGCTACAACTCGGCAATTGATAAAAGAGAAAACTCGCAAGCAAAGAAGAAAAAAAAAGATTATTTCGAAAATAATAAAAACATTTACTTTTATTTATTTGCGCTACTTTCAATTTGACATATTTATTTCTGTTCATTAAAGGATTCATCGCCCATGCAAATAATAATATATATGTTGGTCAAGAGAGAGAGAAGAGATAGTTAATTACAAAAATATTGATTTAAAGCTGAAAAGTTATTCAAGTTGAACAAATATTAATATATAAATGTATAGGGTGGAGTAAATAAATATATTTCCAATTTTTGTATTAAGTAACAAGATAGAGCAAAAGTCAAACAGGCCAACAGCAAGAGGGAGAGTGAGAGAGAGAGATATGGAAAAGTAGACAGATTTAATAGGCCTTAAAGATAGTATGCCAATATTCGTAATAGTCATAATGTCAAGTCATTTCATAATTTAAGTATAAAATATTATTTATCTTTGTATTATTATTATCACTTCTTTTTTTATGATAAAATTCTATGAATATTTATGATTCGCAACTTGATGTAAAAACTTTTGATGGATTATGTTCGCAAAATAGTCTCAAATCCAATGGAAATTCATAACAAAGTTGTGCTGGCATTCGAGCCACACGTCAGCAATGAGCAATTGCAAACGCGACTGCAACGCGAGACAGTCTCGAAATTGAATTTTAATCTGACTTCAAAAGCGCACCACTTGCAGCACTTGCACCACTTGCTCCACTTGCGGCACTAAGTAACCGCGAAATGCTTTTGTGGCATGCGCCATAATTTAAAATACCCAAAACCAAAAGTTTCACGCTGCCAAAGACGTTGCTAAGTAGGCAACACAATGGCATTAGACAGAGGGAGGGGCGTGGCTTGGCGCTCTTTAAAGTTGCAGCGCAGCAAGCTAGGCAACACTTGCACAGCGCTTAAGCTAAGAGGCGAGAGTGACAGAAATGGAGATAGGCAGAGATAGGCAAAGAAGGAGAGGGAAGTCAGAAGCTCTTTGCATGAGCCAATACTAATTGAAAGAAACACCGCTATGAGCCGGAGATGATAAAACAGTAAAGTGAAGTATCATGCATAATGCTAAGCGTAACCACATCCATCAGAATTGCCAAAAGAAGATATGCCTAGCTGCTGTTGTTGGCCCGGTTAACATGCTGTGTGCTGGCCCAGAGGCTTTTCAAATCTTTTGGGAATATTTTGCGTATCTGCAGTCGAGCGCGCTGACAAGTCCCAAGTAACATACATATTTTATACAGATATATGACTGTATGTCTGTGTGTGTGTGTGTGTGTGTGTGCGTGAATGTGAGTGTGCTTACGTATAACCCATTGGGCCAGAGCCTCTGCTCAATGAATTGCAGTTGTTGTTGGTTTTATTGCTGTTGTTGCTTCACCTTCACTCATAAATTGTTCAGCGTGAAATAAATCAAACTCAGACTCTCCCTAGAACTGGAGTCTCTGCCTGAGACGCTGTCAGTAACAAATCATGCTCAGGGCTGAGGCCCACAACAGGCCATAGCCTGTAGTCGGAGCTGAAGCCGTTGCCGTTGCCGTTGCCGTTGCCGTTGCCATTGCCGTAGATGATGCTGGAGCCAACGTACACTTGTTTACGGCCTTAATACGCACCGTCTCAAACAAGAAAACAAAAATTGCGTATACGCTGTGTGTGCCAGTAGCAGACGCAGTCGCAGACGCAGCAGCGCTCCAACGGAAGTGCGGAAGTTCCCACTGTGCGAACACGATGACAGCAACAACAAGCGTTAAGGAACTACGGGGCGTTGTCGCTACGCCGGAAAATATTTAATTACTAATGAGTTTTTCGTGCTGCAGCAAAATCAACATTTTCAAATACGTGGCAGGAAAAGCAAGTGTGCGCAAAAAAATAAAAGCGAAATCCTTGTAACATTTTTAATTTGCTAATTAGCAGGCGTTAGCCTTGCATCCAATTTGATTGATAGTCCGACGCCTGGACAGACACACACACATATTTAAGCCAGCTGATCACACAATTCATTATTCAGTTAGTGCTGTTAGTCAATTGATTATCAGGTATTATGCTTGACAAATTTCTATCAAGCGCTGCCTCCAAGGCAACCAATTGGTTTCAATCCGATGAATATTTGCTGCCTCACTGCGCAGCGGCGGAGTGCGGCAAGAAGGGCTGGGCCATATGTAGTGGGTGTTTGGCTATAATAAATTGTATGTACATGCATGTGTCATGATATATAGTACACGCACATTGGCACAGAAGTACAGAAACACAAGCACACACACACACACTCACACACGCACACAAACATGCTTACGTACACACGTGAATAAATTATGATTGGTATTCACGCAACTTTGGCAAAAACAATGACAACTCTTAGCATTTAAAAAGGCCTTAGTCATCGTTGTCGTTAACTTATCCGAGAAAAAAACATCAACAACAACAACAACAAGCGACACACTGGAAGCTGAAAAAGTTTATCTTTCGATATTATTGGGGCATAACTTTGCGGGTCATAAATCAAATTAGATGCCCGCTGACACTTAGCAACACATAAGAAATGCAAACGATTTTATTAAATATATAATGCAAACCGCAGAGTCTACAAAAAAAACAAAAAAAAAACAACAACAATAACAACAACAGAGGTCAGATTGAATCAGTAGAAATATTCTTCCAAGAATTTTATTTGTTTTCAGCTAGAGTCCATAGATTATGGATTCTGTCTATATGCAGACATGTAAATGCTCTTTAAGATACAAAATTATCTTGATACAACTTTTAATAACTCAACAATTTATTTATGGAAATTACTTATTTTGGAAAGTTTCTTTTAAAAATATTTTATATTTATTTAAAACTCTTTTCATAGGAAGAACAAATATCTAGTACATGTTATATTCTATTTATTTATAAAAAAAATAGTATTTATATTATTATTTTTATTATTATATAAAACAAAATAAAATTTATTAATAAATAAATTTTAGAAAATTGATTTATTTACATCTTGAGTTGGAAAATATTTAAGTATAAATCGTTATATCACTTCTTTTTTTTTTTTTTTTTTGTTATATATATATTTTTAATTAAATATTTTTTACATACAGTCATAAATTAAAATTATTACTTAAATAACTATTTGCATTTTGATAAATGTCAATATATTATTTATTATAAGTACATGCTTTAATGTATTTATTTAAATTTTTAAGTTATTAATTAACTTAAAATTTACAAACTCAACATTTATATTATTTATATTATAAATTTCTAATTTAATTCCAAAAATATTCCCAAAAAGTTATTGAAAAAAGCAATTTGAGAAACGCAACATTTTAGATTAAATAGTAAATATGCCCCAAGCAAATCAATTAAACTGAGCGTAAAAGCGTTAGAAAACATTTATCATGCGATTTGCTCAGCCAGAGAAGGCTTTAAGTTGGCAACGACTTTTGCACAGAGAGAGATTTAAGTGATTTGCTGACTGGCTTTAAAATCCAAGTCAGTTTTGAGGGTAATAAATGGCCTGGCACTATTTGAATAGCCTTAGCACGAAAATCAACATTTTCGGTTTGCTTTCGTTTGGCTTTTGGGTTTATTTATTTTTTTTTTTTTTGCTCTAAGTCTGGGTTTGGGTTTTCGTTTTAATTTAAGTTTTGTTTTAACAGCGCACAAAAGTGCAAAGTGTCTGCAATTTCAGTTGGTTTACATTTTATGGAAGCAGTCATTATTTTTTTATTTTTTATTTTATTTTATTTTTTTTATTGCATTTGATTTTGTAGCTCGTTACTGTCAGTTTGTTGCATGCGACACGCGATGGTCGCGGTCGAGTTTTGTAGGCTCTTTTTAGCACTGGGCCCCAAGCTCCGTGGCCTTTGCATTGGCTGGCAGCTCCAGCTGCGAACAATTGCTGCAATGCCTGCCGCATGTAGTTTAATCTTCAAACAAAATCGTTTGATCCATATCGCACGGCCTGACCGGCCCTGGGAGTAAGGGTTAAATATAGATGGAGTCGGCAGGGGATCTATGTGACAGCTAACTGCATGCTACAATTGCACCCGCTGGCAAGAGGTTAATTTCCCCCAGGAAGCGCACAACTCAATAACCTTAAGCAGAGAGCGGGAAATAGGGCGCTAAGTAAACCACAACATTAAGAGGACGCATAAAGATGAAAAAGGCCAACGTTTTGGGCGTTGAGAGGATGCTGCCCCATCTGGCCCACCTAGCCGAACAATATGAAATTACCGCTCTGAAATATGAACCACCCGCTGAGATTTTATAGCATTCAACTTTGAATTATTAAATATGTATTTTCCAGCCCAACGCCAAATGCCGAACGGCAAAACCAGAAAAAGCGCCAAAGCAAGCAGAAGCGAAGAAACCTCTAAATGTGTTTCAACTTTTCGGTTACTTTGTGTGTGTATGTGTGTGTGTGTGTGTGTGTGTGTGTATTTGCATGTGTATGTGTGCGATGGCGGGAAATTGCCAAGGAAATTTTTTGAAAAATTGCCCGCATGCCATAAATGAGTGATATAAAAAGCTTTCGCAAGTTTATCGCGCTTTTGGTTTGTGTAGGCCAGATGACCAGAGCTTTCCGCACTTGAAGCTTCACACCAAAAAGCTCATGCTGGCGCATAATGAGCAAAGCTTTTGAAAAACATAATGAGCCACAGCTTGTGACCAGCCCGCCTGCCCCTGCCACCAAAGCTATGATAAAATAGGAGCTACAAATGACAGCCCATTAGCCAGTTATTGCGACAGCCTGTCGGCCAAAAGCACTAAGCACATTAACAGCTTTCGCTGACTACAGCCGGCTCATAAATATGCACCTAAGTAATTTTCATTAGACCCAACCCTATGTAGTATCCCTTGACTTATGGACATTCATCATACACAGACACACATACACATAAAATATATATTTATAAATATATATTTATATGTATGTGTGTGTGTATATAGGAGACTGCATATTTATCAGGGTGCGCCTGCTAAAAGTAGCTTCATGAACATAAATTCTCATCTCTGTTGCATTTCCTCGATCGTCGTTTCTTTTCCTTTTTGACTGTTTTATCTTTTCGGTGTCTACATAATTTCTTTCTGTCTGCACGTGTGTGTGTGTGTGTGTGTGTGTGTGTGTGCGTGCAGTCAAACTGCACTGCGCAAAAATGATACGTAACATTGCCTTGTTTATTTATCAAAGCACAGCTGACATTTTTCAGCTTGCTTATTTATTTACTTTGCCGTGCTGTTGTAGATGCGCTTTGTGTGAAGTATAAATGTTACGAGTACTTGTTATTTCTTTCGTTTTGCACTCTTGAACTATTTTTATTTTGTATTGAGAGAATCGAACATTTGCTTGGCAGTTTTACATTTAATTATCGCTCTGATTTGCTTCACACTTCCGCTCGAAGTGTCATCTGCAAAGTTACTTATTCTTTATTAAAAATATACTTTATGAATCCGACAGGGGCATATTAGCTGCATGTGGACAAAAGTTCATATAGAGGAAACTAAAATTCGATGCATATATATGAATATAAATAAATGAATGCATATAAATACATGTATACAAATACATATTATATACATACATACATAATAATTAAATATTGACCATATTCATATGCAGCTTTGTTTGTTGATTGCCCCCAAAATGCTGTTAGGTACTTCATCATCTTTTTTAATTGAAGCAGTTTCCTCAAGCAGTTTACAGCTTGACAACTCTAATTTATATGCATATTTGAGCAACATTTTGTATTATTTATTTATATGCATGGCATTTGTTAGGGCATTCGCTGGCTCACAACACGCGCCCAGCTTTCCGTTGTTGTTTTTGTTGTTGCCTTTTCTTGCAGTGCATATAGCTTGCAAGTGGCTGTTGCCATTACGCTAGTCGCCGCTGCCGCTGCCGCTGCTGCTGCTGCTGCCGTTGTTGTTGTTGTGTGTAGTTACTCTTATGCTTGTTCTCGTTGCCGTTATTCTGAGTCGCTTTTTTCATTTGCAGCTTCGGGGCTGCCATAATTTTTTTCATTTCTTTCGTTTCAGTTTTTTTTTATTTCTCGTCTTTTTTAAGTTTTGCACAGTTTGCACGCATCGGTCCGTAAATTTATGCATTTGGCTATGCGAGCGTAATAAACAAGACCTTCAACCGACGTCGTCGACGACGTTCCGCTGCTGCCCTTCCTCTCACTGGCTCGCTCGCTCGCTCGCTCACCATCTCTGTCCGGCTTATGTTCTGGTCAGGTCGCAGTAGCTGTCGCTGTCGCTGTCTCAGTCGCCGTCGCCGTTGCCGTCGCAGTCGCTGCTATGTTTGGTCACTTCCATTGCCGGTGCTGCCAGACTTTTATTTTTATGCGTAGATATTAAATGTGTTTCCTGGCACTTTATTCTTTAGCTGCTGCTATTGTTTTTTGTTGCTGTAGCTGTTTCTGTTGCTGTTGTTGGCGTATTGTGCCATTTTGCACCAACACCGGCGTCGACTGCGCTGCCAGCGTCGGCACATTGGCGCAAATGTGCGGATATCATTTTGAAAAAAAGGCGCAAAAAGTGAAAGAGAACCCCCGGTAGCAAAAACGCCAAAAGCTCAAAACGCATAAATAGGCAAACCGACTTTGTGGCTAAAATGGGGCTAAAATGGCTGCGGCTGCTGCTGCGGCTGCTACTACGGCAATGAACGCTCTGCTATATGATTTGAGCAGCAAGTCATGGCCACAGTTTCTATGTACGAAAAAAAAAAAGAAAAAAAAATATATATATGAAAAAAAAAAGAAAAAAATAGAAAGAAAAAACTACGAGCGCACATAAAACTTTGCCAATTTCAATAACAACATTTCATTTTCAGTACGCAGCTCCGCAGTACGCCGCTCAGCCAAAAACGCACACTGGGGAGTTCGATCCTCTGCTCGGCTCGAGTCGCATCGAAGCTATTGCCCGGCATTTGCTTCTTTTTTATTTTGAGGGTTACGCCTTGGCGCCAGTGTGCGTTCTGCGAATGCAATGCTGACTGTGCCACACTGACTGTCATGCCACACCACATGCCTCGGCTGCCCTTCGAACCGCTGACACCACAATGCGCGCCGCTGAAAGGAAATTCATAAAAATGTTAATTTTTCCGCCGGAAATATAATTTATGTAAAGCGCAGCGGGTGACCCAAGGTATGGTTGGGGCTGGCCTGAGCAGTAGCAGCAACAGCAACAGCAACAGCAACAGCTACCGATTGCAGCCTGAAAAATATATCCGGTGCGAATTACAAAATACAATCCGCGCAGTTGAACCTCAACTGAATATTGCCTCACAATAAAATGCACATTAATTTGCATATAATTCAAGCATTTTTTCCGCACAAATATGCATGAAATACGACCGCGCCCACAATTATCTAATTAATGCAACACGCCCCAACACAGACGCACAGCTGCCACACCATGTGTGTGCGCGAGTGTGTGTGTGTGTGTGTGTGTGTGGCTCATTGTTAGCATTGCGGCAACATTTTCAAGTTGTTGCCATGACCATTAATCTTAGCAAGAAGGTAATTGCTTAGCAATTACCCTTTTGCAACTCAGGCCCTCACTCTCCCCCCACTCTCCGCCATAGTCTCTCCACTGTTCCCTACCTCCTGGCCAGGCAGTTGACTTTAACCCATTCCGCACACCATGACGCAAAACCCAAGCCCTGGGCTAGCTTGCAAATTCGTCCCGGCAAATGCATAGCCATAGCGTGCTGTTTCTACTATCTCTTTCTCTGCATCTCTCTCTCTCTTTCCTTCAGTCTTTCTCTCTGAATACGTCCTGCTCTATAATGCTCTCGCTCACTCTCGCTTTATCTGACTCTCTGTGTGCCGCTTTGTCGCTGCCGCTGTTGCTGTTGCTGTTGCTGCCGCTGGCTCTGCTGTGGTTACATTTCAGCGGAAGTCCCACGCAATGCCCGCCGGCAACAGCTGCAGGCAACCGACAGAGCCACCTACTGCCCACCACAGCCACCACGCCCCATTGTTGCTCGTTTTGCCCACACTATGTACGACAATGTCGGTACATAACACGACCCGCGAATGCTACGACTCCAGTTGCAGCTCCAGATACAGCTGCATGTCCTGGGCACCGAAACGTGGCCCTCGTCATGCTGCGCCTGCATTGTGTTAATGCTTTTTGTTAAACTGCAAGGAGTTGCGCGAAGCGGTGCCGTCCGAAAAGGACGAAGGGCAACTGGAGGCGTTGGCAGGCGACACGACGTGAAGCCGGCCGAATGTGAAGCAATGAGAAGCTATGTAGTGCTCCATTGTGCACTTTTGCAACGTGTGTTGCTTTTTGCAAATGTTTGCAGCATACACACACACACACACACACACACACACACACACACGAACACACACATACATGCTCATACAAAGAGAAGTAAAAGCGCAACGTCAACAACAACAGCAACAACAACAACAACAGCAACAACAACTAAAACGAAGGCAACATTTGAAGATACTTTAAAATTCGTAGCATAAAATGCAGCTGCCTAAAACGGAGAGCAAAGCAAAAGAATTTCAAATCTGAATCAGCATTCGCATTTGCATGGTAAAAGAAAAAATACGAAACGGAAGAACAAATGTAGTTTAAACTGAACTCGTTTCACTAATCTGTTTAACGAACGGAATGGACCACTCGCAGCAACAAACTGTTCAAGATTTTTTACATAACCCACTTTGCTGAAACTAATCAAAAGAGTTGCTTGAAGTGTTTGTTAAATTATTCACAGTCGTAAAGTTGGACAAATTATGTAAAACACCTCGATGGAAATAGGGGAAAATGCCCCAAAAAGTTAATTAGTTCGCCCGTTGCTTAGGTGCTTAAATATTCAAATAAAATATGAAATTGATTTGATTGCTCGTGCTCATGGAAATGAAATAACGCTCAGACCCGAGCCATGGCATGAAAACGAAGTAAAATTCAAAGCCAAGCTAACATTGTTCGGTAGATATCGAAATATATAAACCCAATTTGACGAATTTTCATCAAAATACAAAATATTTAGTTCGTCATAATGTGCACTGCACACACTTGCAGGATTTTAATTGAATAAATTGAGAGCTACAGAGATTTTGCCTCCGCTCCACAAAGTATGCTACAAAAAAATAAAGCAAAGCCGTTAAATGTTCGGTGAGAACCCCAACACTTGAGTTCCTTGAATATGCAAAGCTTATTCAGTTGAGCAAGTGAAACTCACATTTAGATAAAAGTCATGTACTTCAATAGTTGAAATTCATTTGCGTTGAAGCAGAAATATCTTCAATTTGCATATAATACTCTCAAATAAATGATTTAGTCAAGTAACGAACAATTTAGGGGATTAAAGCTTATGAAAATTATTCATATTTCATTTAGAATGCAATTATTATTATCTATATGCTATAAATATATTGCCAAATACCATGCAGGGCAAGGTTGGCCAGTTGTAAATTCTGCTCAATATCTGTATTATTCGGCTAAATTAAATATGTAATCTAAGCCCGCCTCGCATGCCACTCTTTACCGTTGTTTAAACTATTTCCATGCAAAATGACAGCATTTTCTACTTAACGTAAATATTCAATAATCAATTAGTAATTATAGCCTTTAAAATAACTGACGCAGCTCTAATGGCATTTTATTGTAGTTTTTCATTTCTCTCACTCACTCTCTCTCTCTCTCTCTCTCTCTCACACACACTATTTTTTTATAATTTAAATAGAAAGTGTAATTTTGGATTGCTTTAATGCCATATGTCGGCAATTGCGAATGAGAAGCAATGCCAGCGGATATTATTACTTGTTCATACTAATGAGATTTTTCATACATATATACATTTATAGCTCAGAGCTCGAATTGCAGCATGTTAAAACAATTGCTGGTGTCCAGCTTAATAGCTGGTTAATTCTAGACTTAACGCTGTAAAATTGTTCACTTTGCTCTCAAATAAATATAAATTGTCGACACAATTAAGTTGACTCATTTGCAAGTCAGTTTCATTGCAACTAGTTCGTTGGGTCTGCGTGAAACCTTTTCAATGGCTCTCGTTACTTTTTGTTACGGGCACGCATTGTCAATGTTAACTGAGAAGTTTGAGTAGAAAAAAGTTAAATTTGGCGAAATTTATAGATGCAGACTAGGAAATACCCTCTTATCAAACTGAAAGTATTTATATGCAGTAAAATAATCCTTTTGCTTTTTTTGCTGATTAATTTACTTTGTTTCTTTTTTACAGAATTTACTTGAAGATTATTTAAATGAATACTTTTGCAACGAGAATATATAGAACATTTTACTATTTCTATTAGGTTCGTCTAGTAAGACTTGCATACCCTCAATCTGCTTGCATAGCTTATTAGAAAAACCAAATTAAAAAATTCCTGCAAATAAAACGAGAACCGACAATGGAGGGCTGGAAAGTGAGATAACGCTTACAAATTACAATTGAAGCCATGAAAATAAAAGTTGAGTGTCATTGGCAAGCACTTAAAGATAAGCGAAAACTTTGTTCCACGCTTTTTCCATTGTGCTTAGAAATATTTCTGCTGACCTTTTTGATTTGTATTTTTTAATTACCCAAAGGGCAAGAAACAAACGCCAAAGACAAAAACAATTCATATATATATACGTATATATGTAATAGGAAAATCACTTTAATTCAATTAATATATTAAACGTTTTTAGTGTGTTTATATATATGTGTTGCCTAGTTACATAACACAAGCTGGAATCTGTTAGGTAAATACCTCTCTGCGTCAACTAAACTCCGGCTGTCAGAAAGTTTTTGCTAGCGCCACCTAGTGTGCATATCTTTGGTTATTGCTGTTGTTGTTATTGCTGCTGTTAGTTGCTGTTGTGCACACACGCAAACACCAACACACACATGCAAACACACGCAAACACACGCGCGCACACAGGCAAAAACTTGCAATTTTCCAATAAGAAAAGGTAACGCCGAAAAATTGTTCAAGCACAAACAACGCACGTTATAATATTATAAAACGGCAGCAGGAGGCCAACTTACTGAAGCGATAAAGTCAGCTGGGACGGGAGTAAGCGGTAGCTGGTAGGGTTTCTTGAGGTGGGACCTGGCTTACTAGACAGTCCCATCAAGAACTAAAACAGCTGCTCTTTGGACAATGACTGGGCCACACACACACACACACACACACACACACTCACACAGTGAGAGGATGAGCAGGAGCTTGGGCCTGCTGCTGTTGTCGTTTGGAAAGCTGGTTCTGGTCTTGGTCTTGATTCTGACTCTGGCGCTGATGCTGTTTCTTCTCAACCTGCTGCAGCTCCTGCAGCCATCCTGCCCTGGCAACAAATCGTTGAAATAAATGAAGCGCACTGGGCGAAATCAGCAAAAGTTTTCTACAATTTTTCTTCACTTTGCAGCAGGCAGTTGCTTCGACTGCTTCTCCAGCTCCTCCTGCTTCTCTTGCTCCTGCTCCTACTATACCGCCGCCGCCTCCTACGGTCGCATCTTGAAGTTGGTTTTACTTTTCGCTCTGCGACATTTTCGGATTTCGGCTAACGCTTAAGCCCCATCCCCAACCCATCCATTGTTGACTTACAAATTTAGGTTGCTCGACGCAAAAGTTTGTTTTGAATTGTAAGTAATTTTTGATACCTTACATACTTTCGCAGCGAATAGGTAGAAGTGTTTCGATTTGAAACTGGTCTAGAATGAATCGAATTTCTTCGGTCTGAGGGCAGTCAGTCAATCAATTAAAGCTAAAACCTCATCGCCCCCATGCCCACGCCCACTCCCACGACCACTCCCACAACCACTCCCACTGCTACGCCGCTGGGCTTCTCAGCAAAACTTATAGCTAGGTTAAAAGTAGCACCCCCATTGTTTCTTGTTCCAGTTCCTCCATTAAGTCTCATAAATTTATACATAACTGTCAAAAGCAATTGCCCTTAGCTTTTGCAGCAGTTTAAACTTCGATGATATATTTGTATATGCTATACGGTATATGCGTTTATATATATGTATATTCCTTATATACATGCATAAGTACATATAAATCTTAACAGCTCTAGTAAATGGCGTATGTGCGCGGGTGGATCGAACAATTGTTACATATGAATTAGTCAAACAAATACACATACATATATGTAACGTAAAACACATTTAGAAAATGCATCAACTGATATTCAGTAAAACATTAACTAAAGAGTTCCATTGTGTTCCACATTAGCTCCAGCCTATGCAATGCCCTATAAAACATTTGGTTAATTAGTCCATTTCCAGAGTTTTCACTCACATACTAAAGATATATCTGTGGCGCTGCCAGCCTATGGCTTATGAGCTAATCGTAGCACACAATCTCTATTATGTTATAAGAGCCGACATCCCGCCTACCGCAATTCCTTGAAATATGTTAAACGCTTTAAGCAGCCCTCGAGTGTAATGCAAATCGGCATTTTGTGAGCTGACAATAGCAGATATCGTGATATTATTGTTGTGGTTGTCGTTGCCTTTGTCATTGCTGTTGTTGTTGTTGTTGTTGTTTTTATATTTGTTGTTGTTGTTGCTGCTGTTGTGGTCTGGCGCACTCGTTGCTCTATTGTCTGCTTTCCAACATGGCAGGCCTATAGAGTGTCAGTGTGAGTCTCTGCATGTGTGTGTGTGTGTGTGCCGCCTCTGGTAGTGTTGGTGAGCGTGTGTGGCACTCAACATGCCAGTCAATTTATACTAATTGTAAGTGTCAGATACATTTGTCAAAATTTAAGTTATGGTTTCAGCTCTGGCTGCTGTTTTGCGGTTTCCCTAGCGGATCGTTGTCCTTGCCTCGTGTCCTGTATTCTTGCTCACGCTATTGTTGTTGCTGCTTGTCAGGAAAAATTGTTTATTATTAAATACATGCTGCTAAGGAGCTTGACAACAAGATATTGTATATATACACTCGAGCACGACCCACGCAATAGCCACAACACAACGTCCACTTCTGATGACAACTTTCAAGCAGATCCTTAAATGGTATTGCAGCCTCTCTGCAGAGTGCAAAACTTTTGATTCATTCCTTGACAAATTTCTGCACAGAAATTACAAGAAAAAACGTAAGTTTCATAAGCTGCTTAGCTGTTAGTTGTGATTAGCACACAGAATTCCACAGCAGCTTGTGGCTGCAGCGCCCTGTGGCTTCCATTAGCAAAAAAGAAAAAATTATAAAAAAAAATTAAATAAAAACCACTTTGCAAAAAAGCAAATTCAACACTCGAACAGCCCACAACAACCAGCAAAAAAATTGAAATAAAATCTGCACACAGCGAAAAAAAACACACACACACACACTTCTAATAAAAAACATATGAAAAATTCGTTTGCTCCAGTTACAAGGACGAGTAAATACTCTAAAAAAACCACACACACATTTATTATATTATATTTATTGTTTTATAATTATTGAGTAATATATTATTGTCTGTCTGTCAGTGCTGCAAAATAAAATATTAATATAAATATTAAACGAAATAGTCGTATAGTTGAAATAGTTAGTTTAAATAAGTAAAAGAAATTATATAAAAATTCAAAAAAAAAAGTATTTGTATAGAGTCTCAAAGCATAAAGTATTTCATATGTTAACGAATTATAAATTATAATAATAAATGCAAATTGAAGGAGAATTCCTTATTATTATATTATTCTTATCATTAAGTGTTTCTTACCTCTATTTTCTTTTAATACAGTTTTATGTATATATAATTATGTTTTACCGATAATTGTTTTCTATTTAATTTGATTTCTCAGTTACCAAACGCTTTGACTTAGCTCAAATGCCAAAATGTGTTTTTGGCATTAGTATGTGGTGAAAAGTTTTTTATTTAAATTATTCTTTTTTTATGTATGTGTGTGAGTTCTTTTTTTTGGGCGGGTGGCTGGTTAGCAGTCGGGCTTGTGAAAACCGTAACCTCTACCGTCCGACCCGCGCTTGGCAAATTTAAATGTTTTTAGTTAAAGCGGATTAAAAGTTCGCTGCACGCCGCACATACATAACCCATGGAGTCGCCCAGTTACCCAGCCGAGGCCTCCTTCTGGGCCAACCACGCGGTCCAGATGAAGGCGGAGATGTAGAGATGGAGATGGAGGCGCGACCCCTTCAGCTATAACCATGTGGCCTAGTTTGGCCCTGGCTGCTGTGCTGCTGCTCAGGCTAACCCCGTGCATAATTAACGTGGCCAAGCATTTGGACCGCTTTTTAGCCGAGGGAAATTGATGGCCAATACGAGCGGACGAATGGCAGCGAGGAAGCAGCGTGCGACGGGGAGACAGACAACGCACGGCTTTTATTGGCAGGATATAAATTATGCAAGCGCAACCCAAAAACTTGTAAGCCGCTGGCCAAAATTTTGATTGTCTTTTAAGAACTATGCAAGGCGCTTATCATAAAAGGGAGCGCAGCCGCAGGGGCATGGCGACTGTCATAAATTGCGCGGCTTACAATTGAAAATTAAATAGTGCGCCATGGATTATGGCCCATTGACAGCCTGGACAGGCGCTGATTTAAGAGAGAATCACATTGCATTTGCAATTGATTTAAAAATCCTACACAAAAGCCGGCGCTGACGTCGCTGCCGGCATTGACGCTGACGGCGACTGCACTCTGTCAGGATGTCATTTGAAGGTACCCGACCAAAACCCCTGCCTGTCCGCCAACCCAGTCCCCGGCTCCAAAACCCCTTCCGGCGCAATGCAGCGATAACCGACGACACAGCCAAAGTGTGAACCGTTGTAGTTGTTGCTGTTGTTGTTGTTGTTGTTCCTGCTCTCAGTGTTGTTGTGCAGCAAACAAAAATCGCAATTCTGTGAGCTCCGGACTGGCTGGGTTATATCACAGGTGGCGGGCAGGGTGCAGGGCCAGGGCAGGGGGTATTGAAGGGTAAGTGCTTGCTGCAAACGGTTACAGTTTTCAATAAATACTTTTGCCTATATATGAGCCAGCTATCTATCCATGTGTGTGTGTGTGTGTGTGTGTGCGTGTGTGTGTGTGTGTGCATGCGTGTGTGCGCTCGATGTGTGGCCAAAAAGTTGTTCATTGCTCGCTTGACGGTTCCCCAGGCTTTTACCCTTGCTTTGTGGCCAACACATTGCGCTTTGGCACGATATTTGTACAGCACTTGGAAACTACTTCCAGTTCATCATAATCCACACAATTCATAATAGTGCAATATATAACTTAATCGATATGTTTAACTACCTTTTTGACACGCATTAATCACCAACCGACCATCGCTTTTAGGGAACACCTTTCCTTGTTCAGCCCTTACACAGTCATAGAGGGCTACTGTGTGTGTGTATGTGTGCGTGAATTGGTTCGTAAGAAGTTAGTAATTGGAATATAATGAGGAACTGGGCGTGTAACCAAAAATCAATGACTATGCGAAAGCTGATTATGTGGACATGTGCAGCAGGCTTTGGAGAGTGGCAGGCTTATGAATAATGTAAACGTATTTATAACGAATATGTCACATCTACGATATTACATTTGATAGAATTCCATAGGGAATTTTTCAATTTGAAAAATGTTGCTTTATTGAAAAATAAATCAGCTTATTAAATCGCAATGAATTTTATTTAATATGTAAATTCATTTAAATATATTTATGAGAATTAAAGCTTTTGATCGACTTTCAACTGCAAAGAGAAAAATAATTAGACTAAAATAAATGAAATGATTGATGATAATTATATATAATTTATAAAAATAAATATGCGTACTTAGGCAGTTAGGTATAGTCCGCTAGTATAGGATAATTATTGATTAAGTATTTATTTATATATGCATATATATTATTATTATTATTATTATTATCTATCATTATTATTTACTTTACTTTAAGTTTCTTTGCATATCTACCAAAGATTTACATTTATTTATTTCAGCAACGGTTTTTCATTTCTTTATTTTTTTCTTTTTATATTTACATGCATCTCAACAACTTATCCAATTTATTATTTCATTTTTATCATTATTATTCATCAATAAATTTCCATTTTCAGGGCATTCCGCGATTCGTTTGGCTGCAAAACTAATTTTCTTCTCTTTCCGCACACTGTGTGTTTTTTTGTTTTCCACGTTTTTTTCCTGTGTCGACTGCTCATTTCCATGACGCGCAGTTGGCATTGTACGAGGCGTGCCCATAGGGGGCTGGAGGCGTGGCGTGTGCTGGAAAACTTTACGCTTTGTAATTGTGTAATTATGGGAAATTAAAACTGTTGGCAAAACTTTCTGCACACGTGGGTCCGTGGGCGCAACTGGGACGGGACTGAGGCTGGGGTGGGGGCTGGTACAGGGTTAGCATTTACTGATGAACGGAAAGTTGGATGGCTGCGCTTCGCATGTGCGGAAATCTGCATAGATAATTTTTCGGGTAGAAATCGATAAATGTTTGTAAATGCAGCACTTTCTAGCTAGTTAAATGTGTAAATGTGCCTGGGTGTATGTGAGTGTGTGAATATATATAGATATATATGAATATATGTATGTGTTTAAGGGTTCCTGCTTGCAGGGTTGCCAGGGCTGCCAGATCCATAGCAATGGCGCATTCAGTGTTCGTTTTTATGCAATTGCTTTCAATGAGTGAGCGATTTATGTTAAGTACACATGCTCTCATTGGATTCCATTGCACATACAGCAGACTCACACGCACACACTTGCACACACATGCATACACAGACATAAAGGACATCTGCAGAAAATGAGTGTCGCAAACACGCAAACAGATACAAGGACAACAAGCACAAGAAGAAGAAGAAGAACGTGTGTGCCCCATAACAATAAAAATTTATTTTCAACTTTTTATCTCAGCCAGACCGCCCAGCACGCCCAGCACGCCCAACCGGGCCGGAAGCAGCCCTTCAGTCCGGCACTTGGTCCGTCCTTCCGTGCATACGTATACATATTATTATAACGCATACGCCTAGGTGTACCAGAGACATTCCGCAACGAATCTCAGAGCCAGCTCGTACAGCGCCACCGTGAATTGTGCTTAACTGTTTTCTGCTTGCAAGCGAAACATGTGTGTATAAATATCCCGACGCCTGCAGCACAGGGCCATCAAATTGTATTTGTAGCCAATACAAATGAGCATACGCCAGCCCATTTGCCAAGTCATTTGGGCCAGTCAGTCCGGCATTAAGGCAGTTGGCCACATCCCACCAGCCACCGCTCATTTGCCCGCTGAAATCTATGTACTTCACTTGGGCCAGCCTCCAGCCAACATGTCGTGAGCCAAAATAGAGCGATTCCGTCTGCCAGTTAACCCACTAACCAAGGAAATATTTTCTGAATTTACCAAGAGTTTAGTCGAAGCAACAGCAGCCATAGCAACAGCAACAGCAACAGCAGCAACAGCAGCATTACCAACAACAACAACAACAACATATCAAAATATATTGACAACCCTCTGCCATGCAAGAAAATTAGGTTAGGTTACGCCCCCACTCAAGCAGATTTCTAGGAAGAGCAAAAAAATCTCATTTTAATATAGGCAAAGAAGTTCACAAAGAAATATGCAAATAAGTTAAGGGATAGCTAATATAAGCTGCTCTTGAGCGCCAAACCATAGTTGGAGCTGAAACTGAAACTGAAACGAACAAGTACAAAAAGAAAATTGAAAAAATTATTTGCCTAAATTAAAATCTTATGGGGCTGCAAACGTAAGCTGGGAGAAATCTCTTCTGATGGAATGAAACAAATGAATTGTACATAATATATATTTATGTATTTCTACATACATACATACACATAGTATGTATTGTTCGTATATATGTATTATCTTTATAAGCATTAGACCATTCGGCTGACTATAGCCGAATTCCGCCATTGATATTCAGCTAGATTAATGAATTCATGAATTACACAAAATAATTATAAATCTTAGTTTTTCAATGCACTACTGTCAATAAATTATCGGATTGTAAATAGAACACAAACTTTATTAATGTGAGCAATCGAACGAAATGTTTTACTAATTTTATATCCAATTTACTAGTAAGCTGCTTAACCAGCTGCCCCAGCTGCCCCAGCTGCCTCTTATCGGAGTTATAAATTAATTTAATTAAAATATAACAAATACAAATATGATGAATGAATAATAAAGATTATCATTTTGCTGAAACGTGTTAATTACAAATACACTGAAACTTGTTCATGCCAAATGCAGCAAACATAATTGCCATGTCACGTAGAATCAATTAAAAATTCACAAATGGATTATATATTCATGTCCCGCTGGAAATATAAACATTTTTGTATATACATATATGTATATTAATGTGAAATGCTTGCATAAGTAGTTTTGCAAATCTGATTGGTTTAAGCTGCTTGATAATTCAATCGTACAACGACTGCCGAGCAGCTGTCAGGTCTTCCGGCGTGAGCTTACCTCAAGCCACGCCTATTGCTCCGTGAGCTGCAGCTAGCTTTGTAGCAGTTGATGCTCCACTTTCTATGCCCGCATCTCATGCGTCATCTCAGTTGTCTGCAGTCTGCAATTTGTTGCAATGTTGCACGTCAGCTTAGTTCTTGTTCGCTTTTTTTCTAGTCTTTCAGCGGGTACATCGTAATAAACGTCGGCGACATTTCAGAGCGTTTTGTTTTTCCTACGCTAATTGGCAGTTTTGTCGAGTGCAAAGCTCTAGCGGAAATCTGACATTTTAAATCGGCCAAAAGCTGATTTAACGTCTGCTTCTTCTTTTTTTTCGTGTAGGCTCATAAATTTTAATACGGCTTCAAACATTTACCCGTTAGTAGCACAACCTGGACACGAGCGCGGCTAAATGTGCTGGCCATTCCGCTGGCCATTCCGCTGGCCACACACACACACACACACACACACACGCACACTCTCACACACACACACTTATCCACTCACTAAAACGCACGCACAGACATTCATATATAGCTTCTATGGACGCATTTACGCACACCGCAATAATCCCCGGCATAAACATTGGCAAATCCGTTTGCGTTTTGTACAAACATGGTTAAAACGTATTGGCAACAAAATGCTAAAGCTGGCTAGGCCAGAACCAGGGTTAGTCACGGTCTAAGGGGCTTGCGAAGCAGAGCGTCGGGCAGTCGGAAGAGTGCGGCATGAATATGGCTAACAGCTGCACAATGAGCCAAGTCGACAGAAAAGGCAGACGATTATTTTGGCACGTGGGCGCGTTTGTTAGCATTAAGTCATAAAAACGTGTCCCATGGACACAATCACACGCACACACACACGAGAGAGAGAGAGAGAGAGAGAGAGAGAGACACACACATACACACATTCTCCATTTCTCTTACACACATGAGCACCCGCTTACAAATGAGCTATAGGGCCAAGTCATTGCCCATTTTCTATGCAGTCTGCAAAATGGCCAAAAGCAAGGCACAGACCAAAACATGCCAAATGCTGTTAGCTCGCCCCCGCTACACCTGGCCACGCCCCCAGCAATGCCCATCTACATCTGCTGCTGCCAGGTGTATTGGCACTTTGGCTCCTTATCGCTGCGCACAATTCGACAAGTCGCAAAGTCTCCTCAGTCGTCGCAGTCACCGCAGCCTCCTCCGTCCACACAATGGCAAACATTTGTTAGGGGAGCAGTTGGGCCAGCCTCCACCTAGTCGCCGAGACAGCTGCTACTGCTGCTGCTACTTCGGCTTCTGTTGTTGCGGCTTTCAAACTACGCAGCTTAAAAAGGTTCGAGGCTAAGGCGTGGTGAGGCGCCTGCAGCTACCGCCGCCAAAAACTTGTGCAAGATTCGAGGCTTTATTATACCCTTTAATCGATAGTAGAAAGCAAAAAGAGCTGACTGAGAAATGAGCAGGACATATATATATAAATTAAATTAGATATAAATAAAATCTAGGAATATATTCAAGTTTTAGCTATGAAACTTATGTACTCTGTCTACTATATAGCTTTTTTATCGCAGACTATACCGATCTTTACTCAGCAGGGTATTTGCAGTGCGTGCTTTGGTCTTATTTACTTATTTAATTTTGCTTGCAGCTTGCTTTGTTTTTGCTTTGCAGCTCTTATCTTATTATTTCGCTTATTGTTCTTCATTCACCATCGGTTTGGAATGCAATAAACTTCTAATTGGCCTATTTGTGCGCATTAAAGAGTAAACTTAATCCAGCTGAAATATGCAGTTTAATTTAATTAATTTAAAAATGGACAGCAACTCTGCTTAATTTACATCAAGTTTAGGTGCTGGCTTTTGCCACAATTTTATTAGTAATTGGTAGATAATTATTGCAAAAAATGTCAATGAAACTCGGAAAGAAATATTTGCTAGTTGTATGAAAATGTTTTTCATTTAGCAAATATATCACGAGATATATATTTATATATAATTAATTTTTCGAACTGAATCATTTATTCAGTATTTTATCTAGTTTAACTATATCTTCATTACTTTTGCAAATTAAATATCTATTTTGCTGTTTAAATATTTATTTAATATAAAGAGCATGAAAGGTTAAAGAATAAATTAAGGTATACATATATTAGGTGGTTTTTCGATGGTCTTTCTGCTCCACCTTGGAAACCAATTTTCTTTGCCAAGAAAATCAGAAAGTTCACAAACTTCTGTTGATTAACTCAACTTATTGAGTGTGCAGCCAAATCAAAATATATCAAAGACTTCTTAGCCAAGTTCGAATTTATTTACAAGAATTTTTCGATAATATGATCAAATTACGCACAAAAAATCACTTCGAGCTTTTGTTTGTCAGAGGGGCCGAGCGATTAATTTGATTGTCACAAGCTGCTTATAGGCAGGCGCACACGCACACGCACATAGCGACTGGAGTAGTAGGTGTCCTGAAAGCATGTTTCGCATGGTATCTTAACTAATCTGATATCTGGCTTATTCAACTTTTGCTGGCTTGTGTTTTGTGAGTTGTCTTAAAGCCTTGTTAAGTGTCGCAATGGCTTTTGGCACATCCGTTGCTCACTTTCCATGCAATTGGCTTAAGCAATTTTCATTTGGTTGTGGTCTTAGCTACTGCCAAATACTCCTGTCACGCCTTTCGACTTTCCCTTCGTCGGCCGTCTCTCTCCATTGTCTCTCCATGGGCCTCAATTCGTTTCAGAGCATTTCTTGCACATCCGATTAGCAATTTCCATGCACTTGCACAATTTCGATTTTTCTATTCTCCCTCCAGTTGCTTGCTGTTTCTCTGTTTGGCTGCTGTCTTAGCTACGGCTCATCCATATCCTACCTTTTTATGGTCATGCTCAACTCAACTCTTCTGCAACTCTTTACCAAACGCCAATGGCCTCTGCTCTCAATAACCCCTTCCCTGCCGTCTCGCCTAAGTCCTATGTCCTCTGCCGTCTGCCGTCTGCCGTCTGCCGTCTGTCGTCTATCGTCTATCGTCTGTGTCTCCCTCATCCGTGAGTAGCTCAAGAAACATTATGCGCACATCCCACAAGCACTTTCCATGCGTTTAAACAATTTTCATTTTATTTCATTTTTCCAAATGCGCATACCCAGTTAACAAGCTGCTTTAGTGTGGGGTATATGCAGCCTTGAGATTTTTGATTTTGATCATAGTTTCTTAGCACGATTACAATTATTTTTCATTTCTATTTCTATTTAATTTCAATACTCCGATAAATCATATTAAATGATGTACATATGGTATCTAATTTTTCAGTATACCATTGACTAGCAGAACTTTGTTTGAGCCCAGTTCAGAATTTCATTAAATAAAACTAGGATATAGAGAATTGAGGTTATATTGAATCATCCTAGCAATCACGCAATTACAGCTTACAGGGTAAATAAGGTATATATAGTGTATGAATGCATATCTACAAGTTTTACTTATATATGCTGCGTAGTCAATATTGCGGTTAGTTTCTCTGCTGCCAAGCTGGGGCTGGGGCTGTTGCTGCTGCTCAAAAGCAAGCAAATATGTTGGTATTTATGGAACTTGATGCAGGGAACAGCACCCGAAATGTGTCGAATCTTGCTGCTGCATTCTTGGCTGGCTTTTTGAAAAATGATGATAAAAATTTCATAAATATGCCCATTGCGCTGCACGTTATTCGTTTTATTCCCATTCTAAGCCATTAACTTGGCCCAAGCCTCGTGCGCTCTCTTTCTCAATGTCCAATCGCATAACACATACATACATATATACATACATATATATGAGAATACATCATAAAATATTTAATAGCTTTAAGTGTTTGCTGGCGCAGGGCGAAGGGTCGACCTGCAGAGCTTCAGCTTCCACGGATTACCTTGGCCATTGCGTAGTCTTGGCAACGCGCTGGCCACCATTTGTCTCCGTCTCAATGGATGGCAGCAATTTTTTATTAAATTTTATAAAAATGGAAATAAAAAGCAAAACATTTATAAAGCAGAGTAATATCGATATATGAATATTCTGACCTATCCCTCAATAAATTTTCAAAGGAACGCATTGAATAAGACGTGATTTTCAGCTGACGCACACGCACACACACACACACACACACACACACACGCACGCGAACACACGCTCATAAGCCACACCTAAACATGGCGAAGGTTTGAGTCGAAGCTTTCAGGGCTTTGGGTTCGGCTTCTGGAGTCGCCTGACTGCTGTTTACTACTGCATGGCACGTATTTTGGATTTCTGCTACATTTGAACTTAATATTTTGTGTCTCTCTGTGAGTTTGCGAAAAATTTGCTCTCTTTGAGTCAGCAGAACTGAGGGCCCGAGGTGTGCGGCGGGCTGCGGACTTTTAGCTAGGGGAATTTCGCTCTGGCGTGCTAATGCCTTTTGGCTATCAATTGGCCATTATACGCTGGATTCTTGAACCCTGCCGCTCGCTATTCCGGTGCCTCATCCTCATCCGCTACATACCCATTACCAGTCAGTAATTCCGTTGTGATTTGGGATTAGGTCTGGACCTTGGCGCATGAACACGCTATAAAAATATCTTGGCCAGGGCAATTGAATAAATTGTGACCTTTACATTGATTCCGTTCGGTATTACCCTTCGACGCCCTTGCCCCTACACACGTTCCACTCTCTCGAGTAAATAAGACTTGAAAAGCCATTGATTTCGTTTTGACTTCTGCACCCTTTTCTATTTTTTCTGTATTTTTTTATTTCATTTTCTTGTTGTGCTCTGCGTTTTGTATTTGGGTTTCTCTTCATCTGTATTTCTGTGCGACTTCCCTTGCGGCACCGGCACGTAAGCTGCCAGAGAGTTTTATAAGTCCATTTGTGTGTTTGCTATTTTTAAATCGAAATATAAATAAATGGTCAGAGCTATGGCCACCAATGTTTGTTGCTCTTGTTTTTATTGTTATGGTAGCTGTGGACCCACACATACACACACAAACACACACACATACACACACAATCGCTTACACACAAGCTGACCACAAGTCGGTCTATTAATACGCGCAAATAAGCCGCTTAATTAGTCTTTCATTTCGGGTGCACTTCAGCCGCAAAAACTGTCGGCTTTTTAGGGCCAACAGCGTTCGCAACATATCGTATACATAATGAAGAGGATCGAACTGAAAAGGCGTGCCAAACTAGCGCATTTGGCCTGTTAATTAAATATTGACATAATAGGATAAATGATACGCAACGTTTTTGTTTTTGTTTTTTGCTCGTTAACTTCCCTCATTAGGCCGCAAATTAATGCTCATCGAAACACAAGCAAGTGCCAACTATTCATATATTATTTAAGAGTGCAAGCACATATACCAAAACCAAGAAAATCTCTGCTACAAATGCTTCGAACTTACCTCAATGTGGAGTGCATACAAACTTCGCTTTGTGCAGCCAGCATAGTGAGCCGCTTAGCGAAGCAAAGCTGCTTGCGCCATTGAGTGCGAAATTTGTGGAAGTGAAATTTCAACGTGAGTGTATATCGCTCAGCTTAAACTCGATTGAGTATATACTCTGAGCTCGAGTGCACTTCGTAATTGGTCTGCGGCTAATAACAATGATATTTTGATTGGTCGACGACGCTCAGAGCGCTTAAACACATTTGTGCGCGACACATACACATGCACATATGTATGTGAAATGCTTCATCTTACTCTTACTCTTCCTCTCTCTCTCTGCTATTCTCTTCCTTTAATCAATCTTATGCAGCAGATGTTGCCCACTCCAAGTACTCACAATATGTTTCCTCGAATCAACCAAATCTCAATTATTTCCACTCACATTTCTTTTGCTTTTCCACCCATTTCCAGATACTCTAAAATGCAAACATTTATATTTTAACCATAACCATACTTTTATTATGGGAAAAACATTATTCATTTAGTTTTATGTATTTTTAAACAGAAAACATTATTTATTTATTATTTATATTTTTTCTTTTGTTTTTGTTGTTTTCTTTCTTTTTTTTTTCTTTGTGATTTGAAAGTCAACTTTGGGGCGTTTATACTTATCGCTTAAAAGTCTTATCAAGACCGCTTAAAATCGAGCGCTAAATTTACAGTTATTAATTATCAATTTCATAATTATTTTACACATTGATGGACTACATAGAACTTGATGGCAGAGGGCCAGGCAAGAACTTTTAGATATACACAGATTGTAAATATATTTAAATGTTTATTTGGATTTCCCAAAGCAACAAAAATAAAAAAATAACATGAAAAAACAATTATTATTTATTTCATCAAGTAGGTTTTAAGTTTGTTTTTATTTTTTTATCTTGTGTGCGTATGTAATTTATTAAAATAATGACTGATGCAAGCCAATAAACAACAAATATTTATACTATATACACAGGAGCTGGCCGCACAATTCATTACATTTGTTATTTTATCATTATTAATTTTGCTATTATGCCTAAAGGGCATATTATTTCAAACCAAAATTAAATTGCGTGTCATTTGGCTGGACTTTGCTGTAAGTTGTATTATTAAATATTTTTACTATATTTACGCATGTATATTATGTCAAAGACTTACAGGTGAGATTTATGCATAAAAGTGGGGGAAAAAAAAGGTGAGGCGGGAACATAAAATGCTTTTAGCTCAAATTTCCAAAGTTTTTGTTGCATTCTTTATATAGCGGACGAAGAAGGTTTTCATTTCCTTCGTTTTTGCTTACTTTTACTTTTTTTTCTTATTTATGAATGCGTTTCTTTGTAACTGAGACTTGTGTTTTCAACATTATCTATGTTTCAATTTTTAACAAACTGCATCCAAAAAATAATAAAGGAAAATGTTTCATACTTTAGCTAAAATTAAAAGAAAACACTTTCGATTCTGGATTATGCAATGGATTAGATGCAATCTTAGAGCTTAGCTTCGGATTAATTCGTTTTAAAAATGTTGCATCTTAATACTTTTTTTAAGTCAACTTGACTGGCATATCAGATTTGGGTTTCTTAAAGATAATACTCATTAAAGGACTCTTGCATTATGTACACACCTTTTCAGTTGATGAACCGCATCGAGCTGCTAATACACACATAACCACACATTAAATGCATTGTCATTAACACTAAACAGAAGATGAGTGCAACTGCCCCAACCAGGCCGGGGCTGCTGTCATGCAGCATGCCGCAACAGCTGCCACACCATCAGCTCAGACTCCAGCTTCTGCTCCAGCACCACTTGGCAAGTACCGCCGGCAGCAGTGCGGTTGATGCAACAAAGCGACCGCCACTGCTCCAGTTCCAGTTGCAGTTGCAGTTCCAGTTCCAGTTCCAAGTGACAGCTACCGCAGCTGTCGTCGTTGTGATGGCTAGTAAAGGCACTGGGCTCCACATCGAGCGCAAGGAGCTGGCGCTGCTGTTGCCATGCTGCATCGCAGCCGGATGCTCGCCATTTATGACGTGCACCACCACCGAGGCGGAGTCTGTACATAAGTTCATAGCACACGATGAGAACATTAAGTAAAGTACACAAAGATGCTGTTAAGCTAAGGAGAGTGGAACGGAAGAATGGGAAATGAGGGAATCTTATGGTGGTAACACTTCACACGATGTCTAAGAGCTGAAAAATCTATTTTTATTTGTCCCAGTGCCAGTTCGTGTTTAGTACAAAAATAAGATAAGAACTTGAGTCCGTACACTCCTTAAGACCTCTTAACTAACTTGAAATAAGGTAAGCAATCTAGGACAATTTTCGTATTAATCAGTGTGAACGATGCTCACGATATGGCACGAGTCAATGGGAAACAAGTTTGGATCAAATATGAAAGCATTTAACCTAAGGTAAACTCAAAACTCAACTTGCTATAACATGACGAACACGAGTTAGGCCCGACTCAACACGAATTCTACACATATCAAAAACTGAGTGAAATGTAACCTAAGCACGACCCTTGCACGTACCCATCTTTATGTTTGTGACCTGCCATAAAAAGCGACACGTGCGCATCTCTAGGGAGCGAGGGTGAGGTGAGGCGGTGACACGAGGTGGTTGTGCTGGAAATGCCGTTGGCAAGCGACGTCACATTAATTGCCAGCGGGCATAGAACGAGACTTGCAACTGACACACAAACACTCAGACAGGCGGATAAGGACGTTGGTGCTAAACTAGATGAAGATGAAGATGTTGAGAATGAATAGAGGTAGAGAGAAGGAGAGAAAGAAGGAGAGACAAAGATAGAGTGAGGGCGGAGCAGAGGGAGAGGAGCAGGTAGTAGGAAAATGACAACCACCGCATTTTTGGGTGGAGACAACTCACCTGAGCTACTTGGCGAGCACGTGTAGTTGCCGGAATCGGCGGACGTGGCCTTGGCTATCAGCAGCTTGCTGGTCCGCGTCGAGCGCTCGGTGATGACATTAATGCCCCCGCGCTGCGAATAATTCATGACCCGCTTGCCTTTATACCAGTAGATAAACGACGGTGGCACCGGCGACTGCATCGCCAGGCAGGTGAGATTAATGTCGCTGCCGCTCTTGATGAACAGCTCCGCATTGCCAAGAATTTTAGCGCGCGACACTGTAAAAAACCGCACAATACAAATAATTGCTCCCCTGCTTAAAAATAAAGGGCTTACACTCACTCACACACTCACTCACTCACTGACTCTCACACACATTCACGCACACACACACACACCCGCATAGCTACTTACCCACAACATTCAAGCGAAATCCTTGACTGATTTTCGGCTCTGTGGATACCTGACACTCGTAGGTGCCGGAGTCGCGTGGCTGGGGCGAAGATATGCGCAATGTCCACTCGTCGGAGCCTTCCGAGTGCAGCGACTGAAAGCGCTGATCGTTCGTATAGGTCAGTATGCCCACGGTTAAAATATGCAGGTCCCGCTTGCGTATCCACGACACCTACACAGCGAGGAAACAAAAGAAATCAAAGAAGCGCCCACGTAATGAAAACTCATTTAACATTCAAACAAAAGGCGATTCAAAATGGTAAAGGAAATTGAATCTAGCTTGAGCTAAGCCGCTTATTCATATAATTTTATATTTTATATACACGTATAATTAACTGTTCACCGACACCGAGACTACAGCTTCCTGTGGGCATGCCTGAGCTATTTATAACTACTATTTTAAAGGGAGATTAAGTGAATCGTTAGTTAATGTAATGAATGCTGTAATGAATTAGTGCAGCCATTTTACTTTTAGCCCTTTGTTAGAATTTGCCAGGTATTTATAATTTTGTAATCATTATTTTAAGGTAACACTGATTTTTAAAGAGAATACGGGTAAGGTAACTAAAGTATGCCTGAAATAAGTTGACGAGTCAAATATCCATATCGAATGAGCAATCATTGTCAATAATATTTATTTTAAGCTCACAGCAAATTATTTTTCAAACTGAATAAATAATCTAGGTTGATAATCAATATTTTCAGCAACTCTTTCAAAGTAACTAACTGTGGCTGAAACTGTTGATGCAAGCCTTAAAGTCTTACTCAACGACTCAGACGACTTCTATCCCCTGCGAGCTGAAGAGCTCTATGACTTAACAACTAATTACTCGAAACTAAATCAAAGGGAAAATCTTACGACCTGTGTTTCCATTAATTTGAACTGCAACTCAACTACTAATTGAATTTAAGCCATAGTTTCGAGTTGCTTAAACCGATTTCAACTTTCGCAATTGTTGAAAGGAATAAAAGAAAGTAAATTAAAAACTTTATACATTCGTTTTAACCCCTTTTACTGAATGCAAACATAGAATTTAACCAACAACTAAAATAAATGTCAAAAGCAAAAGAAAAAAAAAAAAAAGAAAAACTTTGTGAAACTTGTTGGCAAATGTTGCCCTGAAATTACGAATAGTCATAAGCCATCTTGAATACATTCATGAATATTGCGCATTGACATTTGTCATAATTAAGAAATTTAGAACATTTATGAATGTCAAATAGTCCGTCTAACTAAAGGAATATTTTAGTGTGTCATAATTGCTTTTTCCCATTATGAAATATTTTATGAGAGCTTGTTTTAATCCTTTTCTGTTTTTTTTTATTATTTTTTTTACGAGTGCAAATTGTAAATAATGATTGTTATATTACCCAAAATAAATTGTTAAATTGACAGTTTATTTAGAATTTTCTCTTTGAAAGTATATTGTTATAGCTGATTCCTCTTTAACTGCTCTATGTTCGCGAATGCATTTAATCTTTGTCACTAACTGTACTTTCTTGTGTTGCTTAGGTTTGATCGTAACTGTGATTGACACACAATTGTGTGACTTCGCCTCCAATTAGCTGCATATAAGACGTGACAATGCGTTTGTCTTTGTCGAGGATTAGAAACACGTTGTCAACTAGCTGAATAGCTGACTCGCTGACTCGCTGACTGACTGCCTAACGAGCTGGTTTGCTGAATGACTGAATGGCTGAATGACTGGCTGATTGTCTGTCAGACTTGGTTTGTCTTGCAGTTCGAAGCGTTAATTACTCAATTCAACTGTCTGGGCGAAAAGTTGGGCGACACAGAACGCACTCGCTGACAGCATTGTCGTTGGGGTCAAAGAGCAGTGGGGCAGCGGGATGGAGGTGAGCGGGTCAGGACAAAACACGGACAGCACAAAATTTATTACACCGCATAATTGCACAGCCACAGCGCTTTTGAGGTAGAAGCCAATGTGGTAGCAGCAGGAGGCGTGGCTGCAGGAGGTTAGCTGGAGGAAGCGCCTGTTGTTGCATTTGCTAACAAATCGTTGAGAGCGGAAGCGAAGCCGTGTTACAAATGCGCGAACCAGAACAAGAAACAACGGAAGAACAAACCAACAAGCGAGACAGAAAAACAGTGGAACAAAGACAGAGTGTGTGTGTGTGAGAGAGAGAGAGAGCGAAAGAGAGCTGGTTACATGCAATGAGTGAGACGGAGTCAGTTAGCTCGCGTAGCAGCGGCAGGACTGTGGGCTGTGGGCTGTGGGCTGTGGCGGTTAGACCACCAACTTTATGGCGTAATCTTTTAAAAGTAATCTACAAATCTGCCAGGCGCTCGCCGCAGGTCGTTTGTCTGCCCTGCCCCCCTGTAGGCACGGTCCCTCTCCCACAGTCTATGCTCCATGCATACATATATAATGTTTGGCTTTGACTCTGGGCGCATTTTAATTGCGTGCCCCTGGGTTGACCCCAAACATCATTCAACTTACCGCCCGGTCGCCCAGATTCCGCACGCGGCAATGCAGCAGCGCCGCCTGCCCCACGGTCGCCGTGACCTCGCGTCGCGAGGAGTTATCAAAATACGGCTGGGAGTATGGGGTTTCCCAGTAATGTGGAGGCACTTCGCTGATGACCAGGCCGCTCTCTGTGTAGTAATAAAAATAACAAGAAAAATAATTAAGAAGGCTGTCGTTAAAAAGCAAACGACTGCGCCATACTCTGTGCACAAAAGAAAATGTCGAGGTGCCGAAAAGTATGCTATGCTTTTTGCTAACCCAAAGCCATTTGCTCGTCAGTTCGCTGCAAAATTAAATTTATTAATGGGCCAAAGAAAAATTGTCAAGCTAAGCCTAAAATCACTTAACAGCCTTGTTAACCAAAGCCCATAAAACTGTTGGCAAATTCTTTTATTATCCTGTGACTCTCAACCTGTAACCGGTGTCTTTCAAACTGCAGCTAATATAGATTTATGCGATTTGCGTGAGCGCGAGTGTGCGTGTGAGCAAATGGTTGTTAGCTTTGCATCCAAAAGAGGAAATTAGTAAGCCAACAAAACATATTTCGTGACCCTTAGCCCTGCAAAGGTTGTGAATCAGTTGTGAACCGCAAAGAGGCGTGCCCCGCCATATTTAACACTTTATCTGATCCCAAAGTTCGACAAATACTGGCAGCTGAACAAACTGACTTTACTAGCCAATCGACACTTTGCGATTTGTGCACAGAGTATATAAAATAAACAGCAGTATTATGAGCTCATGCCCGTTCGTGTCGATTTAAATGCCATGTCATTGGCATCTTGATCCCGAAACATACCAAACAGCAGCACCAGCAGCCACAGTTGTGTTACCCATAGCACTCTGAGGGAGCAGCCCCAACTGTATTTCATGTCCTGCGACATAATTCACGTTGATCGATGAACTCGGGCAGATGATGTTCCTTTGCTTTACTAGTGTTGCTATCTGCGGTGACCTTTAATATGGCTTTAACAACGAGATTTAAGCTGTGAGAGTCTGAAAGAGAATAAAACATAAATAACATGTTGACTTGTCATTACACTGTGTAAAAAGGACTAAATATGTAATGCTGAACTCACTGGACATTGCACATATTTTATTTATAGCATCTATGAATACGTATATCTATTATATTTATAGCTGTCTCTGGCGAATAAATGTTGAGTACGCATAATCAACTCCATTCGATCAGGTCCACCACACATTTACTAAATTTAATGCACTTTATATCTGCCACCCAAAATGCTTTCAATAATACAATGCTGCCAAATATATAATATATATATATTTGTTATAATAACGATTAGTTTGATTTGAAAATAATGTATAGCTGAACTTTGCATGACATGTACATATACTTCATCAGTAGATGAGTACAGTAGTACTTCATCAGTAGATCAGGGATTAGAGAACGCAAAGGTTGGCAATATGTTTGATTATCTTTCAAATTATGAATTAAATTATATTAAAGTCCTTTTAAGCCATTTCAGCTCATTAGCTGTAATAACATTATTCAGCATTAAAACCTATGAAAAATGGCTGAGCTATAAACTTGCAACAGCTCTGGAAAGTAGGCAACATAAAATTATAAAACAAAATGAAACGAAACAAAGTTCTGAGTCTTGGCAAATTATGCAAATGTTTTCAATTTGTGGTTATATTTTACGGCTTTTAATTGATTTATTTTTTATTTTATAAAGCAAAAATATCAAAAATAATTATTATGTACGTATTGATCAGGTTACATGTACGCTTCTCTGAAATAAATTTCCAGCTAAAAATTCTAATTGGGAGAGATTTTTAACAAAAATTGATCAAATTAAAAATTTTATAAGCAAGAAGACCTAATAACACATTCTATGAATCTCTGAAAAGAAGTACAAGTTATTGCATTTCAAATTTGTAACTTGAATACTCTTCACGCGCATTTCCAATGCCAGCTTAAAATAGAAATGAATGGAATTGTGAATGTTACGAAATTCCAGCAATTCAATAAATTGGAGCTACTTGAGCCAATTGCGGCGCTGGAGCTGGGCCGTAGCCAGTGCTTAATAGAATAATTTATTGTAATTACTATTTCGGGGAGTTGCATGGTTCAGCGTTCAGCTGTTAGATAAACGAGGCAGCTTTATCACCAAATAAGTGCTTATTTATACGCCTTAATACTCATTTCTCCAGCTGGCAAGAGTACTCGTAACATTCGGTGCATTTGTTATAAATTACGTGTACAATTTATGATGGAAAATTATGGCCATGTAGCTCTTTCGCTCAACCACAGTGAGCAAACGGAGCAGCCGAACATTTGTAGTCCAGCTGCGACGGTTGAACGCAGGAATACTAAAAGTCCATGAAAAAATATTTAGCAGGGGAAAATATTCATAATCCTGCGCCATTACTCAAAAATATATATGGGTATATATGTATGGATGTCTGTATGTATACACACACCCATATATATATATATATAAATATTTGTTGTCAGTCCAATTAGCTGCGTGACTCGGGTCAAGGGGTTCGTGTGGCCCGCTATTTGTTTTGGTCAGAGCCCCGCTTAAAATATATATTTACGAGCCTCTGTGTGTCTGTGGGTGTTAGTGGGTGTATGCATATTTATTTGTTTGCGCCTCTGACCGCTGTCCCTTTTTTGCATGAGCATTTTGCGCTGCTATTATAAAGAATTATCGCCCGAGGCCTGAATCGTCAGTTTTCCATGGAAATCAAACAAACAAACGTCAGTTCCCGAGAGCCGCTAAGCTACACTTCTGAACGGCATTTGAAAACCGCATATCTGTCAATGTCACACACAAAAGGGCTCTTTAGAATCTAGGACCATATGGCGTTAAATTTTTTTTGTTAGAAATATGAACGGCCATTACTTTTCAAAAGTATTGCCCATTGTTTTCCACTTGCAAACTCTCTAGATTTGCTCTGTTGATCTTCTAAGGAAAATTTGAGCAGTTCTTTGATGGGGCAAAGTTACATTACATAGAAGATTGTATTATGATTATATATTATATATTATTCATCATATATTTATAATTATATTATATTATTTTATTTTATTTTGAAGTTGAATTCTAAGTTCTCTTTTAAGTTCTAGGTAACTTTAGATAAGAATTACTTCCAAGATTATTTCTAGGGTTCAGCTCATGAAAATGATGAAAGATATTAATTTGCTATTTTATATATTTTCCACAAAGACCCTAAGCTTGATTGAGATATAGTCAACTGGTTTTCAAATGAACCATTTTCAAATCAATTACCTTTAAGCACATGTTCTTTGGGTATTCCTTGGATTGCTTTATTCCCGGCGCCATTTCCAAGCCCAATTAAGAATTCTATTTTTTGTGCAGAGTTGATTTATTTTGACAATCGATTGCGCAATGCGGAATAATTACTGGAAACTCTACGTTTATGTGTGCACACATTTCTCGCTTCAATTGCCGCTCATTTGGAGTGCCATTGTTGCTTTCTCCGGCTTAATGTTTGTGTTTCTTTTACGTTCTGCTTTTATTATTCGGTTTCTTTTCTACTCTTTTTATAAATATGTATTTTTCCTGCGATAGTCTGGACTACCAAATATTTCCGTTTAGCACTCGACCGACGACAATAAGCACGGACGCGGACACGAGCGGGGGGCGGAGAACAGAAACGTGGAGACGAGGTGAGCGACGACAACGTTGCCTTTATGTTATTTTATTTGTATGTATGTATATGTATGCATGGGCATATTAGGTACAGCCCTATAGGTATGCCGTATAAGCACTACACACACCGATACAATCACTCACAATCACAATCACACTCACACACACACTCACACACACACTCACACACACTGGCGCACACACGCGCGCGTGAGCTTCGCATTTTTGTGTATCCGTCTCGTACGTGAGGAACGTTCGTGTTCTTATTGTTGTTGTTGCCCTTGTTGCTGTTGTTGGTTTGACTGGGGATACAGTTATTAAATAGTTGTTGTTTCACTGTATTTTCCTTTCTGCTTAAGATATTGTTGTTTTTTTTTTTATTATTTGTTTTTTTTTTTTTTTTTTAAATGTGCCACAATGTAAGTTGTTAATGCAGCGAGCGTGCGTAGACGTGCATCCTAGCGGCAGGATTCGCGTATTGGAACTGATTCATCAGACAGGCTAGCAGTCAGCGTGTGTCGTTGTCTACCTTGGCCGAGAGCAACAAACAGCCGAATGCCAGACGACTGCCAGCCGAAGCAATGTAAACGAACTGAGCTACAGAGAGCGCACAGCGCAGCCGCGTCGGGAGGGCAAACGAGAGATAGTAACAAAGTGGGAGAGAGAGAGAGAGAGGATAAAACTTTAATTTGCGTTTTCCTTACATTTTTAATAGGCACCAAAGTGGGCAAAAGAAAGAAAAAACATTCGCCAAACTTTAAAGCTCAGGCAAAAGGGGTTGACTTTGGTGCAGGTGGCAAAGCTAGAGAAGAACGAAGCACAGCGAGTAAGAGACAGGGATAGAAGGAGAGAAAGAGATACAGATAGAGAGAAAGATAGAGAGCATTGAAATAGAGAGTGTGGCGACGACTCTTAGGTTAACTGGGTTATTAGCACAACCTGCCTCAACTCATCCAAATTCGTCCCGTCGCGACGTCGCATCACATCGCATCGGATCGCATCGCGTGGCACCGCATCGGCTTGACTGGCATTCGGAATGCGGAGCCGACGGAGCACATAACGTGCTCAATAGTCACGTACAAATGAATATTCGCCGTATACATTCGCCTTCGTTTTGGCATATTAATATAGTCGACATTTGGGAGCTTTGTAACGCACATGAATGATTTACGCTAGCCCACAGAAATGTGATTTTTACCGCAATATGTAGGTATGTTACACCGAGGCCCGCCAACGCCGACGTCGTCCCTCGACCCATGTCCTGCTCGCATGCGACAAAAACAATTGAACAGACAGTTATAGGCCAATTTGAGTTTATGTACACGCGTCGCAGTCATGAAAGATTTGTGAGGCCATTCCGACATCTGCCCCTTCCCGAGCACCTGTAATGCACAGGTGGCGCTTCTGCTGCTGCGGTTCCCCTCGGCCTACCGTGTCAAATGTTGCGTGTTATGGCCTGCAAATGTTGCTGTCGAAAGCGTATCCGTAACCTCATACACCCGCAACGGGGCGCCCAAAATATCCCCCACATAACATAGCCGGACAGCTGGGGGACGTGATGAGCGCCTGGCTTTGCGTCTGAGCTTAGCTAGGGTCGCCCATTGTAGACCCAAAGGGCAGCAAGTCGGCGGGGCACTTCAACAGCCAGCTTACAGACTAATAAATAAAGTGCCCAAATTTTCGGCTGAGAGTGCTTGACTAGAAAAACGCTCGGTACGCGGCTGAATGGAAAATTTTTTGTGCCCCGAACAATGCATAAATGCCAAAGTGCGACACCTAGCGGACAATAAGAGTACTCAAGCGTTTCAATTTCATTGCGAAAATTCCCGCAAATAAATATATACATATACAGAGAGATATAGAGTAATAAATAAAGTATCCATATAAATATTTGACAACAATTTGATAAGAAATATATATAGTATTTATAAATATATATCAATTTAAATAAATATACATAGAGAGAGGCAGAGGGAGAGGGAGAGGGAGAGGGAGAGAGCAGAGAGAGAGAATGGCTGCCAACAAAAGAAACTATTTTTGGCATTTTTGATTGTTGTGGCAACTGCGTAAATAAAAATACATTCTACACGCATTATCAACTTTGTTGTCATAGGTAGATGCTTTAGATGTGGTCAGCAATTTGTAAAGCATAAAAGAAATAAATGTTTGCAACTTACACAGATTTGCATGCTGCAAGCCATGGTTAGCTTTTAAGGAATTTAGTTTAATCTGGCCAAATGCCAAGTTGTCCATAGCGCCTTATTTTAAGCTGCTTCTCAAGCCATCTTTGTGTCATAGAATCATTTTCTTATCTTTTTTTTTCAGATATATTACAAAATATCAAACAATCTAATCCCAGAGTCTTTCCATCAGCAGGTTTGTTTGATTATGTGTGCGTGTAAGTTGCTAAAATCTGAAAAATTCTCAGAAGTTTTCAAAAGTTTCTCTAGAAGCATTGACATTTTCATACTAAACTTACAAATATATGAATTATTTGGCAAAGAAGTCCCGATATATCCATGAAACATTCATATTTTGCATTTCAACAGCCTGAGCTATGATAGATTTTTCTATATGTATTTTGTTTAGTTAAATCAATAATAAAAACTACAAATCGACTAAGTTTTAAAAGAAGCTCTTTGTTGATATTAAAGAGAGCATAAGCTGCAAGCAGAACAGAACAACATATTTTGTCGATTTCGTTTATGTAATATTAAAATTGAATATGTAATAAACGAATCTAGATTTTGATTAAGAAATGAATATTTCTCTTTCAAGAAATATAATCTTATATATAAAGAGTGTTTATCTCAGGCCTTGTAGCTCTATTGTGGTTGCTGGGTATGTTAAATATATTAGGTGAATAGCGGTGTTTAAGTGTCTGTCATTGAGCGAATCAAATTAGTGAAGCAATCTATAGCTGCTCCCTCCATCCGCCCCATCACATTCCTATTGCTGTGGAACCAATGGGAGATGTTATCTGCGCACCTTTTTGCAAGTAAATTTATTGTTGCCAATTAATTTGTTAAAATTAGTAGAGCAGGCGCACGTCTCGAGGCTCAAACCTTGTGCCGCCAGCCTAACTAGTTTGCGAAGGAGGCGCGGAAGGGGAGCCGTCAACTGCTTATCGATAAGCAAAGGCGCAAAGGACGACGGGTCTAGGAGCAAATTGTTTGGCTCGTCTTTTGTATTGCTGGCAAATGTATGCCACGTACACGTATTTATCCATTGCTTAGCTCTGCCGCTCAGCTTTAGGCGCCATATATTGCCACAGCCACTGCTCCAGATAGTATAGCCCCTCGCTCGCACTGCACCCCAGCCCCGCTGCTGCTGATGTTGCGTCTCTTGCGGCTGGCGCGTCTTGTGCCTTGCATGAATGCTAAATTAATTTCAAATGAATACAAATGGCTTTTCGCTTTTAAGACCAGGCCAGAAGCACAGCTCAGCACAGCACAGCACAGCACGGCACGGCACAGCAAATTTACACACGCACACCAAGTGCACAAACACACACACACACACACACGTGTAGAGAGTCGCTTACGTTGTCTGTTTTACATTTCGCTGTGTTTTTCGCTCAGTTTTCAACATTTGAAATAACTCTTAGGCCCCGACGGCTGCTGACTCACTGGCTCAGCCTTTTTATGGGCCCGCATGTCGGCACAGCCACGTTTATCAGATGCACCGTTGTAAATTTACAGCTAGCCACGGCACAACCGGACCCGTTAATTCAATTCAGCGTAACGCTGAAATTCGCTTGCGCCTATATGTCTAGAAATACCCTTCCCTTAAGCCTCTCACTAGCAATTGGCCAAGCTACCAAAAAGCGGCAAGTGGCAATGGCTATTACCCAATAACTAGAAAACGCGGCTAATCGCGTGAATAGTTTTGGGGGCGGCGTAATTGATGTTTACAGCAAACCGAGGGTTGGTCAAAGGAGTGCGAATGGGTGGGTGGGGCTGCAACACGAAACGTTGCGTCGCTCACAGTTCGTGAATTAAAATTTCGTTCCCTGCTTTTTGGGGCACCTGTCCAATTGCACCGCGCTGCACTCGTTGTTGTCTGTATTGTTGTTGATGAGAGGTTGGGGGTCGCAGCTAGACTCTGGCGACCAGAAGTTGCTTTCAACGATACCCTGATTTAATGCATTTCATTGAGCAGCGATAGCAATGGGCGGTGGCACCAATGGCGGCCACTCAGTCACTTTGCATTCATTATTCAATTTGAGGTGGATTTAGATGTGCAGCCGATTGGGGCATCAGCCGTGGCCATAGTCGTTACGTCCATGCTTATTGATGGCTGTACATTACATACACATACACACTTAAAAAAATAAATGGGTAAATAGAAATAGAGTGAAATATAGAATATAGAATATAGAATATAGAATATAGAATATAGAATATAGAATATAGAATATAGAATATAGAATATAGAATATAGAATATAGAATATAGAATATAGAATATAGAATATAGAATATAGAATATAGAATATAGAATATAGAATATAGAATATAGAATATAGAATATAGAATATAGAATATAGAATATAGAATATAGAATATAGAATATAGAATATAGAATATAGAATATAGAATATAGAATATAGAATATAGAATATAGAATATAGAATATAGAATATAGAATATAGAATATAGAATATAGAATATAGAATATAGAATATAGAATATAGAATATAGAATACAGAATACATAGAATACATGGAAAGCTTAGCAAGCTTGCTTATGGGTTACATTTTATCTCAGTGCAGCTGCACTTGTCAAAGGTGTTTATAGACTTTAACTAAAGTCGAAACCATATCAAAGGGAATGCTAACCTGTATCCTTTTGACCTTTGACATACAAATCAACAATTCCTTTTGTAGTTGTTTTGAAATGTCACCCATTCAGTTCCCTTAATATGTGTGTGTACGTGTGTGAGTCGCACCACATCGCATTGGTTCGTATCGCATCGTTTCAGTTGCTATTAAACTCACCTTCAGCTAGCCTGGATGCTCAAGGTTGCTGAAATGCTCTCAGACATTTGCTCAGGCTCTTGCGATTCATATCGATTTTCATGTCTGATTTTCTAGGACTACCCAATTTGATTTGCATTCAAAAGCGAGTCGGCTAATGCCAGTAACTCATTTTGGGAAAATATTTCCGAATCGACTCCTAATAGGATCAGCGTTCTCTATCCGCAAATAACGAAAGCTCAGTGTATGTATGTAAATATCCAATTCAAGTGGAGGGGCGCACTAAACGAAGAATATTAAAAACCACTCTTAATTTTATTGCCGTGAGTACTTAAACATGAGTGAAGGCAACATTCAATCATTCCAATTATCTCTTTGTATTGGCCACGAAACGCATTAAAAACAAAGTACTACAAAGTTTAAATGAGGTTAAATGCGATGCTTTCACGCTGTCAGCCCAGATATCATTGCGATTTATGGGCTCGCAT
Organism: Drosophila buzzatii; assembly: GCA_035045845.1. Lineage (NCBI taxonomy): Eukaryota > Metazoa > Arthropoda > Insecta > Diptera > Drosophilidae > Drosophila > Drosophila buzzatii. Next base: position 688,028 of record JAWNOS010000606.1, on the reverse strand, counting down.
TTTGCCTCTCAATTGAAATTTTATATTTCATTATTTACTAGAGAGAACGTTACGTACATGACAACTGCTAGGTAATGTAGGTAATGTATTTACACTTCCATCCCACTCACTCACAGCACGTCTCCATCTCTCTGTCTCTCATCCACTTTGCCTCATGCTCTCGCTCTCACTCTTTCGCTTTGCAACAATATAAGTCTGAGCATACCAGCTCGCACAGACACACACACATACATACATAGTAAATATGCATACGACTCCAGCTCTGGCCCTCTTTAATATAGAACGAGAGTGCTTTTGTGTCTTGCTTTGCGTCACCTCTTTAAGTTTTTACTGGCAGCCGTAACAATTGCATTTTTAATCAGTTGACTTAATAAAAACCAAACTGCAAAAGATGGCTTTATTTTAACTAATGATTTATTTAAGTCATTCAGCTTAAAAATGTCTTTTAACAATCTTTATTTAATAAAGTTCAAGGTATGTTTTCTTAATCCAAGATTTATGTTTTCTTATTTTAAAGCGCACACATCAACTTGCTAAGATAATTGGATTTATATGTATGCCATTAGGTGTGTGATTTATTTATATAAAATCTTTTGGCTACATCCTTTAACGATTATTTGATTTGTTTGCGGGCCTGGAAGTGGGCTCACAAACTACTTAAATGTCACATGGTCAGTTAAACTTCAGCATTGCTTTTCCGCTTTATAATGATTTATGCTATGGCCAAACAAAGAAATCTGCATACAAAGCAACATATATAATAATTAATGACACACATATACGTCTGTGCATGCCTGTATGCCTGTATGTGTGTGTGTGTGTGTATGTCATATAAATATTTACATACATATATTTCCATTCGACTTTGTAGCACTCGCATCCTTTTTCCACTTGAGCTTAACTGCCCAACACTGAATTGAATTCCCTGCCTCCATCTATTTAACCCACGGGAGCATTTACATAGACCACATACACATACGACGTATGGGGCGAAAGGACTTTTTGTCTGTGTCTCGTTTTAGACTTGAGCATTGAGCATCTGATATGCATCAAATATAACTCAATTGCCGGACTGTTGGGCTCTTTGGTGCTGAATAACCAGGAAATGCTTGCGCCTTAAACCAAACTTGGGCCCTTGCCCACTCTCTTGGCAGCCGCATCGCTACGCCCTTCAGTTTGTAGCCTTGGCTCTTCTTCGTGGCTCTCTATCTCACCATCCGCATCTATATTTATATGTGCGCTTTCACTGTAGCCCACCACAATCTCATCCTGAAATTTTCCATTCATTTTCGCAAGTGGCTACGGATTTGCTTTTTGTACTCTGCTTGAATTGCATTTAGCCAAAAGGGTATATTAGCGAAGCATATAATTAATATATTGTTAAATTTCATTTACCATTAAGGCATTAAAATTAAATCATTAAATTACATTAAATTAAATCTTAATTCAATGTTATATATATCTCAGGCTTGACATGAATTTTATTTCAAATTATATGCATTTTTTAAATAAAATTAATAAAGTTTTAGTGCTTTAACGTCAACAATATATAAGATATTTAATTAAAAAAACAAAAAGTCTATGTAAATACATATCAACTGATCATCAACGAATATACACATAGTTGACTTATATTTTATATATTCAAACAAGACTAAATTCGTTTCAGGAGCATTTTCATATATGTATGTCCATGTTAAGCCCCTTTTCGTACAATTATTAGGGTATATGTTTAACATTTTCACTTGTTATATTGCCATTCCGGTGTCACTTAACCAAACTCGGCTCTGAAGCACAAACAAATGCTGCGTTTTGTTTATTTACATAAGTATATAGCCAGACAGACATACAGACAGACAGACATAGACGTAATACATATAACATACACTCAAACATACATAGTATATACAACATTTAGGACTGTCTGTCTCTTGAAGATATTTGGCTAAAGGCTTTTAGGGCCAGCTTGCCGTTAGTTGGCGCTTCAAGCGAACATAAAAATGCCCTTAAAAGCCGGCACAGCGACACAGAGACACAAGACGGAAAACAAGAAAGTGGAAAAATAAAAACAGGAAAAAAAATACGAAAACGAAGCAAATATAAAACTTATACCAAAAAGGGATTGACGGATATAAATGGTGATATGACCTAAGGTCATTTGTATAAAATTAAGTTGAGCCACATAAAAACTACCCCACAAACAAAATGACAGAAAAAAACAAATCAGAAATAAAAACAAAATACAATACACAAAAACTAAATAGCTCACAACTACGCCCCAAGTTGTTTTTACTGTACGGTCTAATCAAAAACTTCAAATCGATTTATAATAAAAAAAAACGCACGCACCCTCCCATCAGACTGTTGGGGAGAACACGTAGCAGAGGCTAACTGAAAGAGCTAACTAAAAATGTAAAAAGGCCCACTCGAAAATCCTTGGCGCGCTTTTCATTTAGCCGCGTTCATCTTTAATAAATTTTTATGCCGTATGCTAATAAAGATTTTCTGTCGTGCCCCAAGCCATTTGCCACGGCCAGAGCAGTGGGTATGGCACTGGGTATGGTCGGACTGGCTGTTCCCACCGTCAGTCACTGCGTCCCTTCATCCATATCTCTCGGGGGTCGGGGCTACGTTTTAATATCCAGCCACGTATGTCATGGCACAAAACCATTAAGCACAAAAAGCAAAGTAAAATGCTAGAGCTGAATGCAAGAGCGAAACAACACAAAAAGGAACAAAATATATACATATATCTAAAGTTTACATACATACATACACACGTATAGTACTATATAGAAAAGATGTAGAGAAGCAGTGGAAAAACAGGAAAAAATTATGCCCCAGACGCCGCTGAATTTTAAATGAGCCTTTATGGGCTTCATTTCAGCGTGTAAATTATCTCATTTGTCAGCAATTGCGCTATGCTATGCGTGTATTAGTGTGTGCATGTCTGTGCGTGTGTGTGTGTGCGTCTCACTCAAGTGCCCGCCTAGACGTTGCCCGCTCTGTCCTTCCTTCCCTCATATTCATATGCGACATGTAGTCAGCCATTTGTAAAATGATTCAATGGCGTCTCCTGACGTTTAATGAGATAAGCGCACGCTTTGTGCGATAAGATTGCGTTCTGCCCAGTCAAAGGCCAGCCGGTGCGTATCAACATGCCATCGCCAGCGAGTACAGTGGGAACTCTGACATGCGGACAGCTGCATATGAATTCAATTTGAACTGAAAGTCTTGCTCTTGTAAACAGAATATATTTCCAAGAACTGATGCTTCTGTGGAAAAATTAAAACTCATTTTTGTATCTTCCTGATTCCGAAAGCTCTTTTAAATATAGCTATAAAAAGGCTAGAAAGGCTAAGTGTAAGAAAACGACTTAAGCGTATTTTAAGTATGCAAATTCGTCTTAACAAGCAAAAGTTTCATTCACCAATTTCTTTTCATTAAGCTCAAGTTGTGAACCTGCATTTTCACCATTACAAACGTCCATTTTCATTTTGGAAACTTTGGCTTATTAAATATTTTCCAAGGCCTAACAAAACAGCAACGAATTTTCAAGTCTTACAAATTTATATAAAATGAATAATTTCAGACTTTTTGGCACTTATTTTAATTATATCTTTAAGCCAGCAACTCAATGAACGGTAATTACGTTCAAGGGAGTTGCCACCGTAATCGCATATGTAAATATATTTCTCTTAATATAGATTTATGGATATGCCATTCCACATACGCCTCCACATTTACCAGCTGCAGAGCTTCGGTAACAGGATTCCAAGCATAATCGCATATCGGAATGCGTTTACGCTTTGGCATCCGCTTGTTGGACACGCTGAATGACTTCGCAGAATGAAATGCAAACAAATCTTGAACAATGATATGGGCACAAAAGACGTTCCACTGAACGAAAGCAGTAGACCAAGAAACAAACCAAATACAAACCGCATTCGGTCGAAAACTGCTTCAAATCTATTTATATAAGTTGTCACAAAAGAGATTTTTGGCTTTGTTTGAACAACATTTAGCTCGAAGTTGGTCAGTGCGACAAAGTGTAAATCAGGCCATTTGATTAGCCCGCTGTTGGACCCTTGTCTAGCAGATAAGGGCACTAAAAGAAGAAAAAAAACTGTTTTTTTAAATTTATTTTCTGTCTTAAATTCAAATTTAATTAAATGAAATATTTGCATACAAGAATTTGTAAATTTAAACTATCAATAACCATTCACTAACAAGAATTGTGTTAGGTTGGGCATCATAAGTAATATACGCAAAAACACCATAAAATTTAAAGTTTAAACTTATATATCTTCTGTATTAAACTATAAATAATAATACAACTACTTGGCAACATGCTTCACACCTGGACCAACTTAAGCATGACAAAATGCAATTAAGCTACAATGAAATCACAATGAAAAGAAGCTCGCTTTACTCTTATTCAACATTTTGTAAACTTTATTTGTTTAACAGTCGACCGTAATATAAAACTCTCTCGTTTTATTTTCAAAAAGGAAACGAAGTTTTCTATAGAAAAGTGTTGGCCAACTAACTCATAAATATAACAAAAATGCTGTGTAACTCAAAGTTCCAATTAGTACTTAAAAATTGATGTATGTATTTTCAAATGTGTTCCTCGACTGCTTCGCTTTCTTTTTTTTTCTCGCTTTCATTTTGTTATAACAAACTTGTGCTCGAGTTTTCTGTGGACAAACCTGACTGGACGCCGACATGAATAGAAACATATCTACATAAGTATATATGTATAAATAGGTGTATATATATGTATGTATATATAACAAAGGCAGTGAAGTTGAGGGCAGCCGAGCGCTGTACCCACCTTTTGACAAGGGCATAATTAAAGCATAACAGGAGTAACAGCAACGCCCCGTAAACGTACCCCAAAACAAGTTCCACCAAATAACAAAAAAATAAAAATGAATAAAAAAATGGGAAAGAAAGCACCGTTCTCTTGCCAGTCAAGGCGATGCGGATCAGGGCGTGGCGCGGAGCAGCGGGGTGAAGAAAGTGAGAAGGCAACTCGTGGCGCGGCAAGGCGCACATAAAAGCGAAACCCACTACATGGGGTGAAAACAGGTTGTTACTTCCTTGCAAACAAGGTTCCGTTACCGTTATGCCCTTACGTATGCATGTGTGTGTGTGTGTGTTTGTGTGTGTCTGCGTTTGTATCTGTAGCTGGCGTATAAAAGAAAAGCACGTTATTGCCAATTTAACTTACATTGTGCATGTGTCTTTAAACAAAGATTTATGGACCCACTTGCATGCATACTCATAGCTGCCCAAGTATAATATATACAGTGTGTGTGTGTGTGTGTGTGTGTGTGCGTTTGCGTATGTGGGTGTGTGACTGGTTGTGAGTGCGGGTCAGGTGTGCGCGTAATAACTTGCTATAGATATGTGTTTCTATGTGTGTGTGTGAATGTGTGTGGCGGTTGCTACGTGCCTTGCTGCCACTTAAATCAGCATAATGATATGCACTTATTGTTGTGGCAAATTTGTTAGCGGATATACTGCGAGAAACCGCAGACCAAGAGTAACACACCACACACACACACACACCTCACACACACACACACACGCACGGATACAAGCAAATATAGACACCCAGTAACCAACATATAAACCACAGAAGCCTGTCGCAGTCGATTTCTTCATTTGCCTAATACGAGTCGACGCCATCATTAATCTAAAATATGGCGAAGACACACGCACACGCATACACATTTGCACACACATACACACACACACATGCACATATACAACTAACGATGTGCATGTAATTATGCTCAGCCACATACGCACACGCACTCGCACTCGCTTCAACTTGCTCCGTCTCACTCTGGCACGCATTTTTGCGTAAGCCTTGTTAATCGTGACAAAAGCTTATTGCGGTTTATTTGGGCTACTTGTTTCACATCCGGCGTCAATGTCGCTGCCGGCAAAAACCAAAATCAACACATTCAAACACACACATACACTCGAAAGCATACATATAGACATACATACATATATATACACACATGTGCTCGCTGGCATGTGTAATACAGTTATATGGGCAAACATATGCGTGCGTTTGTCTGACTTGGCCTGCTCTGGTCTCACTGCCAGCGCGCGCGTCAGTTGCACACACATAATAAACATTTTAAACATTATATTCGTGTTTAGCTGGCAGCTTCTTGCCAGCTTGATGTTGTTCTTGTTGTTGTTGTTGTTGTTGTTGTTATATTGCCAGATGTGTGGCCATGCATGGGCTAGTGTGTGTGTTGTGTGTATATGTGTGTATGTGTACGTTTCGAGCAAAATTTACGGGTTTTAACGAATAATGGCGCTTGTGGGAAATGAACGTTTTGTGTTCGCTTCTGCTTGTCATCACAACGCGCCGAACATTCGCAACGCATTCCAAGCACACTCACACACACAGCATTCACCACTTTATCAGCATTTTACTTTAGCTCTTATTACCACCCACGCAAAGTACATTACAACACACTCACACACACTCGGTTTTGCGAGTCTCTAAGGAAATTAAAAAACAACTAAAACAAATTAACAATGTAATGACAAAGTCTTATACAACACACACACATACATAAATAAACATACACTCGCACATAGACAGAAGTGAACTCACACACACTTACACATGCATACACGCATACATACAGTCACTAATGCCAACTGCTAATATCGTATCGAGCATTTATCCAAACAAAAAACAAAAATGGAATTTGCTAGGAATGGGCCGCCCTGTGCTTTTCAGCCACCCACAAGCCGACGCAGCGCAGCGCAAAGCAACGACTATGTTAAGTATACGCCGTGGAATCGAGCAATTCGCACTTGCGAAACGCAAATGCGTTTAATGATGATCGATTTGGATAAACAATGAAATTTCCGCCTTCAAATTTTATTGCCAGCAATCAGTGGCGCACTTTCCGAGCCGTTCGCCTACACAATAAGTGTGTAATGCTAATAAAGACAGTTCGTTACATACATTTATCTACTTAAATTGCATTAATCTATCAACTGTGCCGCCCTTTTCCTGTTTAGCTAGCTAATTTTCAATAGAAATTGAATGATTGTTATTTCTACCACAAGTGGGTGTGGGTGATTGCTTGCTTGTCGCGTGTGTATAGTAGCATATGGCTGCTAATGCAGCAGCTAATGCACAGGCGCCAATTTTTAAATTAAATTTAAATTCAATTTTCAAAACGAATTGATTAACTTGAGGCACCCTGTGGTTGAGCTCTTTAACTCAGCTGTTCTCGTTTAATACCAACATTTGGTATTTTTTACAGGCATTTTTGGCTAATCTCATGACGGTCACACTCGCTAACATTTGTAAACAAATAATAATTGAACATAAATATCACAAATTGCAAATTAAAACCACTACAGTTGTGTTTTGTGCAAATAATTAGCAGCAATCGTCGGCTCTGCAACCACTACTTGTTCTAACTGATGTACAACAACAGCAGCAGCATAAATAGCTCAAGCAGCACCAGCAACGCAGACATTCCAATGCACTTTCTCTCCATAGAGTAAAACCTGTCTTGCGGCTTTTTGTTGTTGTTGTTGACATCTATTTCGATATCAATAGAAAAATACAGGCCAAATATACGTAGTGCTCGTTGTCGCGTTTGCGTTTGCGTCGTTAGCAGACTACTAAGCACCTGTGTGCCAGCCATAACAAGAACAAAATAAAATATAAAAAAAAGCAAGCTGCCTGATTGCCGTCTTTATTGTCCAGTCACATCTTGCCCGCTCTTGAGTGCGTTTCAGCCAACTGGAGAGTCGCGCTTCAAGAATTTGTAATTTGCATAATATTTTTGCTATATGCATATGTTGAGCCAAGCATGTTTCGTTCAATTGAGTCATTTTGCCACGATATTTTGTGCTAAACGTAAGTTCGACTCAATTTGTCACCAAGCAAAATAATCATTTCAAACACACTTTCACACTAGGTCACATCTAACCAAATATAGAAGAGATATATACTTATATATATTTGCAAGCAAGATGTCTTCGATTGAGGAGAAAGTGCGCAGTATATTGAACGCCAAAGATCTGGGCGATATAACTACAGAATTATGCGACTTCTCACTAAAAGAACAAAATGCCACGGCCGAGGCGCAGGGCGTTCAGCCATCGGCAACGGGTGACTTTGTACCGAAAGTCGGGCAGACGATTAACTATATAGTGGCCTGTGTCATGTTCAATGAGCACGACGAGCTGCTCATGATCGAGGAGGCCAAGCCCAGTTGCGCAGGTGAGTTGGCAATTGACAAATTGAGATCGTTTCAAGCATGTTTTTGTTGACGCAGGTAAATGGTATTTACCCGCTGGTCGGATGGAAAAGGGCGAGTCCATTACGGAAGCAGCCGCCCGTGAGTTGTTCGAAGAGACTGGGCTAAATGCAGAGATGACAACATTGCTGGCCGTAGAATCAGCTGGTGGCTCCTGGTTTCGCTTTGTGCTTACGGGACGCATTACGGGCGGCCGCCTGAAAACCCCAGCCGATGCGGATGCAGAGTCAATACAAGCGCTGTGGCTGCGCAACGTAAAGGAGGTGCCGTTGCGTGCTAACGATATACTCAACATCATTGAAATTGGACGTGCCTATCATCAGCACCAGAAGCTGGCAAAATCAGCGGAGGGTGTGGCCAAACAGCCGCTGTGGCATGCGAATGTGTTGCCCACGCGCTATCCGCACAAGCGAAACTATTTGCGAGTGCTGGCCGTGGCGCGTAAGCGCTCTAGCAACTCGATGAACATACTCATTAGCGAAAAGAATGCCCATCATTTTCCCACTGTGGAAATGCATCCCAATCGCAGCCTGCACTCAACATTGCGCAAGTTTATGATCGAAATATTTGGCGCCGAATTGCCGCAGCATCGGCCGCATGGTCTGCTCAGCGTGGAGCACGGCACGAACAGCGACGAAGGCACCGATGGCCTATGCCTGAATCTCTTGGTGGCCTTCAGGCCGCCGCTCGAAGAGATTTCGATAATTGGCAAATGTATTTGGCAAGAGCTTAGCTCACCGCTGGACGACACGCTCGCTCGCATACTCAGCAGCAAGAATGCCTCCATACCCCTCAACGTGATACGTTAGCTGACTATCAACTAATACTAGCCGTAACTCTCTTTCAAATGGTGCAAGCTTATATTATATACCCTAGTATTTAAATTAATTACCAATTGCCACACTTAATCATAAATTTGTTGCATGTAAACTCTTATGAAAATCGACTCTTTATTTTTTTATTTTATTAAATGCCTGCAAAGCATTTTACTCAAACTATTTCGTTATATCGCCGGGACGGGAGTTGCGTCGGTCAAGCCGTGTCTAACTATCTCTTATACACCAGCTCTATTTTCTTATAATCTAGTAAGAGCAAATTCCATAGACTTTTGTTACTTTCTGAGCGAGTATTAAAACTAACTCTGAAGCGGGCTCAAGAGAGTAACTTGATGTGGAATGGCGCTGCTACCTATATAAAGGAAAGCCTGCCGCTGGTCTAATATAGTCGCTATAAAATATTTCTGCTGGTCGGACGAATAATATAATATAATAGCAATTATATTTTTATTCTTTATATTGATGTTCTTAAGGAAGATTATCATTATTATGGGGAGGATGAGGACAATAATGTATTCGAATAAATGGTATGTAATGATCTTTGTGATGATAATAATGATCTTTACAATACAAATGATCATTCTGATTTCTCATAGAGGATGAGCTGCATGATCATTATTATCATGTGATATCTCTTTGTCACAATGATTATCTTTACAGTACATAAATCTGTTTAATGATCTTAAATACTTACCAGTGGAATTTTTGTGGGCTTGTCTGTTTAATCTATCTAATCTTCACTTTTCCCGTTTAGCTCTTGTTATCATTCTCTAGTTCCGAACATCACTAGACTGTATTACTTAGACAGGTTAGTTCCTGGGAAATAGAGATTTAATTAAATTGAAAAAGTTCTTCGAAATGCACCGCAAAACAACTTTTACAACATTGAATTTTATTTCCTATTTACAATTCGTTGTCAAATGCTCTGGTCAGACATTCTTATACGCAATTTTGCATATGACTACATTAAAAGTGTTCACATTCATTGAATAGTTCTAAACGATGTCAACGTTACATGCACGCCTGTAACTACACATTATATTTAAATTTAATCCTTCCAAATTTTGTTGAACATATCCATAAACGAATCGTAGATCATGAAGGTGATGGCCACATCCAGACAAACACGTCCCAGACGGGGCACTGTGCCCTTGTAAAATGCCGCAGGGCCTTCGTTTCGTAATATTTGCATTGCACAATCAGCTGTATTTTTGTACTTGGACGCTTCAAGACCCTGCATACGGGTCTTGACCACATCCAACGGCGTATTGCCAAATACGGAGGCAGCACCAGCAACGGCACCAAACGCGCCAACCAATAATTTGGGCACGGACTTATTTTTATCATCACCCTGCAAGGAGAAAAGTGTAATTATTTTAGTCTACAGAAATTTATGATTGCTTGAAACTAAAACTTGGAATATATTTATTCGCAGTAAATTTGGCTTGGCTTTAACACAATTTATAATTACCTTGTACAAGTCCTTCAGGGATTCCATGACGAAGAAGCGAATGGCCTGGTTGGAACCCTGCTTCATGATCGTTGCTGAAAGACCCTTGTAAATGCCGCTGATGCCCTCCGCTTTGATTATCTCGCCGACGCCATGAGCGAAGCCTTTGAACTTGGGATTCGCACTGCGCTGATCATTGATGAACTTCACCTTGATCGTCTCCATGGGAGTGACCGCAATGACGGCCTCACAGACACCGGCGCCTAGGCCACAAAGCAATTTACCCGAGTTGCTCAATTGGCCCTGAGAGTTGACAGCTTTAGAGCGCAGGTATTCGAAGGCGCCAAATCTGTAAGGTGGATCAATTAGCTAAGTGATCAAGTATACTTGGCAACATTCAAAAACAAAAACTCACCTGGCCGCCGACTTGGGTATGCTGCCATAGACTAGAACGCTGAGGCCGCGATACAGTCCGAAAAAGCCGCGTTCCTTCACCGTCTTCTTTACACAATCAGCAATGCCATTGTATCGTTTGTTGGCCCCCTTCTCGTCCAGCTGCAGCTGCGTCTTCACGTACTCGGTGGGATATGTAATGCAGATCTCAATGCCGCCGGTAATACCACCGGCAACAATACCCTTCAGGCCACTCGAGCCCCCTGCCGCCGCCGCAGCAGCTCCATCATTGACCATCCAGGGTCGCTTGTGGTAGGGACTTAACAAGGGCACACGAGACCTATCCATAGCTTACTATTAAGCCGAAATTAGACAAAACAAAAAGAAAATAAACACAAGAAATAATTTAGGGCAGGTACATATCACAGCATATCAAAAATGTTCTACTAATTTTAGAATATCCTCAATGAGTGGGAGTTTTTTGTCAAAGAAAACAAGTTCTGCGTGAAGGTGTGCGAGGGTGAGTGGGAAAAATCGATCTTAAAATAGATCAAATCCAAAAGAAATTCTCTCAGAGGTAGCTGCATCTGAATATACATAATTATAGCAAACAATAGGTAACGGAAAAACAACAACAACAACAAAACAAAATAGATTTTGGACTTTAATCAATCCAGTTATAACTATAAATTTTGTTTTTTTTCAGGCCCTATTTAATCCTGTTTTAATATTGTGAATAGCGTACAAAAATAAAATCATATTTAAACTCTTTAGTCTAGGTTATGACTACAGCTTATCTACAACGTCTGCTTGTTTCATGACAATTCGTAATTTTATCGCATCGATTTTCACCTTGAAATCAAAGTTCAAAAAAAAAAAAAATTTAATTATGTTGTATAATTTTAATAGAGCGAGCGAATTGTCAATTGCTATGGAAACATCTTCAACTGATTGCGATTACTTAAGATCGTATGATAGTATTTAGAAACGAAACGAAAGCAGAAACCCGTAAAATACTTTATAAGAATTCTCTTTCTGTTTCGCTCTTTGCACTCGACTTTTATTTTTTTGTTATATAATTTTTGCAATGCCATAATAAATTATGGTATTACTTGCTATAATTATGCAGGTTTCTTTTGGAATGTTATTAACAATGTATATCAATTAAACAAACTCAAACACTGCAAAGATAAACAAAGTTGAATGATAACTTTTTATTGGAAATGGGCTCTCTCTCTTTCTCTATAACACACACACACTCATGCGAACACACACACTCATGCGAACAACTGAAATTCCAGTTAGACTTTAGTTGGAGAACAGCTGCCGGTGTTTGATCGGCAGTTCTGATTGGAAACGTGTGCAATTTAGCGCACTCTAGTTCTAAGCTCCACTCACTTAATTACAATTGGAAGAAATGCAATAATTGGTTCACTTTGGCACTGGAGCGGATTTTGCGCTAATGAGCTGATTGGAATGCGACTGCGACGCGTTCGCGGCTAGGGCAGCGACTCAACTGAAAAAAAATTTCATTTTCCAATCGCAGAGAAAGCTACACAAATTCAAATAAGCAGCACATTGTAAACAAGCAGAACTAACCAACTGCTGCTCGCCGCAGATCGAGCGGCAGAGCGCGTGGAAGCGAGAGCGAATTGCCGACGCGGCGACGAAGAGCAAAAAGTAACGGCGATGGCGTAATACTGGATTTTGTTTCTGTTTCGACGACGCAGCAGAAATAAATATGAAAAAAAAAACACGATCTGTGCTCTTAATCAGCAAAACCCGTTTGGCTCACCACAACTTGCCGAAGCTTTTTCAACTGGAAAAGCTCGCCCTTGCGCTAGTTAAACAGAGGAACGTGCTTTTGTGTTTGCCCATTGATGAAAGTTCTCAGTGAACAGCCGCAAAATAGGCAACAATAATTTTACGATTCTACTATGCAGCTATTATACAATGCGAGACATTCATACACTCCTCTTTCTATGTGTGCTTGTCATTGATTAACTTAAGGCATGCACCAGTAATTGCCCCTAGCCAGTAAATCGATATAAATGTTATCACTTTATAGCACACTATATACAGTTTTTATCACTTTTTCTGTCATTTACCAAACTATATTTTGTTTAATCAGCCGCCCATGTGGTTAAGTACTGAAATATATGGTCGAGCCGGCAAACTGGAACTGTGACTGCTAACCAAGCCGCAAACCAATCACGATTTGCCCCTGTCTCTGTACTGCGCATGACTCACCAATACAACCATAACTGTTCATACATAAATATCATATATATATATATATATACCTATATATACATATATCGTTAAAGTGACGACAGCTACAGAAAGGAAATGCGTGGGAGTGAGCGCTATGATGGGTCACAATTTGGTTGCATATGTCAGCAAATAACTCGAGCCTCCGGCAATCTACACACATAAACACATGCATATGTATGTATTTATGTATATGTTTGCCTTGCAGATCATGTTCTTCGGACATCAACTTAATATGATATCAAGCAGTGCCGCCCACAAACAATATTAAGACACTGAAAAATAGAACATGGGAATCTGTTAATTGCAAAAAATTTGCATTTGCATTTCGAGCACGTAATTCTACTAATAAATGGATTTCGTTATTGAAATTTTTATTCGTCTTCATTAAACCCAAAGCTAGATTAGTTAATTGCTTTACCAATCAGGCTTTAATGAGAACTTTGAATTGGATTCCATGAGATTCTCCGCCTTGTTCACAGTCGGATTTTCATATGTTCTCATTCGATTCTAATTCGCTATCAATAAAGTCTCTGAGGTGATTTTCTAAATACCTATTTAAATTATGTTATACAAATGCAATTTAATTGAATTTCAAAAGAGAAATGTTCTATTTAAAGCAAAATAATAGTTTATTCAAATGCATTTTGAAAATTTCACATGTCATTTACACGCATATATGAAATATACGCGAGCGTTTATAAATTAACATTAGAATTAATGTGCAATTCATATTTTCATACTTTTGTTGCGTTGTTAATCCATAACAATATATATATTACTAAGCTGGGAATTAGTCCGTAATGCAAATATAATTTAGACAGCTGATAGTTCAGTCAGTTTTGCAGTCGAAATGGTTGCTTAGACTGCCTTGTAGATGCGCACACTCTTGATGCTGCCGATGGTGAGTGTCTATGGGAGATAAGATATACATATACATAGTTAGATACGGTACACTGGAACATTGGAACATTGGACTCTGGCCGGGAACTTACGGTAATCAGCTCGTTGTCAGTGAACTCGCGCACAATGGTCGAGGGCTTGTCACCCTTCTGCTCCTGCGTCAGCTTGTTGCCATCCAGAGTGATCACGCTCTTGACTTTGCGGCCATCCAAAGTCTCCTCATCGAACTCCTCGCCCAGCTTGAAGCTAATGGCGGAGGTCTTGAATGTCGATGTGGTGGTCAGTGTGTAGGTGTCGCCGTCCACGGTGACCTCCACAGTGGGGCTGACGGTGTTGCCCATTTTGCGCAGAACCATGCCAACGCCTGTAAACATTATAAATTAAAACAATTACAAATTTATATTCATCACTCAAATATTTAATCAATAAATCTTGCTTCTATTCAAGGAATAGAACATTTATAAGAAACAGTATTGAAACTAGATCAAGCTCTAATCAACTATTAAGTTCCCAGAATGCAATTCACAGCAGGTTGAAAGCATTTTTACTGAGAAAATTTGATATATATACTATACATATACATATATGAAATAAATAAGATTTGGACAGTTACTAATTGAATTACTCTGTCAAAGTTAAAGACCCACACACAATGCAAATCATATTGTATTTAATTGAAATAATAAAGCTGAATTGTGAAGTTGCGAGCAAGTAACCCAGACAGAGACCAACCAGCAGCAGATCGAGAGTCATGCTCATGCTCAAGGTTAACAATGTCGACTCTGCTGGGGGACAGACCGACAGACAGTCTCACAGCCTCCGGTACTTATCAATTGGTCAGCCTAAATAAAAATATAGCAAAACTGTACGAGCAAAGCGAGATGCAAGCGGACCTTATCGCAATGCACGTTTATATGTATAAGCGCTCATGATATTGATATATATATATATTATATATATATATATGTATACTCTATTAGAGAGACTCTATAGATGGAGAGCTGTGCCCCCTGTTGACCATCAATTTGCAGAGACAAATCAATTATGCTCAATTATGTACTTGTAAAAGTCTTTTAAGTGGACAACCTTTTGCTCTCGAGTGCTTTATGGTTCGATAGGTTCCCAGGGAAACTTTTTAAAAGCTTCTACAGCTGCGCCCAAGTAATAAAGCGGAGCCCCTTGTTGTATATAATTTCCATGAACTGGAGTAGATTAGAGAAAACGTTCGCAAAAATATAATTATATATATAAATATAATTATAAATAAAAGCCAATGATTTTTTGTTGCTATACAGACCGGTAAATTGATAAGGTGCAAGGTGCAACAACAAAGCCACAAAAATTGTAATCTCAAAACTATTATATGAACGTTATATACTATGTTGCTGAAAGGTTTATCATTTATACTGTATACGGTCGAGGTGCATCGATCAATCAGATAAAAACACAAGTATTATTGACGTGTCTCAACAACCATTTTTTCCTACTTTCGTCGATAGTTATTTTCATTAAAAATCTGGTAATCCAAACCTCTTAAGTGTCGACGTTTGATGTTGAAAATTGAGATCTTGTTTGTGATTCGATTTTACACTCAAAACCACGAAATAGACCGCAAAAACTAACAGAATAACAGAAAGAAATATATATTCCGTAACGAATTAAATTTCCAAATCCTCCAACAACCTGAACCCCGGAGTAGACTAAACAGAACAAAGTTCGGCTATTGTTTAAACAATTTACTGGATGACTAGGCAGACTATTATTTTAAGAACTAACCTTGCGGCGACTCACAAATACTCTATTACATTATGCAAAAAATAAAATGAAAGAAAAACTAATTTGTATATTAATCTTAACCAACGCGTAAATGTTCTAGAAAACTGAATTTTTGTATTAAATTTTAAGTCCGTAAATAATAAAGTAATTTAAAAATTTTTTTTATCTTAAATGTCTTTCTGTAATACTAAAATAGGCGAAAAATCCATTTTTGTTTATTCACATATGTATATATATTTTTACCTGCTAATAATAATACATTAAAAATAACCGTATATGTAGCTCACTGTTGTAAAACTGTTGTAAAATATACTAATTAACAATTGCTTAAAAACTTTCTTTGACTAAAGTGCAAACCTATCTAAGTAGTTTTTCAGTTTATTGCCCCATTAGCTCGTCCCCGATATGGTTGCTTTTTAATGACTTTTGCACTTGATTCATGAAGTTCGTTTTAGCAACCTCACAAAACTCAAGTTGTTTGAAACCACGTTTTTCGTTTCTATTGGCCCAGACACTTCATCATCTTTCTCTTGCACATCTGCAGAAAAAAAGCCGGCCGGCTAGCGGCTTTTTTTTTTTTTTTTTGTTTCTCTGTTGTTTTCGCTTCTTTTTCACATTCTCTCGCTCGCTCGCTTGCCGCTTCATGGCGCACTTCACGTGCCATCACATGAATACGTAATAATAAACCCTTTGTACATGATAACTGTAAATAAAATCCTAGCTACTCACCCAGCTCCTTCATGTACTCATCGAAGTTCTCGGACTTGTCCAGCTTGTACTTCTTGCCAATGAAAGATGCCATTTTAATAATTGCGTTAGAAATGCGTTCACTCAATTGAATTACACGAAAATCAGACCACCACTGCTAAAAGCTCGCTCAGGCGGCCTGCTTTTATATGTGCGTACAGTGTTACCAGCTGATAAAAACTAACTAAAAGCTTCTTTTGAATAATCTGAGAGAGCGCGAAAATGAGCGAACGCATCAACCGTTATCGATATGGATACATCAATAAAAATTACAAATAAAGGCGTAAATTGGCTTTTATGCAGATAAAGATTGATTGCATAAAAACAAAGATGGGGGTTGGGTAATAATTATTTTTTATTTTATATACTCAAAACAGTGGATTATCGTCATAAGCAAAGAACCAATAATTTTGCAACCTCTGCCCGTTACATATAGACATATTTATGTTTATGAAAAACTTGTCACTAATTTTAGCAAATATGTATATATATAATATACATACATATATATGTATGTATATGTATGTGTGCACAACTTCTGCTAACTTGACATGATCAATTGCCTTTAGTTAAATTGATTCAAACGTGCCGTCCGTAAGATTCGTGTTCCAAATACTGTGAGAACTGCAAGCTCAAGTGGAATATTCAGATACTACAAAGGCTTGCATGTACATAAATATTATATATAATACCCATTGTGGGTCAACAATAATATTATACTTTGGTTACTTTCTTTTGTGTGTGCTCCCGCCTGTAGTAACTTGTTTGAATAATCTAATCGAGCATTCAAATCCATAAAAGGCAATCGAATGCAATTCCACAAAGACCCATAGAGTATATGCCATGTAGATCAAATTATATTCCTTTGCTTTCTTATCTCGTTAATTCAATTAACGTCTTCGGCATTCATGCGTTGCAGCTGTCACTTTTTTCGTATCTTGTTCTATTTAAAAATAAACATATATTGATATGCACAAAAATAATGAAATTCTGAATGAACACAAACAGCCAAGCACAAATTGTTATCTATATTATTTTTTTTTCCTAATGACTTATGATATTTTTTTCTATATGTTTATAACTTTATCGCGTATTTTCTATACATTTATACAGATTTAAAAGCCAGTGAGACCATACTTATTTTATTAAAATTTCATTTAGCGAAGTTTCAAACCAACAGTAAGTCTTTAATAAAGCAGTGCAATTGCAAAGAACTTTGCACTGCATGATCGACAGCTTTGCGGTAATTCAAATGTATTTACAATATTAATTTTTTCTTATATATTTATATATCAAATTATATATTATATTTTAATATGATAATGTATGTGTACATATATTATAAATATTTGTTTTTAAATAATAACAAAGGATGTCACAAAATATAGAACACATTTTGTTTACGCTTTTTTGCTTGCCCTCTTCAAAATATTTGCATTGATCATTTTATCAAAGGTAGCTGACCGATTACAACATCCAACAATTCAAAACAACATGCCGGCCGGCCTCAAAGTTCGACATAGTGCGACAAACCGACAACTGAGATTTGCAGAGAAAAGAGAGCAGAAAATGCAGATAACGCAATGTAGAGCGCACTGCTTGAAATCTGAGCACAGCTGAGTGAGCGCGCGTCAAATTCATTGAGCGTACGCTCGATGGAGCGAAATGAGTAAACAGTCTGTGATGTTCCTTCAGCGCACGATAGATGAGTTGTGTGCTAGAACGAGTTTGGCGCTCGGACGGAGAACAACATTCGTTAGGCGGACGCAATTATTGAATAGAAATCTACATACTGCGCCGAACTCTCGTTAAGTAATGCAAAAACAAATATAATAAAAATATACATACATATATAAAACAACAGAACCAACACAAAAACAAAATTCATTATCTATATAAATTGCATGCGTATATACACAATAGTGATGAAATTATGTTATCGAGCTTGTGATAATGTGAAGGCGCGCATACCAGACATCTGTATAGTGGAACACAATTAAACTATTATATGTCGGTTATCTCATATCCAAAAAACATAAAACGTAAAACACTTAAATTAAACTAGCAACATGTGCACTGGAACGTTTTGGTAATACCCTTTCGAAAGTTCAAATATGGTTCGAGTGGAAAATTTCGTTTAGCTATGCTTCTATATATCATATAAAACAAAAGCTATTAAGAAAATAAAATATAAAATAAAAATAAATTATACTAACGACAAGCGCGTGTCCGCTATGCCTGCTGGGTGTTAATCAAGTCCAAAAAAAAAGTCACCAAATCTGGACAAAATATTTAAATATCAAATATTATAATTATAACTATAGAAAACAATAAAAACGTGTGGTAAAAGTATATTAAAGCAATTCAATTAAAACCCAAGGGAGAGCAAAATGCAATCATTAAAAGCCGATGAGCTGAAAGAGAATCCCGTCGAGCGTGCCAACTGCTTGTCGGAGCTAATGTTCTGGTAAGTCAGAGTTAAGTCAGCGTTTACAGCTGATAGTGACAACTGTCTCGAGTTTGTTATTATTGTATTCAATGGATCATTTAATTTACATAGTTAGCGCGTTCGACCTAAGCTGCGCTTACAGAGGGAGCAGCAATAAATATATATGTATATGTAGACAGATATATCTATACGTATAGCTACGCTCATGTATCACATTGTACATGCTGAAAGATATTCGCATGAATTATTTCAAGTTATTCAATTGGCTATCACTTAAGGAAACTTTAATATTGTCCGTCAGCTAAACGTAGCTAAAAGCTAATAAAACCCGATTTGGTCACACAGCATTCCATAGATATGGACGTCCCTTCATATATTTAATTCAATTTGTCGTTAGCGGCAACATTATGTCGATATGACATTGTCTAATGGCTCGCTGAAATCATAGAGATATGAATTCTATAAAAATAAGTGTTATCTTTCGACGTGCTAATATATCCCTATGCTAATACCCCAAACAGAATAAAATGGCTGGACTTTGGAATATGTCATAATTGTTTCAATTAACTATGAGATATGATAGTTAAATAACAGTGAATACCCTAAATATTTGCTGAGTCTATTATCTAATTTGCACGATCAACTGCAATTATTCTGCAATATATAAGATACAACTTTATCTGCTGGTCTCCAGCTAATCTGGCCATCCGTCAGCTATATCTATCGTAGACACATTATTCTTAATTAATAAGTAAATCAATTTGGAGAGCATCTGGTAGTCGAGTAAACTCTCCTAGGCCTATCTTAATTGTCTTTGCTTGTCATCGCTGTCACCCAAAACGTCGTCATGTTATCTGTTTTATATGTTTGTTGTTTCATTTAAGCTTTGCCATGCCGGTTCTGTTTAAAGGACGGCAAAAGACATTGGAGCAAACGGATCTCTATAGGCCACTCAAGTCGCACAAGTCAGGTGAGTGATCCATCCAAGATACCTCGGTAAACTTGTAATAATAACAACTGATAATATTCTCTCTAGATACGCTTGGCGACCGCCTTTGCTCTGCCTGGGATGAAGAAGTAGCAAATAGATCAGCCCAGAATCTGCCTCCACGCTTGGGGCGTGTGGTAGGACGAGTATTTGGTTGGCATTTGTTTGTGACGGGGCTTTTACTGGTTGCCCAGGAGTTCCTAACCAAGTTAGTAGTTGCTTAAATTATTGTCTGTGCCATCAATGTCTGATCGTTCTCATTTTAGGGTAACCCAACCCATCTGCTTGTTTGGCATGATGACTTACTTCGCGGGCAAAGATGGCGATCTAATGAAGGCTGAACTCTATGCAGCTGGTCTTATGGCAGGCTCTGTGTTCACTGTATTTTTTGCCCATCCATACATGCTGGGTGTTCTCCATCTGGGCATGAAAATGCGCATTGCCCTCTGCAGCTTGATCTATCGTAAGGCTCTACGGCTAAGCCGTACCGCACTGGGTGATACTACCATCGGTCAGGTTGTGAATCTGCTGTCCAATGATGTGGGACGCTTTGATACTGTGCTGATCAACGTTCATTATCTATGGTTGGCACCCCTAGAGCTCATTCTGGTCACCTATTTAATGTTCGAGCAGGTGAATAAGTTTGCGGAAGATAAGACTGTATGATTAGTTTTATAATGTCAATTTAATTTTCAGATAGGAATATCAGCGTTCTTTGGCGTTGCTGTTATGTTACTTATTCTTCCCTTGCAAGCCTTTCTGGGCAAGAAAACATCGGTGCTTCGTTTGCGTACGGCCTTGCGTACTGATGAACGTGTACGAATGATGAACGAGATCATATCGGGCATACAGGTGATCAAGATGTACGCCTGGGAGAAACCATTTGGCAAACTTATTGAGCTAACACGACGCAAGGAGATGATCTGCATCAAGCAAGTGAACTACATACGTGGCGTACTCATATCCTTTGCCATGTTCCTCTCCCGTGTATTCGTCTTCGCTAGTCTGGTTGGCTATGTGCTGCAGGGAAATATCTTAAATGCTGAAAAAGCCTTCTATATCACCGCCTACTACAACATACTTCGGCGCACGGTCACCATGTTCTTTCCACAGGGTATCGGACAGTATGCGGAACTGATGGTATCCATAAAGCGTCTGCAGACCTTTATGCATCGAGAGGAGACACAGGTTAAAGACAAATCAATTGATGCTCCGCCTTCTACTGTTACAAATGATAAGGAGAAAGGATCTTTAATCAATAATGGCAGTGGCGATGTACCTAAGCTTAATAGCAATGGCAATTTAGAATCTCTTGTTGAATTTTCCCAATTTCATGCTAAGTGGAATAGCAAATCTACAGAGAACACCTTGGAAAATATTAATCTAAAACTGGATCGTCGACAGCTGGTAGCTGTGATTGGGCCCGTAGGCGGCGGTAAATCCAGTCTGATTCAATCCATTCTTGGCGAGCTTCCAGCTGACAAAGGAAGCCTTAGAGTCAATGGAAAATTCTCATATGCCGCTCAGGAGCCGTGGCTCTTCACTGGAACCGTCCGGGAAAACATTTTGTTCGGACTAACTCTAGACAAGCATCGTTATCGCACAGTGGTTAAAAAGTGTGCACTAGAACGTGATTTTGAACTACTTCCTCAGGGAGATAAGACGATCGTTGGTGAGCGGGGAGCTTCGCTTTCGGGTGGACAGAAGGCACGCATTAGCCTAGCCAGGGCGGTGTATCGTAGAGCAGACATTTACCTGCTAGACGATCCCCTCAGCGCGGTGGATACACATGTGGGTCGTCATCTGTTTGACCAGTGCATGAGAGGGTATCTACGAAGCGAGTTGGTCATATTGGTCACACATCAATTGCAGTTTCTGGAACAGGCCGATCTCATTGTTATCATGGATAAAGGCAAGATCAGTGCAATGGGAACATATGCAACAATGCAGCGCAGTGGCCTGGACTTTGCACAACTATTGACCGATCCTAACAAGACGAAAGAAGGAGATAACGATCTGGACAGCGAGCCTGGTGATATTTGGGATCGTCTCAGCTTAGCGTCACGTAGTAGGCGAGGCAGTAAATCGGACGTATCTAAGCAGCCTTCGCGGAATGTTAGTTTTACTTCCTTGAGCTCTATTTCCGAATCTATTGCGCAGGACGCAGCAGTGGCACCACAAGAGACACGTGTCCAGGGCAAAATTAGTCTGGGCCTATATAAAGAATACTTCACTGCAGGGAGTGGTTATCTTATGATATGTTTTATGGTGTTCCTCTGCTTGGGCACACAAATTGTGGGATCTTCAGCAGATGTCTTTCTCTCCTATTGGTAAGATATAATAACTTTTCAAATTACGACGAAAATATTGAAATTTTGTATTTCTAGGGTTGACAAGAACAAAGACGCAGCAGAAAAAGATTCCGATCCCATAGATATATACTACTTTACTGCTCTTAATATTGCTGTCATTGTATTCACTCTGGTGCGAACCATGCTTTTCTATAAGCTGGCCATGCGTAGCTCCACAAAGCTCCATAATGCAATGTTCCGTGGCATTACTAGAGCAGCCATGTACTTCTTCAATACTAATCCTTCAGGCAGAATATTGAATCGGTTCTCAAAGGACCTGGGACAGATTGACGAGCTATTGCCCACAGTCATGCTGGATGTGGTACAGATCTTTCTTACCTTGATGGGCATTATTGTTGTAATCTGTATAACCAATCCTTATTATCTCATTCTCACTTTTGGACTGGCGATCATATTCTACTATATTCGAGAGTTCTACTTGAAAACCTCGAGAGACGTTAAACGATTGGAGGCAGTGGCCAGGTCTCCCATTTATTCCCACATTAGTTCTTCACTCAATGGACTGCCCACGATCAGAGCCATGGGAGCTCAGAAGGCACTCATTGCTGAGTTTGATAATCTTCAGGATCTCCACAGTTCTGGCTACTACACTTTCCTATCCACCAATCGAGCATTTGGCTACTACCTGGACTGCTTCTGCACCTTGTATATAGTGATAATTATACTAAATTACTTCATAAATCCACCTACAAGCTCTGGAGAAGTGGGATTAGCCATTACGCAAGCTATGGGAATGGCTGGCATGGTACAATGGGGAATGCGTCAATCCGCTGAGCTGGAGAATACTATGACAGCTGTGGAACGTGTCGTAGAATATGACGAGATTGAACCTGAGGGCGATTATGAATCCCAGCCCAGCAAAAAACCTCCACCCACATGGCCAGAGCAAGGTAAAATTGTGGCTGACGATCTGAGTCTTCGTTACTTCCCCGATCCACAGTCAAAATATGTGCTCAAGTCCCTCAATTTCGAGATCAAACCCATGGAGAAAGTGGGCATTGTGGGTCGCACAGGTGCAGGCAAGTCCTCACTCATCAACGCCCTCTTCCGCCTGTCCTATAATGATGGATCCATCATCATCGACAACCGCAACACCAACGAATTGGGACTTCACGATCTGCGAAGCAAAATCTCAATCATACCTCAGGAGCCAGTGCTCTTCTCGGGTAGCATGCGCTATAACTTGGATCCATTTGAGGAGTACAGCGACGCCAAGTTATGGGAAGCACTGGAGGAAGTCAAACTGAAGCCTGTCATTAGCGAACTGCCAAGTGGTCTGCAGAGCAAGATATCGGAGGGTGGCACCAACTTTAGCGTGGGTCAGAGACAATTAGTGTGCCTAGCGCGTGCTATTCTTCGCGAGAATCGAATTCTAGTAATGGATGAGGCCACAGCCAATGTGGACCCACAAACAGATGCACTCATCCAGGCGACAATCAGAAACAAGTTCAGGGAATGCACAGTGCTGACAATAGCCCATAGGCTGAACACGATTATGGACTCTGACAAAGTAATAGTCATGGATGCAGGACAGATGGTAGAGTTTGGCTCACCCTACGAACTTCTGACAGAATGTGAGACAAAGATTTTTCACGGTATGGCTATGGAGACGGGTCAGAGCAGCTTTGATAGGCTACTTAAGGTTGCGGAAAAGGTATGCACTGAATTCTTTAAATTTGAGAGATTGTTATAAACAGTTTTATGAAATTACAGGCTTACTTGGAATCACAGAAGCAGAAAACTGCCTAAAGGCAATGAAAACATACTTAAATATTCTCATTGACTAACTTTAAGCAAATCCCTCATAGAAATTATACTACTTCTAATTATGTATATGCTACTTAAAGTATTATTTCTTCGAACTTTAATGATATATTCAAAATAAATTTTTATAAAATGTGTACTCTTTAAGTCTTCAAAAATTAAATAAATTTACTATCTTGATTTAAATATCTATCAAGCAGTTCTCCTCTAAATGTTAAACAAGCAGTGCAACTGACGTCTGAAAAGCTTTACGGCTCTTTAGATTTATAAATATTTACTACCTAGTTCCTGACCACGGACACTTCGTTTATCTTATTCGCCAGTGTTAATGAGTGACAAACAAGTGCTAACGGATAAGACAACCTAATGCGATAAGATGTAAAAGTTGTTTTTGGTATTTGAGTGCAAGATCACAGAGAAAAATTTGTATATAAAGCCGGTAACATAGGCCAGCTTCTCAGTTTGAGACCGCATTGTGCGGCTGCTGCGCAGTGTTGGTTGAGCGAACTAAATGAAACCCAAAGAATGTTTGTTGTTCGCTCAACAATTGACTGATTGGTTGATTGAAAATGAAGAGAAACTTCTTTTCCTGGCTCAGTGGAGTTTAATTATAATTCATATTCGCAGTTTGAATATACATATGCATATAATGAAATTAATTTAATAATAAATTTTAATAATTAATAATTTAAATTTAATAAAATTTAATAAATTAGAAACATTTCAAACTTTCACAAATAAAAGGAAATGAACTGACCCACGACAGCGGAGCAATCCATTGGCGGGGCTCATTTTCTGGTGAGTCGAGTTGCACACTCTTAATTAATTCATCAATCAGTCAAATTGGACTACTTTAATTCCCTAGCTATACACAAATGTGTAAATAAAAGCAAACAACAAATTGTGAGTCAAGGTCGATGTAAGTTTCCCTCCAATATACTCAGTTATTGATAATCAAAATATATACAAAAGTGTCAGCTTTCTAATATGTTATCAGCCCGCTCTATTCTATCTCAAACACTTGACGATAATTAATTTGTTATTTCAGAAGCATATTTCAGATTTTCTAATTCGATTTCTGGGTATGACTGATAATACCTTAAAGCCGTCCTATTCAATGGCCATAACAAGATACTGGTGTAATCAGAATTATATAAGCCACTCAAGGAGCACAAATCAAGTAAAATATGTTTGGACAATTTCAAGATTTAATGAATACATATATTTCATAATATGATAACTACCAGAGCTGCTGCTTGGCTGCAAGGAATTCCTAACCGAGCAAGTAGCAACGATCGAATTTTTATTTTTAAAAACCCCCATTTCTTTTAGAGAGCGACTACTCCATAAAAATATTAACGAAGACCAGCAAATTTGGCGACTCTGCGGTAATCCGCGTATAATTACGAGCTCATATAAAAGGGCCTATTTGGAATCATCGAAACATAAATACTTGGATTAGCTTTAAGAATGTTGATATTCAATTTTTTTAAATTTATTTGCATGTTAAATAAATAAGAACTATAAACAAATTAGTTTAAATGTAATATATGGTCTTGCACCTTAATCTTTGAAAAGTCAGTCTACGATTGAACAAAACTTCTGCTAAACCTCTGTTAATTAGACTGTGTGACGTCATATTGTTTTATGTACAGCAATGTTAGCTTCTATGGATATTTAAAGCAAGCTCAAAGCATGTTTGTGATTTGGCAAAAGGGTAAGCTTAGGACTTATTGACGTATCTTCAGCATATAGTAAATACTTACTTATATATTTAGATACATTGCCATTATTTATGGCAAAAACTCAGTGAACTGTATCTATTAAGCATTCATTCTTATATATTATCTATATTAAATATATGTATGTTTAATGCTTCTGAAATGCCTAACAGTTCTGCTACTGTCAAATTAGGGTTTTTAGTTTATTTTTATGCTGCTTGCTATTAGAATTTCCTACGGTGCCTTTTATTTTGTTTACTTTTTCAAGCAGCACTTGAGTCTCTAGTTAAGTTCCCGCCCACACTTCAAATAATAATAGAGCATAAGCAGAACATGTGATGTCATAGATCTGTTAGTTAACATTAAAAATATTGGAACCGCTCGTTGCGTAACCTTCTCAGTCTTTTAACAGTGATGTCCATGCAATTTTAACAGCGATTCTCTACCTATAAATTTTAGCGTGTGGGCCAGCTGTTGCTTAGAACGTGTTCGGCGGTCGGAATGAACAGTTATCTTAAATTGGTGGTACGGTAAACTTAATAAACTGTGAAGTGAAGTGTTTAAAGAAAGCAATGAAATATATTAATATTCTATTTTGAAAGTTTCGATAGTAAATTTAATTAATCACACTAATATAGTAAGAGTGTGTTCTTTTTGAATTATGTTATTCATATTTCCTAACATACGGTCTACGTAGCAGCATCACTGTCACAATCGTCAACAACATTGCACAGTGGAAAATATTCGTACTTCTAAACAGAAATTTATAAAGAATTATATGTATGTATGTATGTGTTTGTTTGATTGAGTAAAAAGTACGAATCGGAAAAAAAAAAAAAAAAAAAAACAAAATGCAATCAATGAAAGCTGATGAACTGCCTGAAAATCCGCGCGAACGTAGCAATCCGTTTTCGGAACTATTTTTTTGGTGAGTTGGAATTTCATCAATTTTGCTAGATAGAAAAAAGGCTGTTATATCCAAACACAATTGAATATAATTTAATGAGTAACAAAACAAATAAATTGAGCTTGAGTTTTATGTTATCCCATTATCTTATCTTTCATAGTGTTAAAATATACAGAAGGTCTTAGAAAATGTTGAATTGAACGCTATAGAAAACAACTGCACGTAAGTGTAAATTTCCAACTGTTGTTCACACTCAGCAAAGACTGATGATATGTATAACACAAATGTTCTTTTTTAAAGATTAGTATATAGTATAGAGTAGTATATAGTAAAATATATTATAAATTATAATGTATTAGAGTTATCTTTTCATTATAATACTTTTAGTTTTATTGACCATACAAGATTTTATTGTTATCTTCTGCGTATCTTAAAGCTTTGTATTTCCGGTAATGTTTAAGGGCCGCAAGAAGACCCTGGGGCAGCCAGATCTATACCAGCCACTGAAAGAGCATAAATCGGGTAAGTGTTGAAATAAGATAACTGATGAGAATAAGATAATTCATTATATCACCATGACTTGCCCTGTATTTATTAAATAAATATATTTTTTAATAATTCGTTTGAAAAATTCGCGATTTTTTAATTCATATAGCAAATTCTTTGATAGTTGCAGTAATATCGATTCGTTTTAGAATACAACAGATATTTAAAAAAATAAACAAACAAACAAACAAACAAAAATTTCGCTGCAAAAGAAAATTTATATATAAATAAGAAACTATTTAATGTACTTACACACATAACTAATCTCATTACATTTCCCGCCATAGATACACTCGGCGACCGCTTGAGCGCTGCTTGGGATAAAGAAGTAAGTCAAAGATCGGCTCAAAATAAGCAACCACGCTTGGAGCATGTTATGGTTCGAGTGTTTGGTTGGCATGTGTTTATAACAGGACTACTGCTTGGACTTAGAGATTTCGCAACGAAGTAAGTTGATTGAGAAACTATGTTATATATATTAATGAGAATCCCCTTTATAGGATAACTCAGCCAATGTGCCTGTATGGTATTATGAGATACTTTTCTGGACAGGATACAGATCCCGTCAAAGCACAGCTATACGCAGCAGGCCTCATAGCAGCCTCTGTACTCTCCGTTGTTAGCGGACACCCATTTCTATTAGGTGTTCTGCATCTAAGCATGAAAATGCGTGTGGCGCTGTGTAGTCTGATGTATAGAAAAGCTTTACGTTTGAGTCATACGGCTCTGGGAGATACATCGATAGGTCAAGTAGTGAACCTATTGTCCAACGATGTAGGTCGCTTTGATATGTTTCTCTTCACCGGACACTTTCTGTGGCTCGCTCCACTCGAGCTGTTTGCAGTTACATTTTTTATGTATCAAAAGGTAAGTCGATGAACAAGATTTTAATTGATGTAATATTGTAAAAATAATTTCAGATCGGCGTTGCGTCCTTTTTTGGTATTTCAATAATGTTGCTTTTCCTGCCATTTCAAGCCTATCTGGCGAAAAAGACATCAGTGCTGCGCCTAATGACAGCTTTACGGACGGACGAACGCGTACGAATGATGAACGAATTTATCTCCGGGATCCAAGTAATCAAGATGTATGCCTGGGAGAAACCACTGGGTAAACTGGTCGAACTAATGCGTGGCAAGGAAATGAATTGCATTAAGAAAGTGAACTATATAAGAGGTGTCCTCATCGCCTTTGGTATGTGCCTATCTCGCACCCTTACCTTTGTCAGTCTCGTGGGTTTTGTGCTGCTAGAAGGCGTATTGAACGCTAGCGACGCATTCTTTATCACAGCCTACTACAATTTTCTGCAGAGAGCAGTCACCAACTTTTTCCCACTCAGCATCACACAACTAGCAGAGGTCAAGGTGTCCATTAAGCGCTTGGAGACTTTTATGAATAGGGTGGAGACTCAAGTTCAAGACAAATCGAACGCACTAGCAGAACCTAATTATACTAAAGAAGATATAATAAAGAAACATGAAGCAGTGATAAACAGTGACAATGGAAACGCAGAACTAAAGGATAACGATGAGGAGATACTCGTCGAGTTCAACCAGTTCCATGCAAAGTGGGATACAAAAGCAGCAGAGAATACTCTAACCAATATCAATCTAAAATTGGGTCGCCGACAACTGGTTGCAGTTATAGGACCCGTTGGCGCAAGCAAGTCGAGTCTGATCCAATCGATTCTTGGTGAGCTTCCAGCTGACAAAGGAAGCCTTAAAGTCAATGGCAGATTCTCCTATGCAGCTCAGGAGCCTTGGCTCTTTACAGGCACAGTGCGTGAAAACATTCTGTTTGGCTTAGCCCTGGACAAGCATCGGTATCGCACAGTGATCAAGAAGTGTGCCCTAGAGCGTGATTTTGAACTACTTCCTCAGGGAGATAAGACGATCGTTGGCGAGCGAGGAGCTTCACTTTCGGGTGGACAGAAGGCACGCATTAGCCTAGCCAGGGCTGTGTATCGTAGAGCAGACATCTACCTGTTAGATGATCCCCTCAGCGCGGTGGATACACATGTGGGTCGTCATCTGTTTGACCAGTGCATGAGAGGGTATCTACGAAGCGAGTTGGTCATATTAGTCACACATCAGTTGCAGTTTCTGGAGCACGCCGATCTTATTGTTATCATGGATAAAGGCAAGATCAGTGCAATGGGGACATATGCAACGATGCAACAAAGCGGCCTGGACTTTGCACAGCTCT
Organism: Drosophila buzzatii; assembly: GCA_035045845.1. Classification (NCBI taxonomy): domain Eukaryota; kingdom Metazoa; phylum Arthropoda; class Insecta; order Diptera; family Drosophilidae; genus Drosophila; species Drosophila buzzatii. The sequence continues at coordinate 658,379 of JAWNOS010000606.1, read as the reverse complement.
TAACTGATATGAACAAGGCCGATGAAAAAGCCGTCGATGAATCGAAGAGCGAAGCTGGAGACCACTTGAGCTTGCACTCAAAGACCAGCCGTCAAACTTCCCGAACTGACAGTTTTGCCTCTTTGAGTTCTCTGGCAGACTCTATCGTTCAGGAGACAGCCATGGTACCGCAGGAGACGCGCGTTGAAGGCAAAGTCAGTTTGGGTCTCTATAAGGAATACTTTTCGTCGGGAAGCGGTTGGTTCCTAATACTTTTTATGTTTGTGCTCTGTATTTGCACACAAGTTGTCGTCTCTACAACGGATGTATTTCTCTCCTATTGGTGAGTATGACTTTTTTTTAATATAACAATAATAACGATATTTTTTTAGGGTTGATAAGACTAAGAATAACTCGGACATCAATTACGATCCCGTCGATATGTACAACTTCACAGCACTCAATATAGCTGCAATCATACTCAGTATAATGTGCCCAATTCTTTTCTACACGATGGCTAGGCGCAGTTCCATACATCTGCACAACTCAATGTTTAGGGGCATTTCCAGAGCAGCTATGTACTTCTTTAATACGAATCCATCGGGTCGCATACTGAATCGTTTCTCAAAGGATCTGGGTCAACTAGATGAAGTATTGCCAACAATCATGCTGGATGTGATGCAGATCTTTCTCACATTATCAGGAGTCATTGTGGTTATCTGTATAACTAATCCTTATTATCTAATACTGACACTTGCTTTAGGCATCATCTTCTATTATCTCAGAGAATTCTACCTTAAGACCTCGAGAGATGTAAAACGTTTGGAAGCAGTGGCCAGGTCTCCCATCTATTCCCATCTGAGCACCTCACTGAATGGACTAACCACAATCAGAGCACTCGGCGCACAGAAAGCACTAATTGCCGAGTTCGATAATCTTCAAGATCTCCATAGCTCCGGATACTACACTTTTCTGTCCACAAGTCGCGCTTTTGGCTACTATGTGGATTTCTTTTGTACCTTATATACAATCATCATTGTACTTAACTACTTCATCAACCCACCCACCAAGCCCGGTGAGGTTGGGTTGGCTATTACTCAGGCCATGAGTTTGGCGGGAATGGTGCAGTATGGCATGACCCAATCCGCCGAATTGGACACCACAATGACCGCAGTGGAGCGCGTATTGGAATATGATGATATTGAGCCTGAAGGCGAGTTCGAATCCCAACCAAGTAAAAAGCCTCCTCTCACATGGCCAGAGGAAGGTAAAATTGTAGCAGACGATTTGAGCCTTCGTTACTCACCCGATCCACAGTCCAAATATGTTCTCAAGTCCCTCAACTTCGAGATCAAACCCATGGAGAAAGTGGGCATTGTGGGTCGCACAGGTGCAGGCAAGTCCTCACTCATCAACGCCCTCTTCCGCCTGTCCTATAATGATGGCTCCATCATCATTGACAATCGCAACACCAACGAATTGGGACTTCACGATTTGCGTAGCAAAATCTCTATTATACCTCAGGAGCCAGTGCTCTTTACGGGTAGCATGCGCTATAATTTGGATCCATTTGAGGAGTATAGCGACGCCAAGCTGTGGGATGCACTAGATGAGGTCAAACTGAAGAATGTTATCAGCGAATTTCCAAGTGGACTTCAGACCATGATTTCAGAGGGTGGCAGCAACTTCAGTGTGGGACAGAGGCAGCTGGTATGCCTGGCTCGCGCTATTCTTCGCGAGAATCGCATTCTACTAATGGATGAGGCCACAGCCAATGTGGATCCACAGACAGACGCGCTTATCCAGGCGACAATCAGAAACAAGTTCAGGGAATGCACAGTGCTGACCATAGCTCATAGGTTGAACACGATTATGGACTCTGACAAGGTGATAGTCATGGATGCAGGGCAGATGGTGGAGTTTGGCTCTCCATACGAGTTGTTAACAGAATGCGAAACGAAGATCTTCTACAGCATGGTTATGGAGACGGGTCAGAACAGCTTTGATAATCTATTTAGCATAGCGGAGAAGGTTAGTATTCCATTCTGTAATACAAAATACACATTTAAGTAATTTTAATGTCTTTTTATAGACCCATTCGGAATCAAAGAAGTTGAAAGCAGCGAAGGACCGATGAATAATCAACATTAGTTTTAATATTCACTTTAATTAATCTTAAGTATTAATGAAAAATTTAAATATTCTGTAAGAAAACTGTTATTAAATAAATGTATTGATTATGTTATGAGAACATAAAATTTGTATAAATTTATTCGTTCCTGTTTATTATGGCAACAGGAACGAATAAATTTATAATAATTTTTATTTATTATTCGGAATAACGTGATAATGGCATTCAAATCTGTCTATTTGCCAAATTGCAAGTCTCTAAAATTTTTTTTTCTGTCCAAAACCAAAAATTACAAAATCTCCGTATTCATATCTACCTAAACCATTAAACCAGCAAACTGCGATTTCCCATTATCAATGGGTTCAAGATAGACAAATATTGTATATTGTGTCTTTTTTTTATCATATCATTTAAATATCTTATCAACTAGTTAAAATTAATGATAATAGCGTATAAAGTTTTGCCCGATAAGAATTACAAATAATCTAGGAAAACCTGCGGGAGGCAAGCTTTAAAGCTCCTAATTAAAGCACAACATACTCGAGACAAGCTTAACGCAAAAGAGTGAAAGCTGCAAAGAGAGCGCCTGCAACAGTTGTCTGTTCCAATAAAAGACGACAATTTGTCAGCTGGCATGTAGAACATATTCAACAGTCGGAGAGTGAACAGCTGAGCGAGGACAGTTTTCAAGGCAATTCGTAGTGAATAGTGTCTTTAAATAGTTTAATACATAAATATTCTTATCTGGATTTTTGTTGTGTAATTCAATTAGTTATACGTATGCAAAATGTGATCATTTTGTTAAAAATTCTGAAAACAACATTTATATGGTAACGCTATTGTACAATATAGCAACAACAACTCTGACAAAAAAAACCGGCACAGTGGAATATTTGTGTAATTTTATATAGTAAATTGTATAGAATTGCCTTGCACACACACTGTAGCTAAACATATACATATACATATATATATAAATATATACACATGTGCATATATAAATATATAGAACCTCAATTCCAATATATAATTAAAAGTGTGATTGATTGTAATTGAATATCTATATGATTGTGTACAAGTGCAAATTGAATTCGTTCGTTCGATGTAAATAACAAATAAAAAAAAAGAAAAATGCAAACAACAAAAGCAGATGAACTACCTGAAAACCCGCGCGAACGAAGTAATCCATTTTCTGAACTTATGCTATGGTGAGTCCGCATTCTCAACATCATTTTATTAATATTGACTATTATGCCAAGACATTTCTTAGTAGATTATTTAATTTTATGAAATTATTAACAGATCAAAATGAATGGTCATGATTGTCTAGATATGAGATTTTCTTATCTTTTATACTGCTAAAAAAAAATATTTTATTATTTGGAGCCATGTAAATATATTTGTTTGACAACTGCTCGTCATTGTGAGCTTGCAAATATAGATAATATTCGGATACCCTGTATATACAGTCGAGTCTCGATAATTCGTAATGGCAAGGGAACAGAATTTTTTTTACGAATTACAGAGGTTTTCGATTTACCGGGGCTTCAATTTAACGGGGTTTAAAAAATCAAAATACAAATTAAATGGGTTTTTATATTTCACGTCGTTTCAATAATTTGAACCTATTAAAAATAAACAAAATACATATTCAATACAATAATTTGTGCTTAAATACTAAATTAAAAATAAAAAAATCATATTAACGAAAAAAATAGTATCTTATAATCACGATTCTGTTCATCGGATGATGTCCAGTCTTATTTACTCATCCATTTGCCCATTTATGTTCAATATACCTTTCTGGCTATTTTCTAGCCATTTTAGCCGTTTTTAGCTCTTTTTCTGGTGTGTCTCACCAACTGACTTTCTACCTTCTTTCTAACCTTCCTATCCTACTTTCTAATCATATTTCTATCTCTTAATCACGAATCTATTCATAGGATGATGACCAGTCTTATTTACCCATCCATTTTCCCATTAATATTCAATCTACCTTTCTGGCTATTTTCGAGCCGTTTTTAGCCATTTTTAGCCGTTTTTAGCTCTTTTTCTGGTTTGTCTCACCAACTGCCTTTTTACCTTCTTTCTAACCTTCCTATCCTACTTTCTAAACATATTTCTATCTCTTAATCACGAATCTATTCATAGGATGATGGCCAGTCTTATTTATCCATCCATTTGCCCATTAATGTTCAATCTACCTTTCTGGCTATTTTCTAGCCAATTTTAACCGTTCTTAGCTCTTTTTCTGGTTTGTCTCACCAACTACCTTTCTTCTAACCTTGCTATCCCAACCCAGAAGTTTCGAAACGAAATTACGAAATATAAGAGGTAAGATCATCGCCGAAAAGGCAGAAAAACTATGAATCAGTGAGAGGGCCAAAATGTGTGGGATTTTTACGAATTAACGACGTTTTTCAAGGGACGAACAGTTACTTACGAAATTTTGAGGTTTTCGATTTAGCAGGGTACGAATTATCGACACTCGACTGTAGAAATCCAATCTTAATTTAGTTCTTGAAATTATACGCCTATAGCAGATATACGCCTATATAGCACAAATATAATTTGGATTTATGTTTCTTTCTTAACAGTCTTTAAACAATATTGTTTTTAATCTTTGTTTTATCTTTATTTCCCTGTATGTTTGCCAACGTTCAGCTTTGTTTTTCCGGTTTTGTTTAAGGGCCGCAAAAAGACATTACAGCAATCAGATCTCTACCGACCCTTAAAAGAGCACAAGTCAGGTAAGTAAAGCAGCTACAAAAAGATTGCAAAATAATCATCTTATCTGTTCAATGACATTCGTCTTAACCGTTTACATTTATGAATGTAACTAGTTCATTAATTATTTTCATGCAATTGAACTCCTAAAATCCTGCTCTTGTTATCGGCAATTCCGATATTATCGATTAACTTAAGCATATTTTATTTACTTATAATAAAGTACCTGTTGATTGTTGTAGGTTAATTACAGTCCGATAGCGAATAATCTGCGATGATAAAATTATTTAGGTTTGCAATAAATAATATAATAATATATAAATATATATATATATATATAAATATTACTTTGTTTAATAGATACACTCGGCGATCGCTTGTGCGCAGCTTGGGATGAGGAAGTTAGTCAAAGATCGGCCCAAAGCAAACAGCCACGCTTGGGGCACGTCGTGATACGCGTATTTGGTTGGCACCTATTTGTTACTGGACTCTTGCTTGGAATCAGAGAATTCGTTGTAAAGTAACTACATTCCTTTGTCATGGTATTTTTATCCATGTATATTAATAACCTTTCTCATTGCAGAGTAACGCAGCCCATGTGCCTATATGGTATTATGGCATACTTTTCGGAAGAGGATACAGACCCCTTAAAGGCGCAACTATATGCCGCGGGTCTAATTACTGCATCTATACTTTCCGTTGTTAGTGGACATCCGTTTATACTAGGTCTTCTCCATCTGGGCATGAAAATGCGTGTAGCGCTGTGCAGTCTGGTCTATAGAAAAGCATTACGATTAAGTCACACAGCTTTAGGTGACACGTCGATAGGTCAGGTGGTGAACTTGTTGTCCAACGATGTGGGTCGCTTCGATGGGATCCTAATTAATGTTCATTTCTTATGGTTGGCCCCACTAGAGTTGATCGTAGTTACATTCTTGATGTATCAAAAGGTAGGCCAATCAATGAACATGTATTCTAAATTTCTATTGTATAAAAATAATTACAGATCGGGGTCGCGTCCTTCTTTGGCGTTGCTATAATGTTACTTTTCGTACCGATTCAAGCCTATTTAGCGAAAAAGACATCAGTGCTACGCCTAATGACAGCTTTACGGACGGACGAACGCGTACGAATGATGAACGAATTTATCTCCGGGATCCAAGTAATCAAGATGTATGCCTGGGAGAAACCACTGGGTAAACTGGTCGAACTAAAGCGTGGCAAGGAAATGAATTGCATCAAGAAAGTGAACTATATAAGAGGTATCCTCATCGCCTTTGGTATGTGCCTATCTCGCACCCTTACCTTTGTCAGTCTCGTGGGTTTTGTGCTGCTCGAAAGCGTACTGAATGCTAGCGACGCATTCTTTATCACAGCCTACTACAACTTACTGCAGAGGGCGGTCACCAACTTTTTCCCACTTAGCATAACACAAATAGCTGAGATCAAGGTGTCCATTAAGCGCTTGGAGACTTTTATGCATAGAATTGAGACTCATGTTGAGGACAAATCGAACGCACTAACAAAGCCAGATTATACTAATCAAGATACCATAAAGCAAAATGGAGCAGTGATAAGCACTGACAATGGAAACGCAGAACTAAAGGATAACGATGACGAAACGCTCGTCGAGTTCAACCAGTTCCATGCAAAGTGGGATACAAAAGCCGCAGAGAATACTCTAACCAATATCAATCTAAAATTGGGTCGCCGACAACTGGTTGCAGTTATAGGACCCGTTGGCGCAAGCAAGTCGAGTCTGATCCAATCGATTCTTGGTGAGCTTCCAGCTGACAAAGGAAGCCTTAAAGTCAATGGCAGATTCTCCTATGCAGCTCAGGAGCCTTGGCTCTTTACAGGCACAGTGCGTGAAAACATTCTGTTTGGCTTAGCCCTGGACAAGCATCGGTACCGCACAGTGATCAAGAAGTGTGCCCTAGAGCGTGATTTTGAACTACTTCCTCAGGGAGATAAGACGATCGTTGGCGAGCGAGGAGCTTCGCTCTCGGGTGGACAGAAGGCACGCATTAGCCTAGCCAGGGCTGTGTATCGTAGAGCAGACATCTACCTGCTAGACGATCCCCTCAGCGCGGTGGATACACATGTGGGTCGTCATCTGTTTGACCAGTGCATGAGAGGGTATCTACGAAGCGAGTTGGTCATTTTAGTCACACATCAGTTGCAGTTTCTGGAGCACGCCGACCTTATTGTTATCATGGATAAAGGCAAGATCAGTGCAATGGGGACATATGCAACGATGCAGCAAAGCGGCCTGGACTTTGCACAACTCTTAACTGATAAAAATAAGGCCGATGAAAAAGCCGTCGATGAACCGAAGAGCGAAGCTGGAGACCACTTGAGCTTGCACTCAAAGACTAGCCGTCAAACTTCCCGAACTGACAGTTTTGCCTCTTTGAGTTCTCTGGCAGACTCTATCGTTCAGGAGACAGCCATGGTACCACAGGAGACGCGCGTTGAAGGCAAAGTTAGTTTGAGTCTCTATAAGGAATACTTTTCGTCGGGAAGCGGTTGGTTCCTAATATCTTTTATGATACTTCTTTGCATTGGCACACAAGTTGTCGTCTCTGCTGCTGATGTATTTCTCTCCTACTGGTAAATATGACTTCTTTTTAATAGTTATGTTGATAACAATGATCTTCTTTTAGGGTTGACAAGACTAAAAATAACACGGACATCATTAATAATGATCCCGTCGATATGTACTACTTCACAGCACTCAATGTAGCTGCCATCGTACTGAGCGTAATGCGTCCAATTCTTTTCTACACGATGGCAAGGCGCAGTTCCATACAATTGCACAACTCAATGTTTAGGGGTATTTCCAGAGCAGCTATGTACTTCTTTAATACGAATCCATCGGGTCGCATACTGAATCGTTTCTCAAAGGATCTGGGCCAACTAGATGAAGTATTGCCAACAATCATGCTGGATGTGATGCAGATCTTTCTCACATTAGCAGGAGTCATTGTGGTTATCTGTATAACTAATCCTTATTATCTAATACTGACACTTGCTTTAGGCATCATCTTCTATTATCTCAGAGAATTCTACCTTAAGACCTCGAGAGATGTAAAACGTTTGGAGGCAGTTGCCAGGTCTCCCATCTACTCCCATCTGAGCACCTCACTTAATGGACTAACCACAATCAGAGCACTCGGCGCACAGAAAGCACTAATTGCCGAGTTCGATAATCTTCAAGATCTCCACAGCTCCGGATACTACACTTTTCTGTCCACAAGTCGCGCTTTTGGCTACTATGTGGATTTCTTTTGTACCTTATATACAATCATCATTGTACTTAACTACTTCATCAACCCACCCACCAAGCCCGGTGAGGTTGGGTTGGCTATTACTCAGGCCATGAGTTTGGCGGGAATAGTGCAGTATGGCATGACCCAATCCGCCGAATTGGACACCACAATGACCGCAGTGGAGCGCGTATTGGAATATGATGATATTGAGCCTGAAGGCGAGTTCGAATCCCAACCAAGTAAAAAGCCTCCTCTCACATGGCCAGAGGAAGGTAAAATTGTAGCAGACGATTTGAGCCTTCGTTACTCACCCGATCCACAGTCCAAATATGTGCTCAAGTCCCTCAACTTTGAGATCAAACCCATGGAGAAAGTGGGCATTGTGGGTCGCACAGGTGCAGGCAAGTCCTCACTCATCAACGCCCTCTTCCGCCTGTCCTATAATGATGGCTCCATCATCATTGACAATCGCAACACCAACGAATTGGGACTTCACGATTTGCGTAGCAAAATCTCTATTATACCTCAGGAGCCAGTGCTCTTTACGGGTAGCATGCGCTATAATTTGGATCCATTTGAGGAGTATAGCGACGCCAAGCTGTGGGATGCACTAGATGAGGTCAAACTGAAGAATGTTATCAGCGAATTTCCAAGTGGACTTCATACCATGATTTCAGAGGGTGGCAGCAACTTCAGTGTGGGACAGAGGCAGCTGGTATGCCTGGCTCGCGCTATTCTTCGCGAGAATCGCATTCTAGTAATGGATGAGGCCACAGCCAATGTGGACCCACAAACAGATGCACTCATCCAGGCGACAATCAGAAACAAGTTCAGGGAATGCACAGTGCTGACAATAGCCCATAGGCTGAACACGATTATGGACTCTGACAAGGTGATAGTCATGGATGCAGGGCAGATGGTGGAGATTGGCTCTCCATACGAGTTGTTAACAGAATGTGAAACGAAGATCTTCTACAGCATGGTTATGGAGACGGGACAGAGCAGTTTTGACAGCCTGCTATTGGTTGCAGAAAAGGTTAGTATTTTATCTTATTATAGACATGAATTATAAAGTAAATGAAAAATTCTATTATCAAATTATAGGCCCACTTGGAATCACAGAAGCTTAAAACTGCCTAGCATTAAGTACTTATTGTGTTAGTTACTTAAAGTATTATCTTGACGATAATTTAAATAAATACCAGAATCGTTCAAAATGAAAAGTGTGCCTTTAACACTTCAATTGGAAAAAATATATTAATCCAATTGAAACTTTATTCAATGGATAAACACTTAAATTTTCAGAACATTCAAAATGGGGCAGATTTTTAAACCTGACTTTGATTCGGTTGTGTCATCATCAAGTCCTTCTTCCAGTTCAGCATGGGCAGTATGGTCAGCGGTATGGCGCTGAGAAGTTGATTTGGTAGGAATGAAAATGCGGCCATCAGCATTGGCATGCCATGGGCGATCAGTTGCTGGGAGAGCGATGCGCGCACACTGCGCCAAGAGCCACTGTTGCGCACGAAGAAGAAAAAGTACAGACACAACACATCACAGATCAGGAACAAGCAGATAAAAATGCCGCACAGATTGTAGCGGGCATATGCACGAGAGGCGTACAAGCTGCACATGATAATAATTACGGGTATCATAGCCTTCAGCGTGTAGAGCGAAACAATTAAAACGGCATAGCAGTCAGTAACAAAGCTGTGGGCAAAGGTCGTATCAAATGAACTGATGTTAAGCAGATTTCCGGTGCCAATCATCGAGAAATAAGCGTAGATAAGAATAAGCACGGCGTAGCGATAGACTTTGTTGATGTGGTCCTCCGGGGATAGGAATTTGTCCGATTTCAGTTCGTCCTCTACGCCCTCGCTCTCTTCTGAGTCAGTCAAATTCTTTTTTCCCGTATCCACCTGCATGCCCAGCATAAACTCGGTACAGAGCAATTGCATGAATATGGACTCATAGCTGACGCTTAACAATGTATATATGGTGCTCAAATTGAAGAGTATCAGCTGAACTCGCTGGCGCGGTGTATTCGTGTTGCTATAGGGTATCGAGATTAATGCATAGAACAGATAGGCCCAGGCAGCGCCTTGCAGCACACAGCTAATCTCATGCTTGCAAAGGCGCTCGTACTGTAAATAGGCCCCCAGCAGCAAGGCACATCCATTGCTCATCCAAACGACACAGGCGTGTCGCTCGTTCATCAGCAGAGGGCGTAGTATGGTCACCAGCATACTCAAGAATAGTAGTACAATCGTATTGCATCCCAAATCAGGCTGCTTCACCGTGAATCCGGTCAACAAGGCAACCAGCGCGACCCACAACCAAAATCGTACCCTCGGCGCTCGGGTAAAGGCGCGTCCATTGTTTGCACAAACCACGATCAGATAGCCCAGCGCGATGAGAGGCTTGAAGAAGTAGGTGGCAATAAGAAACACCACGACGCCACCAATCCAGGCCACCTGAATGAGCGGAGCACTCATGCAGCTATACTGTACGCCTTGCTCCCGCAGAGCCAATGCCCAAACGGGCAGCGGCACTAATAGATAGAAACTGGTGCTGCACGGAATTTTATGCAAGAAGCATGTAAGAGCCACGAATAACTCCAGCAGCAAGAGCAAACCATTAACAATAGTGAACCAACCCTTTGGGGATGCATTCTCGGGACGTCCTTGCTTGGCCAGCAGATAGTAAAACCAGCCCAAATAGGTTAGCAAACAGGCCACCACCAGTGGTATGCGATAGTATACTCTATAGTATTCCAGGCATTCTAGTGCCGTATGGATTATCTTCTGGCTACACAGTATCGCCTCATTGAGGCAGCCGCTCTGCATCTGAGAGTCCATCTGCTCATAATATTGTTTTATGCGTCCTCTATCCAAGCGCTCAAATCTGGGCAACCATTTCCTGATGTAGCTACGCTCCTGTCTATTCAATACTTGCTCAACCTGCGCCAATATCTGCCGAGCATTCAGGTATATAGAGTGTGCCTCATATGTTCTGCTAACATTCATCATGCCCATGACCAATGTGGCACGATTATTCATTGGCGGTGGCAGTCCAATCAAAGCCGACATCAAGGGAGCCAGCTGCTCTTGCTTCAGCTCCTGAAATTGCATGGGAGTGCTATTTGTCCTCGACGCATAGATATCTTTAAAAGGAGACTCCAGTCGCTCAATACCAGCGCCCCAGAAGATGAATGGCATCTCAATCTCAAATAAACTGTCTTCGCCGTGGCGACCTGGAACAAATTTACATTACCCTTGTTTTTTAACTTATATTATACAATTTCAATATATGTATATATAGTGCATATATATGACACGTAATGTAAGATATCGATGTAAGATAGATGTAGTAAAGTTCCTTACCTTTATCGGTCATTCCATGGTCGGATGTCAGAAGATACACCGTTCGCTGATCCCCGAAATATTGTTCAAATAAATGATATAGCTCTACAATGACCTTCTCAGTGCTATTGAGAGCCTTTAAAAACGCAGCGCTATTCGGCTCGAGTACGCCTCCTGCGCCAACCAGATTATCAAAATCCACAAGAAAGACCGACGGCACAGTCCAATTACCAACAGAGCCGGCGAGAAACTTACGCACTTTACTGTGCAACAACTTATGATTATACTTATTTTCTGTCAAAATGTCTTCGGTATGCATATCCAAATGCATTTCATTGGCATTTGGCAAATTCTTTAAAAATTCCAACGCAGACTTGGAGCCCCAGGCCGACGAGCCGCCCATCGTGGCATTAAACACCGTATCAAAGACACTGGGATTTATTTTAAAATTGCGCATGGCTGCTGCAGCATCCTCCTGAAAGCCACCAAAGATGGAAATGTGGCCGGGACGACTCTCGGTTGGAGCACTTCCGTGTGATATACCAACCAGGCCATGCTCCTTAAACAAATTTTGCAAACTGGGCACGAAGCTCCATCCGTTTCCGTAAACTGATTCAGCACGCAGCCCATCGATGAGAAATACAACCAGACGATCTGCTGGCGGTTCCAAGCCTAAGGAACGATGTCCACTCTGCGGTTGCATGCCATTGATAATCGAGCTTTGGTAATAGATCTGTTTAATATATCCAAGCAGCAATACATGCACCAACAAAGCCAAATATTTCCACATTTTCCAAAAATAACAATAAAATATGAAACAATACTGTTTCTCTCTATGACCTATGTTTGAGAGTGTTATGGGAGATAGTCATACGTAGGTAAAGCAAGCAAAGCTCCTTGACGACTAATATCCCACAGCCTACTCTAAATTGTCGATTTGAAATCATTTTGACCTTTTCTAATAAATAATAAGTAAGAATAATAATACGCATACATGGTCAAGAACCAGTTGCATCTTTATTGGTAAAAGAGTCGAAAAAGACTCAACTATAACCAAACTGTCGGATAGGATAGGATATATTAGAAAATATATATGCATATACTCTTGGAATTCCATTAACTTCTTGCATTTTCTCGTATTAAAAATTTACAACTTTTTCCGACATAAATAAATTCCTCCTAAACAATAAATGAAAATAAATATATAACAAATAATGCTAATAATAATTATCTTGATATAAGCTAGCTTAGATTACTTTATCCACCTCACTTTAATAGTATTTTCCTTGTTTACAAATTTGAACATTGACAATTTATTTTATTTTTTGTTCATATACTTTTTATTATGGGTATTACCTACTGGTATGCCTGTGCTGTACAGCTGCTACTGTTGGGATGCGTATACGTTATCTATCTCCAGTGCACGATGCTGAGTGGACTGGAGCCACAGAAGCCATTGTTGGAAAATCCGCTAGCCAGTCGTTTGGTGATCTTTGCCGTCGATGGACTCAATGTGAAGTCCTTTTTCGAGCAACGTTGCCGTCATGTGCCGCAACTGAAGCAGATATTTCTGCATCAGGGTCTGGTTGGTATAAGCCGTGCACGTCTGGCTATCAGAAGCGACACTTTTTCAGTCCTTTTCTCTGGTTGCTATGAGGATTATCTGGCTGCAATGCACAGTACTCCCATCGACACAATCTTCAATCGTAGCAAATTTACCTACGCCTGGTGCTCCGCGGAGATGCAGGATCATTTTCAACCCGGTAACGCCCTGCGCCTAGTCATCCTGGACGAGTGGACAAATTATTCAGTGAAGAGTTTACTTGAATTAGAATCCCATCAGATGAATAACCTCACGGGTCAGGTGTTCTTTATCCAGCTGCATGACCTGACGCTACGGAAGGAATATCGAACGTATCAACAGCAATTGAACTATACTCAAAATGTTATTTGGAATACTTACAACACATTCGAAGGGGCCTTCCGAGATCAGAGCACTGCATATTTGCTGACCTCCTATCACGTGAGCTCATCAGGTAACCTACCTTAACACATGGATCTTATTAAATTTTTATAGCTGAGCGAATTCTGATAGGTGACAGCCAAGCCGCCAACAGCAACGGGGAAGTACAAATGCCATTTGTACTATGGGGCGCAGGTGTGGCCAACACCTCATCCCAACCAGGTCGCAGCTTTGTGGCCACTGAACAAGGACAACGCGTGCCACTGCATGTCCTGGACGCCAAGCAGTTTGTGCCACTGATAAGTGGGCTATTGGGTCTGCCGCCTCCAGTGCACAATCGTGGCCAGTTGCCATTGGGTCTGCTCAACACCAGCGTCCATGAAGCGCATGCCACCTACTTGAATGCCCTACAATTTGTCAGCCAGACGCAATCGGTATTAGGTCAACATCAACGGGGTCTCTTGACCAAACTCTTGCCAAGCCATTGGCTAAGCAAAGAGGAAATCCGAGAGTTCGTCAACACAGCCAATTCGTTCTGGCATCAGCATCGCTACACCACTCTCACGGAGTACTGCAGTAATTTCATGCCCTCGCTACTGGAGTGCACCGACTACTATGTCCACTACTATCGCCAGGCGCTGCTATGGGCTAGCATCTGCGCCTCTCTGTGCTGGGTGCATCAGTTGCGTGGCACGAGAGCCAAACCAGGAACTCTGACAAGTCTGCTATTCAAAGCGTTCTCACTTCTGTTGATCATATTTGTGCTGTTGCAGCGTGTGCCCTGGCTCGTTGGTGGTGTCCTGTTGCTGCCGACGATTATTTGGAACTGCAAGCGCGCATTTAACGAAGAGCAGTTTATATCGTATCGCCAATTGATTATGCTACTGCTATTCTCCATTTGCTGTTTCGCCGGCTTTTTCTTTCGCCGGTTCATTGGACTCATCTACTTTGGATTCGCCTGCTACCACAATCGTGCCGCCTTCGCTCAGCGCTCACTAAGCTCTGTCATTTGGTTTTTGCTTCTGTGTGCCCTCACAGCGTTGTCCTGGCTGCCTCCGGCACTGGGCTATTGGCAACGCCATTGGCTGCTCGCCAGCCTGTTCATCACCTCCGTGCGTCCCTTTATCTGCAGCTCGCCACGGTTAGCGCGACGATCGTCTATCTACAATGCGCTGGTACTGATTCTGGCTGGACTGCACGTCCTCTTCAGCTCGCATGCTCAATTTCTTCAGCTGTTTGGCCGTGCATTCGCTTGCTATGTGTTCTTTCCGCGCGGACGCCGGGAAGGTGCCAAGGAGCTCATCTTCGATTTGTGCACACTTTATGCCTTGTTTTCCACCTCCTATGAGTCCCTGGTCATCCAACTGCTGGCCATGGAACTGCAGTTGCAACTGCGTCTCAACCAAGACATCGGAACGGGTATCAATCGGAAATCCACACTGGCAATGTATATGCTCATTTATAGCTGCTACTCTTTGTTCGTCATCGGCAACATTGATGCAGTGCATAAATTTCGCTGCCATATGCGCTTCTCAGGCTTTGGTTTCTATTCGGCTCTCATAAATGGACTTCTGATCACCATGAAGCTTCTGTTGCCGATCTTTCTGATGATGTGCATCATTTGTGCCAACTGTAATATGGCATGGCTAAGGCGACGTCAGATCTTCTATCGGTTGCTAATCATGTGCAATTTCATGGCTATAATTGCCCTATTTCGAATACGTTCTGAAATTATCTCTTGGCAGGATTCGGTTCGTATCATCCATTTTTGTATCGTGCAAGTAATGGCATTTTTGTTGCTGCTGCTATTGTACCTGGCACACTTTATGCTAGGCGATCATGGAAAAGAAATATTGCAACTGCCGAAATAAAATTAAATTGATTTAAAAATAATTTTTCATAAAATGTATATAAATATTTAACATAACTAAGTCAGTTTAAATACACGCGCGAAATAAACGTTAATGCTCCTCACACAACAGATTCTGTTAACGTTATATGAACACCTGCAGCTGGACTATCGAAATCTATGCAACACTGCTTTCGTACAGAAACCAACAATATGTCATCGCTAAGTGCTCGGCTGTTCACATCGCGCAACACACGTAGCTCCCCAAAAATAATTATTGCTTGTACAATTTTCGCCTAAATAACGCCAACTTAACAACACTTTGTGTGCCAAACTAAACAGTGCGATTGAACAAGTTGCAAACGTGCATTAACGCATAAACAACCAAAGCGGATAACAAAAACAAGTGTCATTCCGATGGCTACCTCACCTTTTCCAGTTTGTATAAGAAATAAACAAAATCCAATTGGAAAATTTTGTTTCCACTAACAAAATAAATGCAACACATTTGTGCGGGCGCAAAGTGTGTGTGCGTGTGTGTGAAACAAAACGAATATAATAAGAAAGCATAGAAAGTCAAACGTGAAAACAACTATTGCGCATTCCACGGAAGCAGTTCAGTAGCAATAGGCAACAACAACAGCAACACGCCAGAACAAGCAGCTCGAAAGGTAAGCGAAAAGAGTACGTGAATGTGTATGACGGGAACAAGCGGGCGAGGGCCTCGCGTTATTAATAATAACAATTGCTTAGTATTGTGCACATTCAGACACACACACACATATACACACTGACAAGCACACAGTCGCCATAGTAGCATACAGTGACACTTGCTTTTGGAGCGCTCAAGCAAAATGGCAGCCAAGAGCCATGCTAGCGCTGCTAGTGGGTGGACCACAAACCGCCTGAGCAACATATGTATGAATGTATTTGTTTGTATTTGTATTGTATTTATCTTCATCTGTGAGTGTGTGTATTATATTACTCAATCAAATCTTTGCAATTTACTTGGTCCAACTAGACACTACTTTACTAAATATGTATTGCTGATAAGATTTGTAGTAAGTCGAATTCGTCAGCCGCAATTCCCACCAGAATTGTGTCACAGCGACTTTCTTTTCGCCCTGCAGCTGCTTTTGCTGCATTTGCACTTTTATTCGCTCACTTGCTCAGTCACTTTTTGTTTTGCAATTAAGCGTTCAGTGGGTTATTAAAGTCAGCAACATACACAGTTGCCTCAATTAGCTAGTCGCCTGTCGTTAGCCACTCGAATTGACAAAAGCTTGTGTCTGAGTTGGTTGGCATTTGAGTTGCATCTTCCGGCGTCCAATTGGAAGATCACTGTTTGAGAGGGCGTGTTGACAAATAGTTACACTTCCTTCTTAATTTCTGTAACTTGAGATTCGTATATATATTTTTATTTCACTGCCACTAAATAAACATAATAGATTCGTATTTCGGAACAGTATCACTTTTAGAGACATCACTGTATTTTAAATATTTGTATTATAAATTTGCGGTAACAGTTTTTTCAACTATATACATATATTGAATCACATATCGTTCATCAGTTGAGTTCTTTGTTTACGGTATATATTAACAACAACAATACGGTGCATATTAACAACAACAACAATAACAAAACATTGTAAATTCTGTACTCTTTGGCAAATTCTTTTCTTGCTTATACAAATATATATATATATATATATATATATATATATACATATACATATACATATATAAATCAAAAACAGCTGTTCGGTCCCTTCTTTTTGTCTGTGTTTTTTGCCATTTAATTAAATAGTATTAGCTATTTTTCAAACAGTTGCAATGTTTCCATTAATTCGCATGCATCAAAAAAAAAGAAGCGCCAGCTTGGAAGAGCTGCTACAGGCAAACGGACAAAGGTACGCCTATATGTAGATAAATACAAAATCAAATACAATTTGAAATCTTCAAGGTGCATTATTATCTAAGCGAACGGCTGATAAGCAAACCTTATAAATAAACAATAACAAGCATATCTCACTAAGCTAAAGATATGTATATATACACAATTTTAACACATACATATATGTATATGTTTATTTATGCATGTGACTAACATGCTCCACAAAACTGTGCTAAATGAAACAAATTGAGAGAATGATTGAGAAACTGTCGAAAATTACGATCGCATTTAATTGCGCAGTTTTTCATTTTTACAAATACAAACATCAGATTATTAATGCAAATTGTCTTGGCTTTTTGTACTTGGGTGCGCTTTACCTATCTCTCTCTTATCTGAATATCTTTATATAGCCGCCCTCTCTCGAAATCCACCTACACTTTACTCTTACAAATATCTTAAGCTATTTTTCTTTCTTAAGATACCCTATGTCCATTAGCAATATCTTTCAATACAGTTTGATCGACTAATATAAATGAAGACAGACAAAACTTCCTTTAACGTGAATCAAATCAAAATTTAGAAATTAACATACTAAATAAATAAACTATCAGGGACAAAAAAAAATGAATCAGATAAATCAGTTAAATAAAATAATAAATTTTAGGCCTGAAGTAGTGGCATAGGATATCTCACTGTCGATCACTATAATTTAATTGTGAATCAGAGTAAAGGGAAATAATTTATTTTGAAATACACTTTTTCCTAATTTAGAATAGCACAAAGTATCACTCTATATAGGGCATCAACTTATTGAGCAATCACGTTTAATTACTTTATTGTGGGCGTATTTTAGTGTTGTAATAATTTATGGATTTAGTTTGCAATCGTTCTGCACAGCACAATTGGCACAGATGGCAACGCCACCGCGAGCTTTGGATACCATATCGCTGTGCTCCACTGTATCGAGTTGCCCCGATCGCAATGGTTTCTATGGCGGCTTCCAGCGCAGCGACAAACCCAAAGAGCCTTTGTCCAAGGCACAGATCATAGCGCGCGAAAAGAAATGGCTCTACATGATTGACAACTGGTCCATTTATATGTCCAAGAACTACAAAAAGGTGAGCAATCGATAGCTGAACTAAATTTAAATTAAAATCACAATGCACTCTACTCCCCTCCACATTATAGATACGTGACAGATGCCGTAAGGGCATACCTAAATCGGTGCGTCCCAAAGCTTGGTTCTATCTATCCGGCGCTTATTTGCTTAAGAAAAAGAATCCCGATGTCTATGAGGAGCTTCTGAAGAAGCCAGGAAATCCATTGACCATTGAGGAAATTAAAAAGGATAAACATCGTCAGTTTCCATTTCACGAAATGTTTCTAGACGAGGAGAAGGTGGGCCAAATCGAGCTATTCAATGTGCTCAAGGCCTATTCGATATATAATCCCAAGGTTGGCTTCTGTCAAGCGCAAGCGCCAATAGCAGCATTTCTATTGATGCATTTGCCAGCAGAGGATGCCTTCTGGGTATTCGTAAGCGTATGTGATGTGTAAGTCCTACCACGCATAATATTTAGTCATATAGAAACTCAATGCTCTTTGTAGCTACTTGCAGGACTATTTTATACCTGGTCTCGAGGTGGTACAAAACGATGCAGGCATCCTGGAGGGCCTGCTTAAGAAAACCTGCCCGCCCGTCTATCGTCATCTGCAGAAGCACAAAGTGGAGCCGCTGCTCTATATGACAGATTGGTTTCTCTGCGCTATGACGCGCACTCTGCCCTGGGAGACGCTGCTGCGTGTCTGGGATTGTTTTCTCGCCGAAGGCATTCGTGTAATGTTTAAGGTGGCCTTGGTTATCATTGGTGCCTCGCTCAGCCGACACAAAGTACGCAAAACGTGCACCGGTCTGTGCGAAACACTGGAGGTGCTACGCTCCCCGCCCGAGCACATCATGGAAGAGGAGTTCATCATCAACAATATGATGCGGCTCAACTTGCGAGTGGAAGACTTCCAAATCGAGCATACACGTCAAAAAGCACGACGCGCTAAACAGAAGACGCAACAAGATGGCTTAGCTGCTGGAGCAGCAGCCAGCAGCAGCAATAGAAGGAATTTGCCCACGCTGTGAGGCTGCAAATAACCAGCAATACCAGAATAAAAAAGAGAACCATTTACTATTACTACTACAACAAAGAGCAACCAATTGTTACTAAACACACACACATACACTGCATGAGTTTTGTACCAATTCTAATGCAAAGTCGAATAGTGAGACAGGCGTGCACAAAAGAGAAAGGAACTGACAAATTGTAAACTTGCAAACGATAAAGGGGGAAAATCACAAAGAAAAACTGTTTAAGCAACAGTCAATTAGATAACGTTCATTCCATGCGCAAACGAAAAGTATTTGGCAAAAGAAACGAAAAGGGGAAGAAACAGCAAAAGTTTTGTTTTATATTGAATAAGAAAACAATATTTTTGTTTTAATTTGTATTTTATTATATTATATTTTTATTTAATCATTATTGAAATAGTTGCAATTATTACGTGCGTGCAATTTGTTTATGCTTTCTAAAAGTATTCATTATTATTATTTATTGTAATACATAACATTAAACGAAATACATAAAAATGAAATAAATTTTAGATTTAGGATTCTATAAAACAGTATACATATCTTATTATTATCATACTAAATTGAATTACAATCACATTGCATTGGCAGCTGCTCGATATGCCGACGTAAATGTATATGTATATGTATATATTTTTGAATTTATATACATATTTTACTATTACTTTTTCTGGCTTGTTTAGTCTTGTTTTTGACTCGTGTTTGCCAAAGCAATCAAATGAAACACAAGACACGTCGTTGATAAATAAACACACAAACAGTAAAAATTCATGGATAAAATAAACACTTTTGTGGGAATGTTATAAGGGTTTTTAGTCGAAATTAATAATAAACAAAAATACTATTACTAATTAAAAACTCGTGTTAGTTAATTTTCTGTAAGACGACTGCGCAATCGCCGACTGAACTACATTGTGCTGTGAGCCATGGACATATTTTAATAAGAACAACTCTTATCAGAACATTGGTAAGCTGCTCACTTTCAATCGCGACTTAATGAGACAATTTGCAAATTGCTAACTCAGGTAATAGTTCAATTGAACAACGCCCGGCAGATCAAAAGAATTTCAGGAGCTTTTAGCCAAATGGAGTTAATCTCTGAGTAAATACTCCAACCAATTCATTTATTTTCTACGGGAGAGTTGCGTAATATAATAAAACTAAATTTTTTTTGTCATATTCAAATGTCTCATTTATTTTCAGTTTATTAACGAAAATCTAAAATTATCATTTAAAAAAGAGCGGATAGAAATTTAAAGCTGCTAAAAATAACTAGAATAATAAAATTACAATTTTTACTCCCAATTTGGAAGAAATAGTCAATAATTTAAAATTTGAATTCGTTTTTTAATGAGCTGTTTACATATTTTCGAATGGAATAAAAAGAATAAATTTGCCTAGCGATATATTTTAATTTAATATAGAATATTAAGTTGCTAATTGTTTTTTCGGGTTTACGTTTCTAAAACTAATCCAAATAGAGACCAATCATTGTGAAATGAGATACATTCTAAGCAATCCTAGAACAAAGTATAGATTGTACATTGTTAATATAAGTTCCTAGTTTTAAAATCTCATACTAATTTCACGGATAAGTTGATTACGGCATGTGGTACTTGAGTGGGATTTTAGGGCATGATGATAAATAATAAATAGTTGAAGTGTAATGAAGAATCTTCTTAACTAGATGAGAATTCTAGTTGATATTTCAATTCGTGAGTCATATAACCATAAACTTTCTATAAATACTTTTATCTTTATATGTAGATTTATATAGATACATAAAATTGTAAGTGTAGTCTCCTATTGGTAGACTTGCAGATTCTGTTGTACACTGGGTTGGCAAGATTTAGCCAGTGTTTGTGCTTAGCCTAGCAGATACTGTTCCTCGAACTCCATGTCCTCTACAGCATCGTCTAGCAAATGCGGTGGAAGCGGCATATACAGACCAGTTTCTGTTGCTTCGCCACTAACCGCCGGCTGCTGACTATCCTCCTCCTCGTCAAGCAGTGCTTGCACTTGCTCGTCCTGCTCCAATACATCCGGATGTTCGTTGCGTATGTGCTGTTGCAGTTCACGCATACTATGCAATCCCGCTGCTGCTACACCATGACCAACTCCATCCGACGTCTGCTGCTCGCATAGCTGGCAACGTACATATGCGGCATAAGGCAAATGCTGAAAGCGATGCTGCTGCAGCACTCGCAGCTGCTTCGTTTCCAGCTGCTCTTCACAGTCTGTGCAGCGATACAATTCATCGCCTAGCTTGCGCATGTGCAGCATCTCCCGCTTCCCTAGACCATGATGAATATTAATGTGCTCTCGCCACAGAGCTTTGCTGCTGGTGGTAAACTCATCGCCGCACTGTGGACACATCAAACGATACATAGAGACATCTAAAGTCTCCTTTGCGAGCGTGGTAGCTGATCTGTCCGGCTGATCTGTGGTATCCTCATCGTTCTCCTGGCCACTTAATGGCTTGTTGTCGCAACGATTGGTGTCGCGGTTCAAGTGTTTGAAGAACATTTGCTTGCGTACAAACTCCCCGTTGCAGGTCAAGCACTTGAAGGAGCGATACGGCAAATGGCGGAACTTGTGCGACTGGAGCTGCCCGATGGCGCCCTTTGTGTGTGTCACAGTCACACGCTTATAACACTCCAGGCAGAGATAGTGATGGATGTCAATCTGGCGAAAGTTCAGGCCTAGTCGACTGTTATAGTTGTGCACCTCTACGATGTGTTTACGCCAAAAGGCATGCGAGTCAAAGTTCTTATTGCACTTGGGACAATAATAGGTTATAAAGTCCAAATCCACGGCATTGTGATACGATATGCTATCCTCCAGCGTGTTGAGTCCAGCGGGTCGTGTGGGCAGCACACCCGGCTGTGGCTTGAGCGTGCGACTGCTGCCGGGTGTAGGTGAAGCAGAAGTCGTGCCGGTGGCTGCAGGGGCTTGCGTATCCCTATCCTTATCCTTATAATTCTGCTGCTCGTGGCCATTGTGGGTCTTTTGGTGCTGGTCACGCCACGATGAGGACTCGCGCTCGTAGATGTTGTGTCGCGTGCGCAGATGAGCTGCTATATTGGGCTTGTGATTGTAGCAGGTGCCGCACACCAGGCACTTCAGATACAGGCGGTAAGGCAAATGACGAAAATGATGATCCTGCAGTCCCTTCAGCTTCGAGTTACAAACAACATCCTTGCAGAGGGTGCACTGATAGCGATACTTGTCCAGCTGGCGCATATTTAAATACTGCCGTTTGTCAAAATTATGCTCCTCATTGATATGGCGTCGCCACTCGAATTGCGTCTTGTATGCCTTTCCGCACGACGGGCACAGGAATATATAATTTTGCTCTATGGTAGAAGCGCCGGAAGTGTTCTTTATAGGTGTACTACCGGCACTGACTGAAACAGCAGCACGCGATGCAGCTGCCTCCTCCGTGGGCTCCGCATTGTCAAACTTTTTGGCACTGTATTGTGTGTCCATAAAATCATGCTCCTCGCTTATGTGTGTCTTTAATGCCATCTGCGTGCCAAACAGCGAACCGCAATCGACGCATTTATAACGATTCGGATTAGGGTTTGGATTAGGTGCTGCAGCAAGTGTAGTTATTTGTGGCTGGCGTCCCATTGTGCCACTGGTGCTGACTACGGCATAGTCATCATCGTCCCCTTGCATTTGCTCGCCGAAATCATTCTCTTCATTTATATTATTATTACTGGGCGGTGATTGCTCCTCATCCAAATAGGTAATCTCATAAGTCTCGTTGGCTACGGTGACAATTTGCTTGCGGGGCGTGTGTGATTTGGTTGGTGTCAATGTAGCAGCGCCTGTTCCAGTTCCAACCACTTTGCGCGGCTCGTAGCCTACGCGATGGTATGTGGCCAAGTGCTTGACAAGGCCCTTACGATCCGTATAGGACTTATGGCACTTGCGGCATCGCGCGTAGGCTTTGTATGGCAAATGCGTTATTCTGTGCTGTTGGGCATTCTGTATGCCATAGGCATTCGTTATGATCTTATCGCACTCAGTGCATTTCAACTGGCGGTCATTTATAACCTCGAAATTCAACTTGGTCAGATCATTCATGCCGTGTACTTGGACAACATGGGTGCGCCAATGTTTCTTCTCTATGAACTCCCTGCCGCACTGCGGACAGAGATAATCGATATGCGGCTCATACATATCATCGCTACCGATACGGCCACCACGACGAGGCACATCGTCCCAATGCATTGAAGTCTCTTCATCGCAGCCAATGCCAGGAATCTCCTCACACTCATCCCCCACACTCAATATAGTCAAAGCCTGCTGCTGCTCCTCCTCCTCCTTCTCAGGCATTAGGGTTTCCAAATTGTGCTGTTTAAGAAGATGAGTCAGTATTTCATGGTGTTCTGTGAAGCCCTTATAGCACAGCTTGCAGCGCATCCACTCCGGCTGTGGCAAATGACTGAACTTGTGTGCGCGCAGCGTCTTAATGGTATTCGGAATGACAAACTGAATAGAGAAAAAATATATTATTATAAAGTAATCTATAATATGAACAAACCAAGTCCAACCTGCTTGCACTCGAGGCACTGCATTTGCATATCCACGCACCGAAAGTTCAGCCCCCTCCGACTGACGTAATCGTGCACAAATTCAATATGCTGACTCCACTGAGCGTGGGTATCACAATCGGTGCAACAATCAGGGCACATATAATGTATATAGTCCTCGCAAATATCTGCTGCACCGCTAACATTGCCCGTCACAGAAATATTACGCTTTTTTGTAACCGCTTGAGAACTGGAACTGTACTCGTCATCCAAGTCATGCTTGGACTCTGGATCTGGCTCCCCACAGTCATCCGTTTCCATCAGCTCATTCTTGACCTCCACGCCTTCCTCGTCGTACTGTTCGCGATGCTGTTCGATGCGGGGCTCGCGAACACGCGTCTTGCGTCCTGCACTCAATTTGCCGCCTCGCATCATGGCCACCACCTCATCACAATGCACCATTCGCAGATGTACCATCAGGTCCTGCCTGTATTTGTACTCACGCTTGCATATGTGACACTTGGTACACCGAAATGGCAAATGGGTAAACTTGTGTTTCAGCAAATTTTCCCGGCTGTGCATCGCGATCCGCTTGTTGCACTCCAGGCACCGATGATACAGCTTATCAATGGCCACGAAATTGAGACCACGTCGGGTATTGTACTGATGCATCTGGTTCATATGACGCTTCCACATGTCCTGCTGCCGATACTCTGCGCCACATGCTGGGCATATATAGGTAACGCCAAGTTCATAATTGATGGGCACACCGTTCTCATCAGTAGCATTGATTTGAGAGGTCGTCGGCCGAGATGGTATACCTGTACCACCGCGACCCACCATCTGTTGGGAGCCAAACGAGGCTGGCAACGACTGGCGGTGCAGGGGTCTGATGGCTGGACCGGTTGGAATTGGAGGCTGCAGGGACATTGGTGCCGCCGTTGGTCTAGGCAACGGTTCCAGTTCTGGTTCCGCAATGCTAACAATAGGCTCTAGTTCAAAATCAAATATGGCATCGTCATCGGGCTCGTGTCCTTTTCGTTTGCTCTCTCTGTCGTCGGTGGAACCCTCCTCTTCAGCCTCCTGTTCTTCCTCCTCTTCATCGCCCATGAACTCGTCTGCGAGCGCGTTTTTACCATTATTTTGGCCCTCCGACTCACCATCCCCTTCTTCGAAATCGGCTGAAAACATTGACGTCCACAGATCCATACCTTCCATTTTTGGGAAGCTGTTTACAGCTCGTGCGTGTATGCGTGCAGTTTTATAAGAACTAGTTTTTGTATTCAAATCTCAATCACGTACTTTCAACAACATTTTACTGGTACAATCTACATTGAAACAAATTTGTTTTTCTCGTACACATAGCCATTTGATCTTGTGTTTTATTTCTTTCATTTTACTCAAATTATTGGCATTTTTATATTGCGAAAATTCAAAACGAATCTTTTTTAGTCTGCAAAAATCAGAGCCATTTTGTTTGCGGCGTTGCAGAGTTGCAAGCCGCTTATTATCGGATTGTTGACGGCGTTGATCTATTGACGCAAATCCTGTAGTCGTCAGTAACATAGTTTCTTAAATTAAATAGTAAAATGCCAGGTCGTGCCAAGCATAATAAATCAAATTTTATGAGTTTCGTACGAATTAACGGCACGCGCTGCCGTAATATGGCAGCAAGGGCAGCTATCAAAAATGCCCTTTTCAAATTTTTGCGCGGAGCAGACACCACTTTGGCGTTGCCAGATTGCAGTCCCTTTTCTAGGCAAGCTGGCAACCTCCGTAGACTCCCACGCAACTATTGTACAAAAACAACAATTGGATTTCGACAACAAATGGACCATACGATACCCCCTAAAGAGTACAAATGGACACCAGGAAATCTTATTAATGATAGCTTTAAGCTTGGCTCCAACGGCCATGTTTGTATTGTTCTCAACCGACAAATTCAGGTACCCGCTCACGTGGTCAAGCTGTTATGGAAAAACGGTAAATATGGAAACGTAAATAGTCAAAACATAAGTTTTTTCATGTAAGAACACAATATTATTTTTATAGCGACCTTACGGTGTGCCGTCGATGGGGGATCCAATCACTTGAAAAACTTTATCATTTCCCAGTCAGAAGCAAATAAAAGTAGCAAAGGAGAACCTGCGACGAGTGACATAGAGCCACCTGATCTGATAACGGGCGATTTTGATTCAATAACCGAAGATACGATTGAATATTTTAAGGGAATACCGAAAATAAGCACACCCGATCAGGATGCTACAGATTTTACCAAAGCCTTCACAGTGTTGCAGCCTGTCATGGTACAGCGCAAGGTCAAGGATGTGATAGTGTTTCATGATTGCTCTGGTCGCCTGGACCAGGTGATGGCCAACCTGAATACACTATACAAAATGCAGAAAGACAATTGTAATGTATACCTTTTGAGCGGTGATTCAATTACCTGGCTGCTGCGACCAGGCAAACACACTATTCAGGTGCCGGTCGACCTGGTGACCAGCCAGCGTTGGTGCTCTCTAATGCCTGTGGGTAGCACAGCTCACAATGTGACCACACAGGGGCTCAAGTGGAACCTATGTAAGTGTACATGACTACTTGATTGCCTCTGATAAATTTATGTACTATTATTTGTAGATCATGCACAAATGGAATTTGGGGGCATGGTCAGTACCTCGAATACCTATTCCACAGAATTCGTGCAGGTGGAGACGGACAGCAATCTGATATGGTCAATGGGTGCTTATGACTTTGAGGAGAAATTGCGTTCGACCGTCAAGTAAATTGGCATCGTATGATATTTTTTTTCGATAACAATTGCCGCTTGGAGACTTAAAAATTATTATAGCTTATGCTTGTTGTTGTTGGTTAACAAAGTGACAAAAAATTGATGTTTATTGTTCTTCAACTCTTTCAGCTATTTCGATCCGGGTATCGGCATTAATTGAAATCCAGTGCTGGTGCCCGTTTTCTTACCTAACCAACTAGATGCAGCGCTTGCTGCGCCTCTCCTCGATGCTGCTCCTCGAGTGCTGCTGCTGCTGCTAGCCCCACGAGTGCTTCTCACAGGTGTCGCTTTTTTACGCGGTGATGCGGTAGCTTTGTGGCGCTTGATGGCACTTGTGGCACGTCCACGCCACGCCCGCTTACGCTTGCCGCCCCGTATTCCGCCCGCCGATCCACCACTTCCCTGTGATGCCGCCGCCTGTCCCCAGTCATCGTCGTCGCCACCTTGCGCTGACCAGGATGCTCGCGCACTACTTGAAGCTTCAGGAGTGACGGCAGCAGCTGCGGCTTCAGCCGCCTCCAAATCGTACATGACCTGTAAGCATTCCTTTTCTGAGGCATATCCGCTGGTTATCTCCAGCAACTTGGCTCCGTACTTATCGAAGTTGGCTTTGGTTACGTGAGGTATGGCGCACATGTCCTTTTCTGTAGTTGGCAGTTCCTCGGCCATTGCCTTAAGGGCTTGCATATTCATAATACTAGCCATGGTCACATTACGTGCGGCGGCTATGGTGCGACACAAATCAAGCAAATCTGCATAGCAGCGTTCGTGTAGACTATTTATTTCAGTCCTGCCAGCTGCAGCTGGTTCGGAAACGCTGGCCACCGTCTTAGAGCCGCCGCTACTTTCCTTGCGTGACAGAGCAAATTCGATTTTCGGTGTACCATTCATAAGTGATGTTATGTTATTGCCTAGATAAATGTACGCCTGAGGAATGTCTTTTGTAAAGATAAGATCCTCCTTTAGATAGTCCTGCAACACCATATGCCGCAGCAAACGCTGTACATCTGTTTTGTCCCAGTCCTTTAGTGCGCCATGATGCGGCGTTTTATTGTGCCCGAAATCAACAATCTTCTTGATCAAAGATCCCTTAAGCACATCCGCTATATGAAGAAGTGTGAAGCGTGACCGCCCACTGCACAACTCACGCACAGCATACGCAGCTTTGCGGCATTGCTCCAAGGCATCAATCTGCTTATAAGTGCGTTTCTTCAGACAATTATCACAGGCGGTACGCCGATCCTCCAGGCACTGCTCGCTTGTGAAATGCTCACCAAAGTAATCCAACTGCTGGGCACGACGGCAATCGGTAATATTCTCACAATAGCCAACAATGCGATTCAGATTCTCAATGTGAATCTTCTTCACATGGTACTGAAGGGCTCGATCAGCTGCAATGGAACAAGCAGTGTATATTATATTGTGATCCATACGTTTCAGCA
The DNA here is from genome assembly GCA_035045845.1 of Drosophila buzzatii. Taxonomy (NCBI): domain Eukaryota; kingdom Metazoa; phylum Arthropoda; class Insecta; order Diptera; family Drosophilidae; genus Drosophila; species Drosophila buzzatii. Next base: position 630,291 of record JAWNOS010000606.1, on the reverse strand, counting down.
CTACCACTTACCATCCATCATCTTTTTCAGGCGCTGCATATCGCTATAGTTATAGTAAAGTATGCAATCGGCTATTTCTCCATCGCGTCCCGCGCGGCCCGCCTCTTGATAGTAGCCCTCGATGGACTTGGGCAGTGAATAATGAAGGACAAAACGTACATCGGGCTTATCAATGCCCATGCCAAAGGCAATTGTGGCGCATATTACACGCACCTTGTTCGTTATCCAATCCTTTTGGCGAGATTCTCGCACCGTGTCTGTTAAGCCGGCATGATAAGCCAACGCTCTTATGCCCCCTGCGCACATTTTCTTAGCCACCTCATCGCATTCCTTGCGCGAAAGGCAATAGATGATACCGCTGGAGGTCGCAGGACGGGATTGTATAAAGTTGCGCATATCGTCTAGTGTGGAGACTCCCTTCTTGGGTAGCACCTGATAACGTAAATTGCGTCTATTGAAACTGGACAAAAACCATTTGCAATGCGACAGATTCAGCTGTTGCAATATGTCCTGGCGTACGCGAGGCGTTGCTGTGGCAGTCAGCGCCATGGTGGGTACATTGGGAAAACGCTTGCGCAGAATGCCTAGCTTCTTGTAGTCGGGCCGAAAATCATGGCCCCATTGGGAAACACAATGAGCCTCATCTATTACAAATCGACTGATATAATTGTTAGCGTTCAGTTGGTCGAGCGTATCCTGGAAACGCGCCGAACTGGAAATTTTCTCTGGCGTAACGTACAACAGTTTTACCAGCGGAGGATGACTCTCTAAGTCTCTGTATATAGTCATTGCCTCTTCCAAAGACTGCTCACCGGAAATACTCTTGGCGCAAATCTGCAATGGAGAGAAGTTTGATTACAGAAACTGCTCCGCTTGCTCGTAGAAGTTTACTCACATCTAGCGAGGACAGCTTGCTGACCTGATCAAAGATCAGAGATTTCAGTGGACTTATTACTATGGTCACACCCTCGGTGAGTATAGCGGGCAGTTGGTAACACAAAGACTTGCCACCACCCGTCGGCATGAGTACAAAGCAATCGTTGCCCAACAGCGCTGCATTGATAACCTGCAGTTGATTCGGTCGAAAGCTCTTGAGACCAAAGCTGAAGCTAAGTGCCTGCATCAGACGTGTGGAGTGCTCATATTTCTGACCATCGAATTCGCCAGTAATTCCATCATTATGCACATTGGCATGGAAATTACCCTCAATCTTTTGGGCGGCGACTAGTGTTGGCGCGCTACTGGCTCCGCTTGTACTGGATATGACCTGCGGCTTGGCTTTGACCATAGCGTTGGAAGTCAAGTCAATGCTTTGCGACGCAAGCATATGGGCCTGCTCAAACAACGCCTCATCGTACTCTGGAAAGCCGTCATCATCAAGCACAACCGTTGAAGTCTTGCTGTCAATCTGTGACTTCTTTGCTGTTGGCTGCTGCTTCACAGCTTCGAAATCCGCATAGGCATAGTTATTAAATTCCGATTTGCGACCCTTTAGCGCCTCGTGCTCCTCGCGTATTTGTTTCATAGTATCCTCAAAATCATCATCGGACTCAATAATAGTTGGTGGCTCCTCTGGGACAGCTGATGAAACGGGCGAAGGGCATTGTGTGGAGCTGAAAATTTCACCCTCATCGAGTCGCATAGTCTGAGCTAGATAATCCTCCTCGTCCGACTCTGTCATTGGACAACCCACAGGCACCAGCTCATCTAAATCATCAGGTGGGCCATTCGTGTAATTTATAATTGCAGATGTTTTTGTTGCCGTTGTTGTTGGTTTTGTGGCAGTCATTAACACCAGATCGTTTATCTCCTCTTCATTTGGTTCCTCTGACGGATCAGTTGCATGACTGTAAGGTGTTTCTGACGGCGTGTGATGCTGTTCCGCCTGCATCTCACGCTCCTCTCGCTCCAGTGCATCAAAATCCAGCTCCTCTCGCTGCACATTACGCTCTTGACGTCTCCGCTCTATTTGTCGCTCCAGGAGCTGTGTTCGCGCCTTAAACTTCTGACGCATCACTTTCAGCTTGAGGAAAGTGTTTGCCTCGAAGCCATCAATTTCGTTAAATTGCACAGCGGGTATTTGATCAATAACCTCACAGTACTTCTCCATTAACTCTATGTACTTGTTCTTGTACATGCCCACTGTGCTTCTAAGCATTGCCTCATTCTGTTGTCCAATATCGGCCTTGGCCATGCCTATATCGTATTGGCCCAAATCACGCAAATAGTCAGCAAGGGTGTTATCGAACACTATTTTAAGTCTGGGCTTGCTCGTTGCTGATGACTTCTCTGTGATGTCGATTGGGGAACAAACAGTGTTTGGTTCGGTTGAAGTTAGCTGCGACTTACTGGGCGGCACGAAGAGTTGAGTGGGAGTGCCAGACAGAGGCTCCTCTTTAACAGTTTTTTTCACCATTTTATCGAAACTGTCGTCCAGAGTGTGGCTGGAACTTGAGCTGTTTAATTTCGATGTTTCAATGCCATTCATTTCGTCGTATTTCTTCGGAGATTGCGAGAGCGAAAGTGTTTTGCGTGGCGACTCGGACAGCTTATTAATATGGCCATTGAGCTTTGATAATGTCGCTTGATAGGACGCATCCTGCCTGAGCACCTCATCAAAGTTATCAAAATTCAATTTCAAACTCCCAGCCACGGTTGACTTTGAAGGCGACTGGAGCAAATTCACAGTATTTGTTGGCAGTGGAGCCAGTGGCGACTGGTTGGCATTTTGAAAGCTATACCTTTTAATAAGCGCACTTCCAGCGGCTTCTTTTTCAGGCGCCTTGCTCTTAGCTGTTGCTTCAGTAGCCGGTGGCACTTGGCTCTGAGTCTGTGTATCATCTTCATCGGATGACGATGAGTCGAGATAAATGGGATTGTAAAACTTGGCCTTTGCAGTCCGTGCTGCTAAAACATCTAAGATAAACAAAGTTATACATTATTTTACAAGAAAATATAACACTATTTATGAAATACTTTTTCTGGCTGATTTTGTAGATTGAGTCGATTGGCTCTGGCTGTTATTGTCTAGGCCAAGGAACGCAGACATTGTCAGCTGTTTGTTCTGATTTGCGGACTTTCTGGACATTATGTTGGATAGTGCACATATATAAAACTAAATTTACTTAATACGAATATGTAAACAAACATATATAAAATAAAAAAACGCGGGCAATAATCATCCTTTTGTATTATATGAACAGAGCTGCCAGATTTTCGCAATCTCAACATTGAAATGATTTACAAATATATCGAAATTCATAAACTGTAAAATACACATTCGTTTTCTTCATTGTTATTTAGAAATAGAACAGATAAGCAAAGCCGTAATTATTTCTGCTTACATAAATTAGCTTTAACGATTATCCGAGGTCCAAGTCTTTGACTACCAATTTTTATAGCACTTATCGAAAATTGCGCGGCAATACAGTAATCGAAACCACCGAATCAATACGAATTATTTAGATCTGCAAATGTCGCTTGATAATGAGACATTGATAAAAACAGACGATCTGTTTTTGCCAGGCTTGTTGCAACAGGTATTTAATAAATTTAAACGCGATAATGGTATAATTTTGACAGCAGGTAATCGTAATGGTCCTTTATTATTTTATTTAGCCTTAATGATTTATTTCATTACAGTGGAACGTTCGCAGCTATTTTCCGCGTTGAGCGCCTTGTTGGGCGAAGATCTTCTGCAACGCACACTTCGCCTGCTTGACGAATGGAACTTCATTACCTACTACACATCAAATCACGTTCGGAGTATAGTGGAATTGGCTAGTAAACGAAATTCAGCGCACGTCGTACGCGTTGTTCCTGGCATCAATTATTGCAAGTGCCGGTATTTTCAGCGTTTTGTGTTACAATTAAAAGATACAGAGGAGCGGAAGCAGAAGCTGGATAGTGGTAGCAATCGGGTTTCCTTCACTTGTGAGCACGTATTAGCACAGTGTCTGAATGAACTACTAAATTCAATGCCACGGACACAGATCTTGACGCAGGATCAGTTCAGATATTTTAACATCGATATTTATGAGGATTGATGCAGCATTCGAAAGTGCTGTACGAAAAGGGCGTCATTAAAAATCGTAAAATGTTAACACAATCACAATATGAGGATTATAAGCTGGTGTGTCGCTTGGAGCACATCAAGACCTTCTACTCATCCATCAAGGCAATATGTTTCAGTGATGTAAAGAAAAGCTTACTACGATTATTATAATACATTTTTTATAAAAACAATTTTTTATTACAGTTCGGAACACTTCAAGCCAGTGAAGATGGGCTTCTCATTACGGTTGAGCAGGGCAAATCCATACAGGCAACACTGTTTATAGCTCCAGCATTCTTTGCCGAATTCAAAGTCGACGGCTCGCCGAGCTTCAGCGTGAAGATCAATGTGTTGGCAGAGTGCCTGAGCCTGTTTGGTCTTTCAGACTGCAGCATTAAAATATTGTATAAGGGAGAAGGTGCACCGTTGCTGCTGTTGTTAGAACCCCACGACGACGATCAGGTTAGCACAGAATGCTCGATTAAAACTACCAATGTGGAGGAACCAATGGAGTATGACCTGGATGCAAATAGTTCAAGTTTGAATACCATATTTATGCGTGGCCCCGATTTATCCAACATTTTTCACGAACTAGACAAAGCAGCCGATGAATTTGAATTTACCATATCACCGTTAAAGCCCCACTTTAAAATCACCACTTTGGGTGTCATGCAAGCTGAGTCCAGCGTGGAGGTGGCCAAATCAAGTGATATGGTTATATTGTTCAACTGTCGGGAGACCACGGTAGCGAGATACAAAAGTCAACAAATAAAGCTAACAAACAAGGCTATGCAGGTGGCTTCAAAGGTTGCAATTAAAACGGATGTCAGTGGGTTGTTGGAGATGCATTTCATGATGCAGTGCGATAATCAGGAGGAGATGTACGTACGTTTTTTTATAACACCATTACTAGACTTAGACGGCAATTGAAATAAAGTTGTGAGGCTATCTGGCAACACTGTAATATCCATAATTCTATTTTTTTAAATACCCTGTGTATAAAATATATGGCAAGGGCAAGCACTAAAGAGATGGTCAAATTGAGTAAGTATAGTAAATATGTATACCATTGTTAATCATCTACCCAAGAAAATAGTATTGAAACAACTAACTATTTAAATAACTAAATCATTCTATGAATTACTGTACTATTGCATATGCATACGTAAGTCAGTCGCTCTTAAATATGAATACAGGGTGTGCCGTAGTATAAACTGTTACATATTCTTGTTGCTGTTGTTGTCACAATCCTATCAGCTGTGTGCGCCAGGCATGTGTTTTGTTGTGTGTCATGCTTCCTCTTGCTATTCTTGGGTTTGGGTTGTTCTGGCGGAAAAAAGCGTGCTCAGTCTAATAAAACTAGGAAAAATTTTATTTTAGGTGATTCCTATTATGCATACGTAAGTTTTTAATTATCTATTGAATAAATAATAAATTCAACTGCTGTATATATTTTAATGAACAGGCATGAGTATTTCAAGACTCCAGCAGATGAAGATGAACTCGACGACATCGATGACGATATGGTAGTTGGTGTAATAGCTGAAATTGAGCAGGACGTCCTCAACGAATCGGAAAGTGACGACGACGAATACGATTTGGCAGACATGGGTGCACCTGAGCCACAAAGAAATGATGGTAACAGCAGCTCGAATGAGAGCATCAGCAGCGATGGCAGCTTCGATCCGAATGCGGAGGACACTGACTCCGATGACTCAATGATCGATGAAGTCGCAACGGCTGGCGCCAGCAGTGCCAAACGGCGCAAGGAACAAAACGCAATGGATGGAACGGGACCAAGTGGTTCAGGTCCCAGTGGATCTGGTGATTATTCACATTTGGATGAGGACGATGAGACGGATGAGACAGTCCGTGCTATTATTGCAGCTATAAAGAAACCACGCAGTGCTCCTCCCGAAATTAGGCTGGAGGATTTTATCACAGACGTCTGCTTCCATCCGGAGCGAGATATTATCGCCCTGGCGACCATCATTGGTGATGTACATCTGTATGAATATGGTAATGTGGAGAACAAACTGTTGCGCTCGATTGAAGTGCATGCCAAAGCCTGTCGAGATGTTGAGTTCACCGAGGATGGACGCAGTTTGATTACGTGCTCCAAGGACAAGTGTGTCATGGTTACCGACATGGAAACAGAAAAATTAAAGAAATTGTACGAGACGGCACATGATGAAGCCATTAACAAACTGCATGTGCTCGACGAGCGTCTATTCGCTACCGGGGATGATGCAGGTACAGTAAAGCTTTGGGACTTTCGCACTAAAGATGCCATATTCGAACTGAAAGAGGTGGAGGATCAGATAACACAAATGCTAACTAATGAGCAGAATAAACTGTTGTTGGCAACCAGTGCTGATGGCTATTTGACCACCTTTAATATTGGTGCTCGGAAATTATATGTTCAATCGGAGCCGTATGAGGAGGAGCTCAACTGCATGGGCATTTATCGAGGCAGCTCTAAGCTGGTGGCAGGTACCTCTAAGGGTCGCCTGTACACCTATAATTGGGGATACTTTGGTTACCATTGCGACATGTACCCGGGCATCAAAAGTCCCATAAGTCTGATGATACCCATAACGGACCGAATCGCCTGCGTAGCTGGCGAAGATGGTAACATACGTGCCTGTCATATTGCTCCCTATCGCAATCTGGGCGTTGTAGGCCAACACAATATGCCCATCGAATCTATGGACATCAATTGTAGTGGTGAGCTATTGGCATCTTCATCGCACAATAACGATGTACGCTTCTGGAACGTTAAGTACTTCGAGGACTTTGGAGACATCAAGTACAATGAGAAGCACAACGCCTACAAGGATAAACGACATAACTTGCCGTCATCGAAGTGCACAAATGCCTCAGATTTCTTTGCCGATATGACCAAGGAGCAGGACGATGACGACAATGGCGGCGATGGAAATAACGATACAGCAGCCGGGCCCAGTAATATTACCTAAATGCTCTCAATCATTCAAAATTTGTAGCTCGGCAATTTATAACATACATATATCATTGTTAAACATTTCTTAACAATTTTTAGCTATAGTATTTTAAGTCCTGCTGTAAAGGCTTAATAAAAGTTAGCATGTACCTAAATACATACCAGTTCATAGAATTTTTAAATTGATAAATATATACAAATTTATCTGCTCTAAAATTTGTTAAAAGCTTGGAGTGTAAAGCGATACTTATCGATTTTATTTAAGTGAACTGCAATATTTAAATAAAACATGCAAAAAATGATATGAAAATTAAAGTGAAGTCTTTTTATATTTAATCTTCCGGTTTGGTGTGGCTACAACATCTTTGATTCTTGCAAAATCCTCCGTATAGCTTTAGTATATTTACTTACTTCTTTGAGTTACTTTTGGATCCTTCATGCATGGAGATGATAAAAAAGAGTACTTTTAAAATGTACTATTTAATATATGTATTTAATTTGCAATTCAAGTTTATCAATATATCATCATCATTACATATAGGTTTAGTATCCTTTGAATTGTGGTTTATTTTATTATTTTTCTTGGATTTATCCAAAGAGAACTTAGATGTAAATAAAATTATTTTTTTAGTGACTGCTCGCGTCACACAACGTTTCAGATCAGGTGAAATCAATCAGAAAATCGATTACATATATATGGCAACAAATAGAATTCAATAGAGGATTAAAATGCAATTGAATTGAATGCTTAGTTTTTGTTATTTTTTTCGTTTTTTTTTTCATGGTACCACATTTTTTAATTTCGTGACAAATTATAAAATATGTGGAAGAGGGAGTGGAAAGCGTCAAGTTATATAATAACAATTATAGTTTGGTACATTGAATGATTATTAATCATAGGGAGGCGGCATTTCACAATTTTACAATATGTGGTACATGTGTGTAAATCACAAGAATTTCGTTTTATAAAACATGGACATAATTTTATAATATAGGAATAATGATTCGGTGATTGTGCCAAAAAAAAAAACACCTATCAATAAATTTTAATATATTATAATATATATATGTAGAGTTTGAGCCAAAGTTTTGCTTTGTTCTTTTTTAAATGTTATTTTTGTCCTTTGTTTTATATATATAAATATATATATATACATATATATATATATTATATATATATTTATATGTATATACATATACATATATATATATATACATTATTTAACGCAACGCAGCAAATTTTTTACACCTGATTTCGCCTGTTATGGTGGGTTCACAGTTCCAAATGGCTGACGTTTGACGATTTTCCTTTTTTGCTTTGTATATATATATATTTTTGTTTTGTTTTTGTGAATAAAAAACATTTAGACGAGACTTTTTTTATTGGCGGCTGCCGGCCTGACCAATGCATAACGAACAAGACGAACTCAGGGAATTTAGAGTTGATTAGATGCATTGCCCCATAGCGCATTCAAATAGGGCTGCGTCATAAGCCTGCAACACAACACCCATTACTGGGGCTTCCGGATGCACCAGTGTATCCATGGCATGCAATATTATTATTATTATTATTTTTTTTTTGTTTTTAAAACATGGTTTTGTAGTGGTTATGGTTGTTGTTGTCTCTGTTGCTGATTCTGCGTCTTGCAGTCGGCCCTCACACAATTGATTAACATGCTGAGCTCAGTCCGAAAAACATTTCCTTTTTCTGCTGTGCGCAGCGGATTTAAAACCGATGTTGTGTCTGTTGTCATTATTTATGTCTTACATGAATAAACCATGTACACAATGTCATAAGGCAGCGGTGCCAGCTGCAGCTGCCGCGGCAGCTGCAACGCCACTAGAGCCAGACACCAGCGCATCCTTGGCCATATGCGTTTCGATGTCAACGCGACAAATCGGACAGTGCTTGTTGGTGACGAGCCATTGATCCACGCAGTCTGTGTGGAAGAGATGCATGCAGGGCAAACGACTGAAAGACAATGCACAAATATATTATGATTGATAAAGAAGCGACCCACTTTTTTCATTACTCACCGCACATCATTCTCAATCTCGAAGAGCGATAAGCAAATGGCGCACTTTTCTGCATCCTCATCCGATTCGCTGGGTCGGCGAACTCGACGATATTTGTGTGGCAAAGTGTTGCGTTCAATAATCTCCTGCAAGCATTTAATTCATTCAATTAATTTGTAATATTTAAGAAGATTCAATTCCTTACCAAGGTGGCGCCACGATTAGGTCGGGGCGGCCCGATTAGTATGCGCGATGATCCCAGTGAAAGCGGCGTGGCTAACCCAATTTCCAGATGTAGCGGTGAGTAATGATGAAACATGTGATGATGGACAGCAGCCCGACGTCGCTGTTGTTGATGCTGCAACTGCTGCTGCTGTTGCTGCTGCTGCTGTTGTTGCTGAATCTGCTGCTGTTGCTGCTGCTGTTGATATTGCATTCCCAATTGTTGTTGCGGTGGTGGTGGCGGCGGCGGCGGTTGATGCGCATCAATTGGCCCAGTGGCCGTGGAGTTCTGCGGCTGTACAGCTGCATCATAAGCCGGATAATAGGCGGGATCGAGACTGGAGACAGGTCCATTGCGTGCATGCACACAATTACAAATGCTGTGCAAATAGCGTGTGCGCAGACTGCTCGTCAGATTCAATGGATTTGAGGAGAGATCAATGGGTGTGGGTGTCATGTGACGACGGTGCAACTCCTGCATGCTCTGCTGCCGATACCACAGATTCTGATGGACCGGATACGGTGGGGCTGGCGTCAATGACGTTGCCACAATCGCACTCGCCCGATGTGGTGGATGAATGTGTGCATGCATTTGGTTCTGCGGCGCCTGATGACCTTGATGCGGCTGCGGTTGATAATGCTGACGATGATTATGGTACGCATCGGAGCGACGTAAACTAAACGGTGGCGAGCCACAATACTGCATTGTTGGGCGCCCGGAGTACATCTCAAGCGGTGGCGGTGGAGACACAGCGGCTGCTACAGTAACTATTGAGGACATCACCGGCGGTGGACCTGCGGCTGTGGCAACGGCAGTGGCAACCGGCGTGGTTGCACGATTTAGTACGTTCAGCGTTTGACTACGATGATAATTATCATCCATGCTACTGTTCTCCATGCTGGTGACTGGAGATGCCAGCGATAGCAGATCATGGAAGGATTGAGCTTGAGCTGCAGCCACAGTAGCTGCCACAGCAGCAGCGTTTAGTGCACCACGTATTGAGCTTCGACTACTGCCCGAGGAATTAGCCAGACCACCCTGGTAATGTGGGTTGGTGACCGGTCCCGGCGAATAATCGCCATTGCTGCGGCTGGCCGGCAGCGTTGTAATTGTATAGTGCGGCACATAATACGGCTGATAGCGATGGTAATAGGCTGCGGGACTGTTATGTTCACTTGGCACCGCCTCGGGTGTCGGCGCCACTGGCGTTGCAACCGGACCCGCTGACGTGTTGTGCACATAAGAGCCCGCAGCATTACCACTAGGCGTGGGCGGCAGTGCCTGTGGCGGGGGCTGTCCCTCTGGCAACGGCGCGAAATGCCACATGGGTGGCGGCGTGATGGGCTGGAAGTAGCGCTGCGAGTGCGCCGCCGCTGCCTCAGCTTCCAGGCCAGGACAGCGTGTGTGCAGTAGACTGATAATGGGTCCCATTGCGGCCGGCGTATGGTCATAGCTGCTATAGTTGTGATCGGTTATGGCGACGCGATCCGTTAAAGCGCCAGTGTAAAAGGCAAACGAAGTTCCCGCCGCAGGGCGCTGACGTCGTCGGTCTTCGTAATCGCTGGCCGAGTTGGGACGCTGTAGGAGGGTTGCCGATACAGAGGCGGTATTGGCTCCAATTGCGGGCGGATTAAGGCTTTCGCTGTTCGGTGGATCATCGCTAATAAACCGGTGTTGTTGTTGTTGATGTGTTAGCTGCTGCTGTTGCTGCTGTTGCTGTTGCTGCTGTTGCTGCTGTTGCTGATGTTGCTGATGTTGCTGATGTTGCAGCTGTTGCAGCTGTTGTGGCTGCATTTGTTGTATTTGTTGCTGCGGTTCCAATCGATGACGATGTCGCGATTGCTGAAATTGCTGCTGGAGCGCCGTCTCGTTGCTAGCACCAAAGCCGTCATCATCGGAGGTCAGATCAATAGAGAGTATTGGTTCACGTGTGGAATGCACAAATACCACATCGTCATCATCATCATTTGAATCTGAAGACCAATCCAGCAACTGCAGATCCGGCGCAGTGAGCACCGCATTATCCTTATTATTAGTGTGCGAATTAGTATTTTGTCGCCTGCCTGTCGAAGTGGAGGGTAGATTGGACAACTCCATTGAGCTTGGCGCCGCTCGGCTACTGTCTGGATCACGCGGTCTGCCCACATAGGTTATTACACAGGAGCCGGCGCTTGTCTGCTGGGTCCTCGGCTGCAGCTGTTGTGCCATAGACAGTTCTGACTCCTAGATTACAAAATAACAGTAAGTATAATTATTAAGGGATCAATTTAGCATTCCTAAAATACCATTGCAGACATTTGTCGAAGTACATATAATAGTTGTACTAATGGATTGCTCCAGCTACAAATATTACTCAAATTTGTGGATATTTGTCAAATCTGTGAACTCTTTTATACCAAAACAAAAAAAATAACAAGAATGAGTTCTAAAAAGTTATTTTTTTATCAAAGACAACTCAACACTGACAGAAAAATATGAGAGCAGTAAAAACTGTCATTTCGAATATTCCATACAATCAAATAGTTAAAGGTTATAAATGCTAAAAATATAGGACAATATGTAGATATTACATTTATTATTATATATTTATAATAGATATATATCATATTAGGTAATATCTATATATTAATCATATATCAAATATTTACCGATTGCAATCAGGATTGCATTATAACTCACCTGGCGTTCACTACTCTGTGCCAACTCCGCATAGGTGCAATGACGATGACGACCTGGCTGAAATGCATAGAAGTTCGTTGGCGACAGACTGGACATGGTTGAAGAGGAGGCGGATGACAGCTGAGCATCGTTATGGGGCTCCAAACGTGCCTGCTTCCTCGGTGGCTGACACAGACTATGATTGCTTCCGCTTCCACTGCTGCTGGCCGCTGGGATAAGCTCATCCATGGAGCGTACACGGGAACGCGTGCGCGTATTTCCGTCCGAACCGATGCAGAATCTAAGCACAGCTGCTGTTCGCTGCTGCTGCTGCTGTTGCTCCGCAATGGGTGTGTCACTACCTCTGCCGGAGGTTGCAGAACGATGAACGCCACAAATGTCGCGACCACCATAGTCAACGCTGCAGGTTGTGTGAGTGGCTGTGGTGCAGGATGCAGAATTCGAGCGCATAAAGCTGCTATCCGGTGGTGGAGGTGGTGGCGGTAGACCATTAAATGCATAGCCACGACTATTGAAATACGTGTGATCCGCATGGCGGGCCTCCAAATCACTGTGGGTGCTTTGCGGGCGGGCCGTGCACTCTGTCGCAGCATTACGCATGCGCAAATCCCAGCCATCATCACTGCTGTTATCGCCCGCATACTCCAGTTCGTTGGGATACCGCCGCTGTCGATAACCAGGGCGGCTGCGATGATGCTGTTGCTCCTGTTGTTGCGCTTGAGCGCTGGTGCTGGGCGTAGCGTCCAGCTCAACGACCGATGAAGAAGCCGCAGCAGAAGAAGCTGTCGCATCAATGACTGAACCATTAACTCCAGCAGCTGTTGCAGTTCCATTTCGACTTCGATTCGAGGGATGCTTTTTCTTTTGCAACGCTGATGTTGTTGTGGTTGTGTTGGTGGTGCGCGTATTGGCAAACTGCACATGTTCTGTGTCTGATGCACTAGATGTGACATCATCAAAAGCCATGCCATTACTGGTAACCAAATTCGCGCCAAGATTATTACTGTTGCTGCTGGTCGCCTCAAAGGAGCTGTTTGTGCTGCTGCTGTTGTTAGAGCTCAACAGCGAACTGCTGGGCAGCTCATAAGCAGCCGATGATGAACTATTTCTGGACTGCTGCATTAGTTGCTCATCAACAGCATGATCGTCCATGGCAGCTGGCCAGATGTTACCTAAATGCGACACGTTGTTGCTGCTGGGATTTATATTCATGTTGTTGCTGTTGCTATTATCATACTCTTGCTGTTGCGAATGCGACTCCAGTTGATGCTGCGGCTGCTGCTGCTGCTGTTGTGACAGGACACCCCCATCAGTCTTACGTTGCGAGTGATTTGGAATGAATGGGCCGCTATCATTACGCCTATTGCTGGCACTACCTGTCGTTGCTGACAACGTGGATGTGGCGCTCGCCGTCGATGTTGAGCTCAGTTCAAAGAATTGCGTTGGCTGCACTGCGCCATTGCCATTCGATTGAGTGGAGTGCACATGATCCACTGACCCCGCATAACTATTGTTTTCAGCCATCCGACTGCAATGACATGCATCTCGTATGACATTGCAATTCCAGCACTTGTTTCCAGTTGAGCTCGCTGGCTCCGCATATGATTCGCGATTAACACTCCTGGAGACCGGCTGATGCTGAAACAGGGACACATAACCACCACGACCACCAGTACCACCAGCACCAGTACAGTCACCAGCACCGCCCATACCACCACCACCAGCTGTTCCCCCGACAGAAACAGTTGTAGTCGCTGTGTGCGGTTGCTGTGATGTAGCCTGAAGATAGGAGGGCATAACTATATAACTGTCCGGCAGCGTTTCGCGTGGCTGTTCAAAGTATACGTCATATGGTGATCGTTCTGGAAAGCAATCAAATCAAATGAAGCAAATGATAAACATGCTATTATTCTATTTAGTTCGCAAATGCACTTACGAGTTTCTCTGGTGCCAAGCTGTAACATGACATCAGAATATCCAATTGATACGTTGTGCTGCTGGTTACGATGCTGGTTACGATGCTGGTCCTGAATGTGCTGACGATGTCTGAGTTCATCCTGTTCATTTTCCATGCTTATGCTTTTTTTTTTGTTAGTTTTTTTTTTACTTTTAAAGAGAAACATAAATGAGAAAAATGATTAATGTGTCTACGTGATCACGTAAATATGAGTATTATGAGAAAAACGAAAAAAAATTTTTGCATGTCAGTTTAAAATGCCTACTTCGATTATAATCAACCTTAAGCTTACATATATCCACTGTCTGCTCTGGCTATTTAATTAATTGCTCGCCCATAAATTATCACACCTTTTTAAACCTTTGTTGAAACCAATCTATTTTTAATTTGGTTTAAATTATTATTTCTGATGTACATAACTACATACATTATATGGAAAATTCTCATCCGATTTTAAACTGACTCCACCATTGATTATTACACATTTTTAATTTCGCGGGATGGTCTACTAAAATTTGTATTTGTTTTGCAGGCTTCTGCTCTGATAAGAAATTGAGATCTAGCCCAAAAACAGCTGTGAGTGAGGAATCAGACAAAGAGAGCAAAATATTTTGGTAGTCAATGAGAATGAGTAAGTCAGAAAGAGAGGGTACGAAAAAAAGAGAGCAGCATTGTTGTGGTGAGCACACAAGATGGAATAGAGAGAGAATAAATGGAGCTTACCTGCTGCCCGAAGCCCGACAAGACACCTTAATAGCAAAGTAAGGGAATTGCTAATTTGCAAATAACGCAGTCATTTTTATAACGTATTTTTGTAGTGAACACACGCGATGATAACTTCACCACCGTTATAATAATATAATAGTACGATTAAATCCTCAGAAACGGTGCTAAAATTTAAAAAATAGCACAAAAATATTAACGTCGTTGGAAAAAAAATCACACACACACTGACTGCTATGAGTATCGATGTATCGATACTTAGACATTTGTAATTAGCAGTATCGATAAGTAAACATTTAAAAACCCTAGTCTAAAGTTTATAACAATAAATTTTTTATCAACCTACATAATGTGAATTATACTTCATTTGATCAACATTTCTGAAGTTTTAAATTCCAAAAATTGAATGATTACTCAAATGCGCCACATATATAGTGTTGCATAATGACTAACCGTTAAACGTTGAACAGCACTAAATCGATAGATCGACTCACGAATCTGTAAATATCGATAGCATATCAACAACCCTACATTCCGCAGGCATGAAAAATCTAAAAGTTAAAGTAATTTGTTTATAATAAAAGTGCCAGATAGCAAACGAATTCAAATTGCCAGCACAGAAACGGTACATATATATGTTCATATATATATGTAAAACGCTTCAAAAGCGTATATGTTTAATGTAACGCATACGTGTATTCAATTGACTTAATACTTAGGGGCGGGGTGTGGTTTGTGGCTTGAAATTCGTGTACGTTAAAAATATGTTTGCATATCACAAAAAAAGAAAATGAAGCAGGAACAGTGCTAGCTGACTAATTACTTATGCCAAGCACAAAAAGCCGCGCTATATTAATTGAAAGCCACAATTGTTTGTAGTATGCAAATCACTTTGTGGCAGGCGGCCAAAGCGGCTGGCGATTGCGCTTGTGTGTATATGAAAACAAAAGAGAAATATAGTATAAAAAACAACAGTATTTATTCATTTTGTGATTTTACTTTGTAGATTTGGCAACGTAAAAATCTGAAACATCAGCCCCACCATACACTCACTCAGACACACACTCACACACAAAACAACGCCACTCATTCACACACATACAACAACAACAAACTATAAGAGTCGCCCAGTTCCCCTCAGTTCTAAGTTAGACTGCAATGTGCAGCTGCAGAGTAAGCGTACGAGATGTCCCGGCTCGCTGATTACTTTGTAATTGTTGGCTACGATAACGACAAAGAAAGTGAGTGGCACATTTATGCATAAATATATACATTGAAACATTATTTGATGTCTGTGTGTGTATATTTGTTTAATTTGTTCTGCAGAAACTGCCGGCAATGTCTGCGGTCAACCAATATGCGGCAAAATTGTGCAACGATTTCCCGAGAAAGATTGGCCCGACACGCCCTTCATCGAGGGCATCGAATGGGTGAGTATACTTTGTTTTCACACACACGTCCGCGCATACATTATTTACGCAAACTTATAATTGTAGTTCTGTCAGCCGCTCGGCTGGAATTTATCGTACGAGAAACAAGAGCCGAAATTCTTTATATCCGTGCTCACCGACATCGATGCGAATAAGCATTATTGTGCATGTTTAAGTTTTCATGAAACTCTGGCTATCACCCAGGCCCGCACCGTAGACGATGAGGATGAGACCATTGCCAACAATGGTAATGGCAACTGTAGCAATCGCGGATTGCTGGGCAATGCGCCCACTGAGCAAATAACACATCACAGCATTATGTATGCTCCCAAGTGCTTGGTGCTAATATCTCGACTTGACTGCGCGGAAACATTTAAGGTAAGATCTAACAGCTAACGTATAGTTGTACAATAGCTGAAGCTTATATTATATTACCATATATATTATAACATTTTTACTTAATAAACATATATTTATTTTATAGAACTGTCTGGGCACCATCTACACGGTCTACATTGAGAATTTGCCATATGCCATGGAGAATCTGATTGGCAACATACTTGGTTGCATACAGGTGCCACCGGCAGGTGGGCCGCAGGTGCGATTCTCAATCGGCGCCGGTGACAAGCAATCTCTGCAGCCACCGCAAAGCTCCTCCCTTCCAATGACGGGCAGTGGTGTTTACTTTTTGTTCAAACAGCTGGGCATTAAGAATGTGTTGATATTACTTTGCGCCGTCATGACTGAAAACAAAATACTCTTTCACTCGAAATGCTATTGGCATTTGACGGATAGTTGCCGAGCATTGGTGGCGCTCATGTATCCATTTCGATATACACACGTCTACATACCCATACTCCCCGCCCCGCTCACGGAGGTGCTTTCCACGCCAACACCCTTCATTATGGGCATACATAGTTCGTTGCAATCGGAGATTACGGACTTGCTGGATGTCATTGTTGTAGATCTGGATGGTGGGCTAGTGACCATACCGGAATCACTAACACCACCTGTGCCCATATTTCCATCACCATTATGGGAGCAAACGCAGGATTTGCTCAGCATGATACTGTTTCCCAATTTAGCGCAAGCTGATCTCGCCTTCCCTAATAATGAGCGGCCCCCATCAACTATGGCCAAGACCGAAGCACAAATTGACAAGGAGCTACGCGCCATATTTATGCGTCTATTCGCACAGCTACTCCAGGGCTATCGCTCTTGCCTAACCATTATACGCATTCACCCCAAGACGGTGATAACATTTCACAAGGCTGGCTTTCTAGGTGCTCGTGATCTTATCGAAAGCGAATTTTTATTTCGCGTTCTCGACAGCATGTTCTTTACGACTTTTGTTAATGAACGTGGCCCACCTTGGCGAGCCGCTGATGCCTGGGATGAACTGTACAGCTCGATGAATGAACTGCTCAAAACGGAGTCACAAAACCGGAATCTCGTATGTGATATAAAAACAAGAAGATTAATTTTAAACTAAGCCTTCTTTATCTACTATTGCAGATACTCACTCATATCCAGGAACTAGGCCGCACTTTGTACGAGAACGAGGCATCCAATGCTCACACAACTTATGCCCAGAAGGTGCTCAAGCCGCCGCAAGGCTCTTTTCAGCGCATTCACCAGCCTGCATTTCCGCGCATTAGCGCTGAAAAGGTAGAGCTAATCATACAGGATGGTATACGGAAGAATGGCCAATCGCAGCGATTTCATGTAACTCGCAATCAGCCCAGAATTATACCCATGGGGCCGCGACTGCCCGAAGCCCTGGAGCTAAGACCCACAACAGTGCACAATTCAGTGCGTCGCTTGGAGGTGCTGCGCACCTGTGTCTCATACATATTTGAAAATCGCATTGCGGATGCAAGAAAGCTATTGCCAGCGGTAATGCGTACACTAAAGCATCGAGATGCACGTCTCATTCTCTGCCGTGAGCTTTTTGGTTACGTGCATGGCAATAAAGCGGTGCTGGATCATCAACAATTCGATTTGGTAGTGCGCTTTATGAACAAAGCGCTGCAGAACTCATCCGGTGTGGATGAGTACACTGTAGCAGCTGCGCTGCTTCCCATGTCAACGATTTTCTGCCGTAAGCTTTCTAAGGGCGTGGTACAATTTGCCTATACGGAAATACAGGATCATGTCATATGGAAAAATTTGCAGTTCTGGGAATCCACTTTCTTTCAGGATGTGCAGGCGCAAATCAAGGCACTGTATTTGCTGCAGCGTCGCCAAAACGAGCACAAGAAAGAAGCCAATTCTGTACTGGACGAGGTACCGCTGGAGGAGCCAACGGCGCTAGAAATAACCGCAGAGCAGTTGCGCAAGAGTCCCACCATTGAGGAGGAGAAAAAGGCTGAGCTGGCCAAATCGGAAGAGTCCACGCTCTACAGCCAAGCCATACATTTTGCCAATCGCATGGTTTCCCTGCTAATACCGCTGGATGTCAATGTGGATGCGGCCAGCAAGCCCAAGGTGCCCTTTCGGCTCGAAGAGAACCAAAGTGTTTCCAATAGGTATACTATAATAGGTCGAGAAACACACATTTTACTTTAATCAACCAATTTTCATTTAGTATTATGGGCTCGCACAGCCTGAGCGAACATTCCGATGAAGGCTTCGAGGAGAACGATGCGTCTGAGATAGGCGTTACTGTGGGCAAGACAATATCCCGTTTCATAGATTGCGTTTGCACAGAGGGCGGCGTCACCTCGGAGCACATACGCAATCTGCACGATATGGTGCCGGGCGTGGTGCACATGCATATCGAATCGCTGGAGCCAGTTTATCTTGAAGCCAAGCGCCATCCGCATGTGCAGAAGCCGAAAATTCAAACACCTTGCCTACTGCCTGGTGAGGAATTAGCCAACGATCATTTGCGTTGCTTTCTCATGCCCGATGGCCGAGAGGATGACACCCAGTGCTTGATACCCGCCGAGGGTGCGCTATTCTTGACGAACTATCGCATCGTGTTCAAGGGTTCGCCCTGTGATCCGCTCTTTTGCGAGCAGACAATTGTGCGTGCCTTTCCCATTGCCTCACTGCTCAAGGAGAAGAAGATATCGATGCTGTATTTGTCCCATTTGGATCAAACGTTGCCAGAGGGTCTGCAGTTGCGATCCAGCTGCTTTCAGCTTCTCAAGATTGCCTTCGATACGGAGGTTACGCTGGAACAAATTGAAACGTTCCGCAAAACCCTAAACAAGGCGCGCCATCCATTCGATGAATTCGAATATTTCGCATTTCAATCCTATGGTACTATGCTCCAAGGCGTCGTCCCGTTAAAAACTAAGGAAAAATACTCCACGCTTAAGGGCTTCGCTAAGAAAACGCTACTACGCACGGCAAAGAAGGCTGGCTTCAAGCAAAAGGTCCAAACGAAGCGGAAATTGGTGCCGGAGTATGAGATGGGCGGTGGCAGTGCCGATGCCCTCGAAACCCATTCCATAGATGATGAGCTCGAGGATGGAGACGAGTTTGAGACCCAACAAAATGAAGCAGTGCCACGTCTGCTGACGACCAAGGACATCGAGCGCATGCGCGAACGTAGCTATGTGCGTGATTGGAAACGTCTGGGATTTGATGCAGACTCACAGCTTGGATTTCGCATCAGTAATGCCAATGCCAATTATGCTACGTGTCGCACTTATCCGGCTATTATAGTAGCGCCGGTCCATTGCAGCGATGCGGTCATGACGCATTTGGGACGCTGCTTCAAGAGCCAGCGAATACCCTTGCCCACGTGGCGGCACAGCAATGGTTCGCTGCTCATTCGCGGCGCACAGCCCAATAGCAAGTCCGTAATTGGCATGATCAAGAATACAACGGGTGCGAATACCATTGCGCATAATGACGTCACTCATTATCCAGAGCAGGACAAATATTTAATGGCACTGATCAATACGATGCCCGTGCTGACGCCACTCAACGCCCTCAATCAGCAGTATACGGATATGAATCTCTCGATAAACTCCCTTCTCGGACATGGCGAAGAACATCAGTCGCTAACACCTGAGTTTATGCGCAAACAGCGATCCAATTTGAGTGTTACAGACGGCAGTAAACTCAACGTTGCCGGCAACAAAAGTGCCACTATGAAGGGTAATGAAAGGACAGCAGCGAACGCCTTTCGGAAAATGCGGCTCTATGCTTTAGGTCGGTTTGTACATGCCAGATGTTAAGTTTTATAGCATCTAATTAAAATATTTTCCTATTTTTCTATATAGGTGAAAAATCGCAAGCCAAGTCAAATTTGAATGGTGATTTCTGTGCAGATTTTATTCCCGTGGATTATCCGGACATACGGCAATCTCGATCAGCCTTCAAGAAACTAATGCGTGCCTGCATGCCGTCACATAATATCAGTGAAGCGGATAGCCTGAGCTTTGCCAAGATGGTTGAGCAATCTGATTGGCTGCAGCAAATCTCAACCCTGTTGCAACTATCCGGAGCAGTTGTGGACCTTATTGATTTGCAGGAAAGCAGCGTGATGCTTTCCCTGGAGGATGGCTCTGACGTGACCGCCCAGCTATCTAGCATCGCACAGCTGTGCCTTGACCCCTACTATCGCAGCATCGATGGCTTTCGAGTGTTGGTCGAGAAAGAGTGGCTGGCATTTGGACATCGATTCGCCCATCGCAGCAATCTGAAGCCATCACATGCCAGCACAAATATTGCCTTTGCGCCAACATTTTTGCAGTTTTTGGATGTTGTGTATCAGCTGCAGCGACAGTTTCCTATGGCCTTTGAGTTCAATGATTTCTATTTGCGTTTCCTGGCCTATCATGTGGTCTCGTGCCGATTTCGCACGTTTCTCTTCGACTGCGAGCTGGAGCGCTACGATTCGGGAATTGCATCCATGGAGGACAAGCGCGGCTCACTAAGCACCAAGCATATATTCGGAGGTGGCGGTGCTGCTGCGAATGGTTCAGATGACGAATGTAATGTTTATCCGCTCGACATACGCAGCCCACGCACTCCTAATCAAATGAATCGCATTGGACACTCCATTTTCGATTATATCGAGCGACAACACAACAAATCGCCGATTTTCTATAATTTTCTGTATTCGGCCAACAGGGATGTGGTGCTGCGTCCGCAAAATAGCGTAGCTGCATTAGATCTATGGAGTTTTTATACCAACGAGGAGCTAGCACAAGGACCACCCTACGATCTGGAGGTGACAAATGTGGATGATGAAATCGATCTATCTGAGATCAAAGGCAAGCGCATGGTCATTAGTGCCGGATATGACAATATTGAGAAATGCAATCCGAATGCCTATGTCTGTCTGCTCAGCGAGGTCAAACAGGCGGAAACAGAACGCGGCCATCTGCCACAAAAGTGGCAATTGGTGTGGAACAATATGGTCGTCCCACAATCGGAGTCCATATCGCGAAAAACTTCAATGAGCAGCATGTTGGTCCAGACGCATCAGCATAAACGCTCCACTCTCGAAATTATAATGAAGGGCCGCTTGGCAGGGTATCAGGATAAGTTCTTTCATCCGCATCGGTTTGAGAAGCATCCTTATACGACACCTACCAATTGCAATCATTGCACTAAGCTGCTCTGGGGGCCTGTTGGTTATCGTTGTATGGATTGTGGCAATTCCTACCATGAAAAGTGTACGGAGCTCTCCATGAAGAACTGTACCAAATACAAGGCCATAGATGGTACCGTGGGACCGCCCAATGTCAACATATCCCAGGGTGACACTGCCAGCATTGCATCCAGTGCAGCAACTACCGCACGCACCTCCAGTCACCATTTCTATAACCAGTTCAGCAGCAATGTTGCCGAGAATCGTACGCACGAAGGGTGGGTTCTACTGATCCAAATTATATATATCATTATTTACAATACCCATTTTATTCTCAGTCATCTCTACAAACGTGGCGCTCTGCTGAAAGGCTGGAAACAGCGTTGGTTCGTGCTGGACTCAATTAAACATCAGTTGCGCTATTACGATACATCTGATGATACAGCGCCCAAGGGTATTATAGGTAAAGATTTATTTTAAGGTTGATAAAAAATGAAATTGTATTCATATAAACTTCATATTTCAGAGTTGGCCGAGGTGCAGTCGGTGACTGCCGCACAGCCCGCACAAATTGGCACAAAACGCGTCGATGAAAAGGGTTTCTTCGATGTAAGTTCATTTATTACAATTGAGGCAAATGTCTAGAACTGAAGCCCATTAAGAAGATTAATTATATCAATTCCTCGGTCATAAAGTTTTCTAAGTGATAAATGGTTATAATGGATTCGAGTTAAAATCAAATTAATTAATCTTATTAAGTTGACATTTAGTAGATTTTGTTCTAACATCAAATAATAGCAACATTGATGCTTTAACCTTATAAACTAAAACTGATCCATTGAATCTCTTGCAGCTTAAAACGTCGAAGCGTACCTATAACTTCTATGCGATGAATGCGAACTTGGCACAGGAATGGACAGAAAAACTTCAGGCTTGTTTGCAGTAAAACCGCAATTCATCAGCATCAGCAATACCAACAGTAGATATCGTTTGTTATCCTGGCGATCTATTTAGTACTCCTACTCTATGTGGCTTCTATATGGGCGTGCGTTCTATGCACGTTTTGCTCCTATTCCCAATGCTATATATATATATATATATATATAAATTATGCTGAATGTTTTGTTTTGTTTTAGAACAATCCAATTAATGATATTCTTAATGTATCCTATATATATTTCTTTTGTATGTGATAGAGTATTTATTTGTGAAATCGTGTATTACTCTGGATCTATAGTAGCTCTGTGTGTATTATTTATAACCGAAATATTTTTACATATATAAGTTGAATTAGTGTCAAACGTTGTTTATTAACACTCGCATAATGCATAAATTACATGAATATTTAGCAACAATTAACGTGGGCGACAAAAGCTAAACAAATTATATAGTAAAATGGAAAAAAAAAAACTAAAATTATAAAAGAAAAGAAAACTATAAATGTGCATATATATAAAAATGATACATAATATCATGTGATTATACGTATAATGCTGACAAGGATGAATGAACAATTATAGTGGTAATGGAAATTGAAATGAAAAGGAAAGCCACGATAACAACTTTTTTATATAAATTTATACATATATATAAATAACTATGTATTTGCTATATGTCTAAACTCTGCAAACATACATACTTATATAGTAAAAATACCAAAGATAATTCCACCTTTGTTGCGCAATTAAAATGCATTTCTTAATTTCTTCCTTTGAATTAAATTTAATTAATAAACGCCTTTCTTTATTTATACAATAAAATAATATATTATACATGTTATTTACATGTATATTATGTAATTTATACTTGCGAATTCGGCTTGTGGCTTACAAACTATATACATTTTTAAACAAATGCGTGTTGTATTATTATTTATTATTATGGTTTTTTAAGTTAACTTTAGAAGTACTCCACATGGGCCTATAGAAAAGTCGTCCAGTAAACAATGTTGAGAATGAAGAACGAAAATGGGAAGAAGAAACGCGAGAATTTATCAATATAGATGGCGGTTGCATGGCCATGACAGAAGGTATCATACTGTGGCTCTATTATGGACTCTCGATGATGATGCTGCAAGACACACTACACGGTTTCAGTTTAAGCCAATTTGGAAGTGATTCATCTATGTTCAAACTCACCTTCAGATCATCCAGATCTGTGATGTTCTCATCCGAATAGCCCTTCATGGCCTTGGTAGCCACCGGTCCCATATAATTGTTAACCACAGCAAATTCCATGAGCGATAGAAATACGAACACCGAACAGGATGACATCCAGACATCAATCGCTTTCACATAGGACACCGGCGGCAGAGATTGTTGGGATTGTGTGTTCTGGGTGGCCAGCGTCAGCAGCGAGGTAACGCCCAGGGTGACACGGGCCGGAATTGCCTCTGGCTTAATCCAAAACGATATCCAGGACATCACCACAATCAGCGCCGATGGTATATAGGTGTGAAACAGATGATAGCCGAGCCGTCGCCGCAAATTGAAGACTATAGCCAGGCAGGTAAAATTACCTGAGAGAAAAGATAGTCTTAGACTCAAGCGAAATAATAGGAGGCGAACATACCCGTTGAGTACTCGATGGTGCAATCGGTTGTATAGTTGTTTGATATGTCCAGTTGTGGCAGCTCGATCTCGGCATTCACCACCAGGGGATCGGTCATGTTCCAAATGAATACCAAATCCTCCACAGTGTGGGATACTAAAAATAATGTTGAATATCAAAGATTTACCTCCCAATTACAGCACTTCACTTACAACTCTCTATCATCATGGAACAGATTTGTGTATCGTGTGGATAGGATTCGAATTTCATGGCACAGGAGAGCACTAACGTCAGCTTGGACATATAGAGCAGCGTCTTGTCGTGATAGAGCCAAAGATAATGGTTGGGTATGCTCATCTCGTGGAATGTCACCTTTTTGGCATTCTTGAAGAAGCAATCAGGGCGCCAAATGCTGTGCAGCCAATCCACGTCCAAAATCCGATATTGTTCGCTCATGTTCTCTGGCAAACGCAGACGAGGATCTCGCCAGCTTTGTGCTAAAAAGATGTCCGTCACATAGGTCTGAGAAAGTAGACAATAGCAATTATAGAGGGCACAGATAAATAGAATACCATAGATTCTGTATCATTTTACCATGGACTCCTCGTTGATTGAGTCCAGGGAGAGTACGGTGACATGAAAATAAACAACGGTTGGCTGGCCCAGCAGCTTAGGTGCACGATTTTTGTCATAGGTTTTAGATGGTATGGGCAATATGTCTGGCAGCGATAGACTTGATTCATAATGAGATACCAGTTCGGCACTCTCTGTATTGTTTCTGTAGGTAAGTCAAAGTAAACAGCACAAAATTATTATTTTTTTAGGTTATGTTAATATTCTTATCATAGGCTTTAGAAGTAATTGGTATATTTCCAACTTGATTTCGAATATGTATAACCCCAGCTCTCTCTCTCTCTCTCTCTCTCTATACAGTTTAGCAATGTAACATGCTACATTATTTTTCATATTGAGGTTATGTTGCAGCCATGTCTGATGCAATGCGTTTTTTATAATATTTGACAACTTTGCAAATGAATTGTACTTGATTATTATTAACTATTACCTGTAACCATGAACACAATCACATAATTGAATTGATTTTTCTATTATATGCATATAGATTGCAAATGCAACCAGGAAATTATGCTGTTTCAATTGTCTAAATATGTTTGGCATTTGCATTTTGAACACACGCCGTTTATTTATTATTTTTGTTTTCGTTTCTTTCCAATATAAATTACTTTTTAAATAACGACTATTTACTACATTAATTAATATTGCATAGTTTTGAGCGGTTTCCCGTGTTGTTTTTTGCGTTTATTTTTCAGTTTAATAGTTTTACGGCACATTGTTCTGGTGTGGTTGACATTTTTCGATTGAGCAACAGAACTGGAACATTTTTTTAGCTCGATTGACGCATTCGAATGATATTTATTGGATTATTTAATAAATGCAAGACGACTTTTTCTTCGTTCTTTCCGTTTATACGGCGAAAAGGCAACCAAAAATAAATATAAAAGAGTTATATACACGTATGCCGTGCGCTGCTCAAGGTGTGATAAATTTAATTTCTATGGTTTCATTCGTATTCATTGTCATTCCTCTCTTTGCTATTGTACTTTTCAAAACTGACATGCCTAAGGTATGTGCAGTGCAAAACAAAGGCACAAATGGAATGCGTATTTGGAGAGGCCGACACACAAATACCCCTCAATCCTCCTGCGTACCTAAGTATAGATGAACTCTGAAGCTCAGATTTTGTTGTGGCGTCAAACGTTTTTACGATTTCGATATGCCCGCTGTTTAAGTAGAATATGCGTAATGCCTGCCACATCATTAATATAATCACAGAACAAATTTGTTTACAAAAAGAAAATCGAAAACTAACCCTTCAAATGTGGAAGCTGTTTAAATTTAAACTTAAAAACCGTTCAAAACTGCGCGCCAAACTCATTCACCTGTTGTTAACCGTTGAGAGCGCTGCCAGATGTACACACAACTACGCACAGCTGTGTGGGGGTGTTGCCCATAAGTTGGGCTTTTCAGCTTGCTGGCAGCGTTGCGTTTTTTATGACAATTATTGATTTGTTTTACTTGTATGTACTTCTTATTTTAAAATGTAACTATAAAACAGTTGAGACACAAATATATTGTAAAATCTGTGCTAGCATGGAATTCTCGCAACAAATCGAAGGTGGGTTCGTAAAAATGAGCCGTTAAAATATTGCGGGTGTTGAGTTGGGGCTGTTGTGTTGGGTGTGCTAAAAAGGCGTGAAGGAGGCGGGGTCATGGGGTCGCCAGCCGTATACTCCTTTGTTGCAGTGACGTGATGTGACTGTGGCGCAGTGTGCAATCGGTATTGATATTGATTACTTGCCAGAAAACCAAGATACCGAAAAGTAGAACAAAACTAAAGGAGAAAATAACTAAAATACTCTTTAATAAATATACAATATAAATATGTATATGTATGTATACATATATACCAAATTATTTTGTATTTTGTCTCATTACCATTAAAGTGCGATACGAATTGGCATAAAACCAATAGACAAATTCGCGTTAAAAAGTATTTACACAAAAAGGTGATATACAATTTAATCAGCAGAGACGCTAGTCGAGACATATGCATACGATGTCGTAATGGAGTCACCGCTATATCCCAAGGTCAACAACAATTTGAATGCCAAGGTCTCGCCCGGCTGCGGCGGTGACAAGATGAGCTCGAGTATGAATACCAGCTGTAGCTTAGAGGAGGACACAACACCCAGTGATTCGGGCGTCCAAATGCTAGATAGTGAGAATAGCGATATTATGCTAGAGTCTCTTTGCTCTCAGTCTGGCTTGGAGTTCGAGGAGGCAGTGAAGCCACAGATTTCGGCTATCATACAACCTGTCGATGGAAACTCAAATGTTGCTGCAGAAGATAGCATGACAGCCAGCGCCTGTTCGACCTTTGACACTGCTGAAAAGATCGTGTACAGGCGTAAGGTGCACAAGACTTCATCCACGCCAAAGGCACCTAAGAAGCGCGTCTCATTTCACGAAGACATCTTGAAAAATACACGCACTGATAACATACACATAGAGCATGGCTTTATTACATACAAAAACGGACGCAAATTAGCCGTTGTGGGCGGAAGCGCAACAGGCGTGGCTGGTGCCGCTGGTCGCTACTCTTGGTGCGCCGAACGGGACCGCGTGCAGGCACCCACAGAGATGAGTGCTGTTGGCAGGGATGCAGGAGAACGGGAAGCCGGCAACGGTGCTATGGGTCACAATCGTCGTCTGGTCTATCGCAATGCGTGTTCGGATGTCCTAGACTATGGCAACACCGATATCTATGATACTAATGAACCAGTTGGTCTACAATATGACAATTCCGGCGTGTTTGAGTACGGGGCCAGTGTGGTGGATAGCAATCAACGGGATAATCGTTTGCTTTATCGCTGCGCCTGCAGCAGCTCCAACTCGAGTCTGGACTCAGAGGAACAGGACAAGAACTCCAATAGCAATTCGAATAGCACTCGGAAACAGTATGAGCAGGCCAAGAGCAGCTCCTGCGATTGCATTGGCATGAGCAATGCCAACAATAACTTAATTGGTGAGTCTTCTACTCTAGATTTCTTTTTACTCTTATTTAATGTCTAATACTTACTAATTTTCGTACAAAAACCTCAGGCGACAATTGTTACTACTCAGAGCCGAATATTGGGGATGCCGGCAGTCCCAAGCAGAAGTCCGTCTGGAACAAGGAGAAGAAGCCCAAGTCGAGTTGTTTGAAGAAAACCAAACGTCACACAAACATTATCCACGAGCAAGATCTCAATGAGCGCGTCAAGAAGTTCAATGTCCACGACATAAAACATCAGCTGCTCGACAATAGCAGCAAAATGATATTCGGTTCGCTAAAGAGCATCTTCACGATGCCGCTGCCGGAACGTGGTGTGCCCGAGGGCTCTGAGGACTTGCAGTCGGTGGTTGAGTGCGTGCCAGAGCTGGAGCAAACGCCCGAGCACAAGCCCAAGGCATATGCACAATGCGAAACGCCCGATTCACCGCCAGTCAAGGCTAAACCCTTTCTCAGCAAGAGCCTCGATGGCAATAAACAGACGCAGAGTGTCAAGAAATTCGTGCACAATGTTGACGAGCAGCTGCGACGCAAAAATGATGAGCAACACAGCTCAACCGAGGCGTCGCCCCTAGAGCAGCCACATGTGTTGCGGCGCCAAGATGAATTCGATAATGAACCAGTCGTTGCGGCACCAAGTGTCACCAGCACCCAGAGCGAATTCCGCAGCAAGTTTATCATCAATTGTGAGAGCACAGTCTTTGAGCACACGGGCGTCTCCTACGAGACTAGCAACGAGTTGCCACAGCAGTCTGAGCTGCAGTCATCCACCATGTCGGCAACACAACACAGCAGTATGACCGGTCTATTGGAGCGGGACACACCCATTGCGCAGCCGGCGAGTCAGCTGCGAAGCTCGTTTATGGGTGCACCTATAGCCAAGACATTTAGCAACTTCTTTCGCAGTCTCAAGGAAAACTCCGGCAGTTCAGCAACAGTGGATCTAAAGCAGAAGATCGAACAGCAACAGCAACAACTTGCAGCTTCAGACAGTTATTTTGGTAGGGAATATTAAGAAATTTGTAGTCTATTCTATTTAATTAAAATCGAATTTCATTATTTTACTTAGCTTCAAAAATGTCTAAAACGCCACAGCAATCGCATCAGCAGCAGCAGCAACAGCAACAGCAGCAACCCCTCACCACTAAGCTGCCAACCACTCAATCCTCATCCACCATATCTGAGCTTAGCTCAATCAGCAACAACACCAACAGTAACTCCACATCGTGCACTAAACCACAAAACCCTAACACAAACAATGTTCATGGCTTGATGCTGGGCAACGTGGAGCGTCAGTCGCGTCATTTGCCATCGCCCTTAAAGAAGCGCAGCGGACAGCCGCCTCGCTATGGCGAGCCACCTCAACAGCAGCAGCAGCCGATGCACAGTCGCAGCCTGCACAGCCCGAGTAGCTATTTGGGCAGTGCGAGAGGTAGCGTGGCAGCTGGTGGGAGTGGACGTGACTCGAAGAACACCATACTGAGTGAGGAGTTCGATGATATTCTAACCATAACGACCACCACGGATACGACCAATGAGCGACCTTCCACAGAAAGCGATCTCGTTATTGTGGACTACAATGATGTAGACTATGCGCAGCTTTTGAAACCACCTGTGCCGGCAGTTAAAACCTCATTGATCAATCGATTTCTGCGTAATGTGACCCAGAAGAAAATACTCGAGTCATCTATTCGAAAAAACGATTTCTTTGCGGACAAACTGCGTAGCGAGCAAAAGCATCCTGGTTCTAATCTCTATGTACACGGCGTACGGCCCAAGAATTATGAGCTCATCGACGATTTGAATGCCGAGATTGCCATGGAGATTGAAATGTCAGGTGTCAATTCGCCGCGACGTGAATTGGCTGTGGGTATGGATCTGGATTTGCCGGGCGATGTCTCCCGTTTCGAACTGGGCATTGGCGAAATATCCATTGATATATTCAACGGAAAGCATTTGTCTATGCTCCGTGATCCTAATGAGCAACTGTTGAAGGTAAGAGAAATTATGCATATTTTAATTACTTGAAGAGTATCTGCTAGTGAGTATTAATTCATAACTAACTTCTCTTATATTATGATATACTCAACTTGCCACTTGCAGGTCTTCAAACTATATACTGGCTACAGTCGCGAAGGCTTCATGACACCGGTCTTGGTGCTGCTCACTGATAAAACGCTGTATGTGACGGATCTGGTGCGGAATTGCCTCTGTGCAAAGTTTGTGCTCGCCTACAAGGATCTGGATGTCATATTGGTAAGCTACAATAACTATTTAATACAATTGAATATCATATCTAATATATAATCCGCTTCACAGATGGGCCCATTCGGTAATACGGTGCTGTTGAGCAACAGTATGCGGGATATGCAGCAGGTGCTGCTGGCGGGCGGACCATATCCAGCCGATGCACTGGTTGCCAATCTGGAGCTGTGTGCACGTCGTAGCGGTTCAACGCTGCCCGCTGTGGGACAACTGACACTGGAGCATCTGGCGCCGTTGCAGGCTTTTG